>CM072514.1:40777078-40857078 GCA_036898135.1 Oncomelania hupensis | reverse complement strand
TGTGTCATTACTGAAACCGCCCCCCACCTGCGTAACAAAATGTCGAAACATCTAACCTACGGTTAGTGGCAATTGTAATGATGCCTCCTGCTTGGGATTATATCTAGGCAAGGTCGGATATTGTAATAATGACGGACGCTTAATATAATTATTAGTATTATAAGACGCGTCCTCCTAGATCATAATAATAATAATAATAATAATAATAATAATAATAATAATAATAATAATAATAATAATAATAATAAAATAATAATATAATAATAATAATAATAGATCAATGTGCCAAATTCGGAAGTTGCCATTGACAGTAATCATCCCACTTTAATGTACTTACCATCCTTATCGACTGGACTTAATGTTAATGACGACAACAAGAGCTAAATAAATCAATTACTAACGTATGACACTACAAGCAGGCTATACAGGATCTCATCTGTGATTATTCCGATACTTCACTACAGTCAAGATAGGATGACGTCCCCTTAAACTTATGTTACATACACTGAAGAACAAATCAATAACTATAGGCATATAATTGCATGATTATACGCAAAGGCGCGCGTGCGCAACGCGAGCATGGCAAAGAGAGAGAGAGAGAGAGAGAGAGAGAGAGAGAGAGAGAGAGAGAGAGAGAGAGAGAGAGAGAGAGAGAGAGAGAGAGGGACAGACAGACAGACAGAGAGAAAGACAGAGAGAGAAAGAGAGGGAAAGAGAGAGACAGAGAGACAGAAAGACAGATAGAGAGAAAGACAGAGACAGACAGAGAGAGACAGACAGACAGAGAGTGACAGAGAGAGAGACAGAGTGACAGACAGACAGGGAGACAGACAGACAGAGAGACAGACACCGAGAGAGAGAGAGAAAGAGAGAGAGAGAGATGGGTGGAAGGATGAAATGCTGTTCCAAGTAAGAATATCTTAGGGGTGAAAAAAACAGCACTAAAGACAAAAGAACGGTAACCTACTTTGAGTTTACCGTAGACGGCACAACTAGAAAGAGGAGGAGGGGAGGGAGAAAGAGAAAGAGGGGAGGAGAGAGAGAGAGGTAGAGAGAGAGGGATAGAGGGGAGAGAGAGGGAGAGACAGAGAGAAAGAGAGAAAGAGAGAGAGAGAGGCGGGGGCAGGCGGGCGGACTGGAGAGCGGAGAAATAAAAAGAGAAGCGGACGGTCGTGGGCATTCGTATAATAATAATAATAATAATAATAATAATAATAATAATAATAATAATAATAATAATAATAATAATAATAATAATAATAATAATAACAGCAACAACAACAATAATAATAATAATAATAATAATAATAATAATAATAATAATAATAATAATAACAGCAACAACAACAACAATTATAATAATAATAATAATAAAAATAATAATAATAATAACAACAACAACAACATTTGTTAAAAATAAATCAATTTTTTAATCAATTGTAAATTTGTCTTCAAGATAATACTGAAACACATTAAATAACTGGATACTAAGAAACCCACAGTTTTTGTTGTTAACATTGCTGCTGATTATTCTAATAATTATATAGGGGTCTAATCACACCAGCTTTTTCTTCATAAATTAAAATTGTACGTTTAATCAAAACCGCACCGGTGAAGGAATGGACATTGGTCATTCAACGCCCAAGACAGACCTGTTGACAAAGTCCGCTGACAAGTTTGACTGGAGGTGAGTTTCTGCTGCTTGATCCCTCATTCTTCCCCCCACCCACCCCCCATTACCCATTTTCCCCCCACCTCTCCTTCTTCTCCATCCCTCTACCTCCTGTGGACAATCTGATAAGTTCAGAAGGCTGAGGGACGAGACAGTGATATTCTGATCAGTCGGTTTTCAGTATTAACGGTCCATATTAAATTTACACAAAGTCCACGCTTTTGTCAAAAGTGTTCGTCTTGAGCGATGGAGGAGGGTTTGATCCTGACTTCAGGAAACTATCGTGTGCTGGTTCGGTCTTGAGCAGCTTTGTGAACAAAAAATGCAGATGGACTCATTAAAGAACTTGTTTGATTTGTTTCTTTTAGTTGGTTGGTAGGTTGGTTAGTGGGTTTGTCAATAGTCGTTTCCTGAATACACTCGACCATTTGTATTGTCATCTAGGTGAATCTCTTTGATGTCATCGAAATTTGCTGAGACGACGTCACGACTTTCTGAGTCATCGTTAAAATGTTTGACGTCACTGCTTCCACTTTCCCGGTAGGAAGGATTAAATGGTTCCAAGTCAACATAGGAAGCTTGATATAATGGGCAATGGATTTCTTCCTCTGATTCGTTGTCATAATCCTCCACGTCTTCATCTTCTTCTTCTTCTTCGTGGTTAGAATATTTCACGTCATTTTCAACTGATTTGACGACGTCACTCTCCTCCAATTCTTTGGAATAGTTTTCTTTTCTGTCGATGGTTGTATTATTGTGTAAAAGCGTGGGCATTGGCTGGCTTGAAGCATTCGTGTGTACTTGTCGTTCTCCATACTTCACAGTAGACATATTTTCGTTTTCTTCGCTGAAGTCCTTCATTCTACCTTTTTCCAGACTGACGCTCACAGTCGCCTCTCCTTCAATGACCTCACGTATAGTCTTGACGTCATATTGGTGATTAGCGTCATCCACCGAAGCTGAAAGTCGCACCGCTTCCGACCGCCAGGTGTTGGGTTGGGGAGGTAGGGAACCCCCGTCATGAAAGATAACTCTCGAGAGTGGGGGATAAGGAAATGGACGAACAGTCGTAGAATCAGGGCTAGTAGTAGTAGTAGTAGTAGTAGTAGTAGTAGTAGTAGTAGTAGTAGTAGTAGTAGTAGTAGTAGTAGTAGTAGTAGTAGTAACTTCATTTCTACTGATCAGTCTGCTTTGTTCCTCATCGTTGGCAGTAAAAGGTTGTTGAAATGTTGCGGTAAGGTCGTGGTAAGCAGGAGCCGCAGTGTCAGCGAAAGAGGAGAAAGAGTCATGAAAGACCTCCTCTTCTTCCTCGTCGTCCCAGTACGGGCGGTTCGGGGCGTAGCTAGAGACGGCGAGGAAGAGAGAGTGGACGTTGGAAGGTTGGCCGATGTTGACGGCAACGTTGGGCCAGTCTCCAGGCAGCCGCTTTCTATCTCTTGGCCTTGCAGTCAGCGACACCTGCCCGTGATAAAGTTACCAATAAGCGCATTCATGAGAGAGTGAATAAAACAATAATTATTAATAGTCGAGAATTAATTAATGGAGTCAAGTTTAAAATAAAAAATAAAAGAAATGCGATGTCCTTTCAATTTTCTAATAACGACCTCTCTGCCGTTACACTTCATGTTGGAGTGATAAATGTATATTGTGTAGTCCTATGTACCATGTGGGGTGTCGGATAGTGCAGTGGTTGGAGCACTCGCTACTATGTCGAAAGTGAAGCACCGTCCGGTGCAGTTAGCACTTGGATGGGTGACCGCTAAGGTGTGAAGCGACAAACAACAACGCCCCCAGTTGACTCAACTGTGATTGAGTACCTACTCTCTTGAGGGTGGGGAAGGTAAAGCAGCGAGGGAGAGAGTTGGGCATCACCCTCATTACGCTGGCCCAAGATAAGTGTGATCTCCAACATCACGCTCCCCTACGGCCACAAGGCTATGGGACTACCTTTACCTTTTTTTATGTACCATGTAAACCATGTGAGCGTGAATGTTGGTGCAGATCGTCTCGCTTTTAAGCTAATGGGTGATTTGTGGAAAAGCGCATATGAATACAGATTCCAGTATATTTTTTATTTATTGAAAACAAACACCGGTTTTCCTTCCTATGACGTCGGCGCATTAAAAAAAACAGCCTGATGTTATAGCAAAAGCACAAACTAATAATTAAAATAGGACAAAATAAAATAAAATAAAATAAAATAACAACTAATAAAATAACAACTAATAAAATAAAATAAAATAAAAATAAAATAAAATGAAATAAAATAAAATAAAATAAAATAAAATAAAACGACTAACCTCAAAAGAAGTCGGTGCCAACCACAACGACCCTCGAGGACTGAGATCCAGTTGTTTGGGCTTCTGTTGTTGTAGATGCGGATAACGAGGTACCACTACCACGTCGTTCTCACGTCGTTTCTGCTGCTGGTGCTCCTGCAAGCTGACGTTGAAGTTGTGCAGCAGGGTGCTCAGCATCAGCAGCATTAGCAGCTTCAGCATCTCGTCGTCAGCATCTCTCACGATCAGCTCCTCTGTGGGTGATGCTTGAGCTGGGCAATGACGGGCCGACACAGTGGGTACCCTGTTGAAATACCAATTAACAAAATAATGACACAGTGTGTACCCTGTTGAAATACCAATTAACAAAATAATGACACAGTGTGTACCCTGTTGAAATACCAATTAACAAAATAATGACACAGTGTGTACCCTGTTGAAATACCAATTAATAAAACAATGTGGATTTACATTCTTTGTCTCTGTCTTTGTTTCTATCTGTCGTATATCTGTCTCTCAAACACACACACACACACACACACACACACACATGCACCAAAACACAAAGGCACGCACACACACACAAACACACACTCTCTCTCTCTCTCTCTCTCTCTCTCTCTCTCTCTCTCTCTCACGTCCCCACTCTCTGTCTGTCTCTGTCCCTCTGTCTCTGTCTGTCTTTCTCTGTCTCTCTCTCTGTCTTTCTCTGTCTCTCTCTCTGTCTGTCTCTGTCTCTCTCTCTGTCTCTCTCTCTCTCTCGCTCTCTCCTTCTCTCGCTCTCTCTCTCTGTCCCTCTCTTAAATATTCGTGCAGTACTTGGTCAGTGCGGTGCATTATTCTTTCTCTCTTCACACCCACAACCAGCTTCTATATCATACCACGCAGCAGACGATTGAGAGTCAGTGAGAAAGTGCAGAAGGTTGAAATCCTCAGGGGTGGACCACAAGTCCGGGAGATGCAACAGATTCCACTGGTTGACAAACACTGTCGTTCCCTCTTCTAGCTCAAGTCCTCCTTAAAGGAAGAAACATTACTTGGGCTCAATGTAAGCATTCACCTTTAAATATGAGCAATCAGGTGTTATCCCTCCCTAGAAACAAAAACATCTCACACCATTGATTTATCTGAATTCAGTAAGCATAGACAATAAGAGGTAAGAATTGGCCGGTACAGCCTTGTGGCCTGTTGTCAGTGGAAGGTTCCTCGAAAAACACCTTCCAATTAAGACATTCCATGAAGAAACCTAACTTTTCAATAAAAATATTCATTCATCGTAATTATGTCGTAAGCATTTGTCTGAAAACGGTTACCTAGGCTAATTTGTTTGGTGGTGACTGCTGGACCAGTCAGCGACGTCAACGGTCGAAGTCTCATAACCTCCAACAGCGTCGCTTTCGTCGACGATAACAAATGGCTGTCGGCAACTCCAGGTGCGTGTCCATCTGGACAAAGAATCAGGCAACAATGGCGGCGATGAAGACGACTACAATGACGACGACGACGATGATGATGATGATCATGATGATGATCATGATGATGATAATGATGATGATGATCTCATTCATCTGTTCTAAACAATTTTAAAAATAGTATCAAAGAAACGAATACTTTGATAGATCGATAAATAAATAAATACATAGCAAAGAGTCAAAGACATTCTACAAATAAATAAGCACATGAATAAAATAAGTAAATAAATAAATAAATAAATAAATAAAATGGATGGACTGACCCAGTTTCCTGTCAATCTCGTGCTGACACTGTTTCTGCGTGTTTGTGATATGAGCCAGATACAACAGGCACCAGTACAAAGTAATCCTGCACGCATCCACCCAGTCTGCGACATTATTAGTACAGCAGGTAAGTTAACTGTTGACACCGTTGTTGAGTTCATATCACTTCCTCATTACAGACTTGAAATTGTGGTCGAGGTCATCATCATCATCATCATCATCATCATCATCATCATCATCATCATCATCGTCGTCGTCGTCGTCATCGTCATAGTCGTCGTCATCGTCGTCGTCATCATCATCATTACCATCATCATCATCATCCACCCAGTCTGCAAAATTGTTATAACAGACAAGTACACTGTTGACACCTCTGGGAGTTGAAGTTCCTTCATATTTCACCATCAACAACACCGTCATCATCATCATCATCATCATCATCATCATCATCATCATCATCATCATCATCATCATCATCATCATCATCATCATCATCATCATCATCATCATCATCATCATCAGCATCATCGTCATCATAAATTTCTTCATCATCAATGCTGCAGACCTGAAACTGTGTCGACGAGGAACCAGACCAAAGCTGAAAGTTCAGCCGGGTCGAGGTGTTCTCTGTCCATCCGCTTTCCTTCGGATTTACCTTTATCGTCTTCCTTCCAAAGCTGCAATAGTTCTTTCAGCATCTGCCTCACTGCACTTTGGGCTTTAGCTCAAACCGAAACAGTACATGCAACATTGTATTTACAAAACAAATACAATCACTTCAGAAAAATTAACTAATTAAGTAAGTAAGTAAGTAAGTAAGTAAGTAAGTAATAATAATAATAATAATAATAATAATAATAATAATAATAATAATAATAATAATAATAATAATAATAATAATAATAATAATAATAATAATAATAATAATAATAATAATAATAATAAATGTGTCTCTGCTAAAGGTGTCAAGCACGTTTGTACCTTTTATTGTTTGGCAATGAGTTTACTTTGGAAATTGCGCACCGTTGCTTGCCATATTTAATTAAAAGATGATATAGTCCAACCTAACCGCTATGCTTTGAATTCAGTATTAGGCGTCTCTTCTATAGCTACGTAAACAAATAATCACACCTACTATGCACACACCTTTGCTGCGCTGCTGTGCTTAGACTCCAGTTTGATGCTATTACTAGGTACAGAACCATATTACGAATGTTGATAGCTCTATATCAAAACCCTACTGCGTAGCCGGCACTACCCCTCTAGGACATAAGTATCTGGAATTAGTGCGGGCAAAGAGTACACCTTGGTTTATACTCCTATCCCAAGGAGTATGATGCAATAATAATAAAGTAGTACAGCAATGGCAAGTGAGACAACAATCTTAGATTTTATAAATAATTTTTTGCAATCTTTCAAAAAGCTAAGTTCCTTTCCGTTTCTGTCGCCATGAAACCAGTCATATTGTGTATACTTCTTTCGCTCTTTCTTCTTATTAGACCTGTTATAACATTAGCATATCTTTTAAATTCATTACGAACTAAATTTTGTAAAAATATTTTATGCTCATGTAATTGTGCATTTTTACTGGTTCATATACTGTTTAAATGCACTGAATTTGACTTTTTGCTACCAGTAGAAATGAAAAACATTAAGATACTAAATGATTTACATTTTTCAGTTTGTTTAAAGCTTGCAAAAAGTTTTCTTTATTTATCTGTTGGAAGATTTATGTAAAAAATTTTTTTCTTCAGTGACTATAGTATATGTAAATTAAATCATAGAGGTATGGGGGGAGAGAGAGAGAGGGAGAAATAGAGAGAGAGAGTTGTTTAATTATTTTTTTTCTTTGCTGTTCTTGTTAATGAGTTGATGTTTTGATATAGTTCATTATTTACATTTGTTCAGTAATATGCTCGTTTTCTTATTGTCAATGTCTAAATCACTTACATGGATAATAGACAATAAATGAGTAACACACACACACACTCTTTCGAATGCTTGTGTTTTTCCTGAAGACATCATTCAGGCGTCTTTTTACTCTTTTGCAAAATGAGTCACTTGATTTTCAGCAAGCGCATCGGATACACTATGCTGACGAGCTGTGATCAGCAACATGGCCAACGGTTTGTAAGGCACACATCCACTAATGCAAACCGTTGGCGGCAGAGAAGGTGGGATAGATCTTTCCTATCATTCTCTCATTTCCCGGAGAACAGCATAAGGATTACAACCAAAAGGTGGTATCAAACACTCCAGTCCCTTATCTTTGGGCGAGAAACCTACTTGTCTTAATCGTACACTTTTTGTCTCCCCAGCGGTAAGTGAGTTGGTTGGTAGGCTGGCAAGAAACTGGTGAACAGACAGACAGACAGACAGACAGACAGACAGAGAGAGAGAGAGACAATACAAGGTTATTGCTTTAGGTCCAGCGGACTCTTCCGAGCCAAATCAGGACCAGAGAGACGTTATCTTAAAATATTATAAAATGAATCAAGTCTTAAAAAACAAGCCTGTTACTCTTAAATACACAAACAAACTTTCACATGACACCTCTTTAAGAGACTTCTTTAAAACTGATGTATTAAAAATATATTCTCTTTCTTCAATCAAATCACTAAATTCAGTCCTAATAAAATCCAAACTAAACAAAACATGTCGATACAATTTATATGCGATAGAACAAACCAACATCATGTAAAAATTGAAACAGATGTTGACCATTACATACTTTAAAAATCTCTTTAAAAGGTATGGAACCAAAATATGTTTCCCTTTCCTCAATCAAATCAGCACATTCAGACATAAAATGGCGAACAGAAAAAGATTGATCACATGCAAAGCACCATGGTGGTTCTTCTCCTTTTAAAAGGAAACTGTGGGTGACATAAGTATGCCCAATATGAAGGCGAGATAACACTGTTTCCTCTCTGCGAGTGGACGCAAAGTTAGGCAAAGAAGTGGACAAATCGGGAAGAATTTGAAATAATTTGTTGTTGACATGGTTAGACCAGTCAGTCTGCCACAGTCGTTTACAATAAGATCCAGTCATACAACGTAGGTCAGAGTAGGGCACAAACTGGAAAATCTCTGGAGGGAAATCGAGATGTAGAGCATCTTTAGCCGCTCTGTCTACTGCAATATTGCCGCGGATGCCCATGTGACCAGGGACCCACATAAAAACTATCTTTTTACCCTCAGAAACAAGTTGTGTATGGAGGTCATGGATCTCTGCCAGAAAAGGGTGTGATATCTTTCTCGTGGAAAGAGCCTGAAGTGCTGACAATGAATCGGACATGATTAAAAATGAGGTTCTTTTGGATTGATAAACTTGTTTCAGAGCTAAATGAATTGCCTTGAGCTCAGCTGTATAAACAGAACAAAAATCAGGTAAACGCTGTTGCAAAGGCTGGTCTAAGCGTCTCTCGGAGACAGACGCAGCAGCAACTGAATCTCCTTTCTTTGACCCGTCTGTAAAGAGTTGTTCATATCCTGGGTATAATGCACACTGTTCTAAATAAAGTTGGTTATATACGGTTTCAGAGGTATTGTTTTTAAGGAAAGCGGACAACTGCCAATTAATGTTTGGGGTACATAATTTCCATGGGGGAGCTTCAGTCCGAAGTTCATCGTCGTTGATGGAAGCAACATCAATGCCTGCTTTTTCCAGATGAACTTGCATTCTGATGCCAAACGGAGGGATTGTGTTAGGTTTGGATTCAAATTTCTGAACAAAATCTGGGTTGAAAACACAGTCATAAGCAGGGTTCATAGGATCAGTTTTTAATTTTAAATAGTAATTCATTGACAATTTTGTACGTCTCAGCTCCAGCGGAGGTTCGTTAGCTTCCACATAAAGGCTTTCACAAGGGGAAGTGCGAAACGCACCCAAAGCAATGCGTAGTGCCTGATGGGCAACTGGATCTAGCATCTTAAGATAAGATTTTCTAGCAGAACCATAGACAATGCAACCATAGTCTAACTTGGATCTAATTAAAGAACGATATAACAGCAATAAAGTTTTCTTGTCAGCACCCCAGTCTGTACCACTGATAACCTTGAGCAAATTGCAGGCCTGTTGACATTTAGTTTTCAAAATTTTCAGATGGGGAATGAAAGATAGCTTTTGATCAAAAATAACACCCAAAAATTTGACTTGTTTGACCGCCTTTATTGGAGTTTTATTGAGGAGAATAGTAGGGTCTTGAATAATTCCCCGGTGCTGGGAAAAGTGAATACATTCAGTTTTTGCTTCAGAAAATTTAAAACCATTTTGTAAAACCCAGTCTTCAACGGCCTTGACACATAACTGTAGCTGACGTTCTGCAGATGCCAAAGTTTTACCTTTGGCTACCAATGCAAAATCGTCGACAAATAAAGAATTGTCAATTCCCCGTTTAACGGAACGAACAATGTTATTTATTTTAATATTAAACAGCAAGGGAGACAAGATGCTACCCTGAGGCACTCCCATCTCCTGTTCTCTCGTATCTGACAAAGATCCCCCAACCTTAACCTGAAAAATTCTGTCTGTTAGAAAATTGGATATAAACAGAGGTAAATGTCCCTTCAAACCCATTTCTTGTAAATCTGAAAGAATGCCATATTTCCATGTGGTATCATAAGCCTTTTCCAAATCAAACATGATGGCAACGACATGTTCACCCTGGACGAACGCGTTACGGATAAAAGTTTCCAGTCGCACCAGGTGGTCAACAGTACTTCGACCACTTCGAAAGCCACACTGAGTGTTGGATAAGATATTATTGGTTTCGAGATACCACAGTAAACGAGAATAAACCATTCTTTCCAGTGTCTTGCATAAGCAAGACGTTAAGGCTATTGGTCTATAGTTTGTCGGGTTAGTATGGTCTTTGCCAGGTTTAGGGATGGGTACAATAATGGCCTTTCTCCAGGAGGGAGGAAAGGTGCCAGTGATCCAGAGCTGATTGAAGATGTCCAGCAGTTGAGACCGTGAGTACCTTGTTAAATGTCTGAGAAATTGATAATGTACATCATCCGGTCCAACTGCTGAATCTGCACTTTTGTTAATTGCATCGTCAAGCTCGACTAATGAAAACGGAATGTTGTAATCTTCAGAATTATCGGAGGTAAAATTTAACTGTTGTTTTTCTTTACGGGTTTTAACTGTTTGAAAAGGGACAGAATAATTTTCAGAGGAAGAATTTGCAGCAAAAGAAGAAGCCAAAAGATCAGCTACTAATTTTTTATCTCCGATTACGTCACCCTGCACAGTAAGGCATGGGCTCACCTGTTTGTTACTTCTATTTTTGAGTTTGCGGACTACTTTCCACACCTTCGACAGTTTCGCTTTTGAATTAAGCGTGGAGCAGAAACCTCTCCACGATTCCTTTCTCTTTCGTTTGAAGAGCTGTCGGCATTGCGCTCGCAAACGTTGGTGGTTTTGTTTATTTTCAGTGCTTGGGTGTAAAAACATAGTTCTTAAAGCTTTTTTACGAGCTTGCTGAAGTTTTCTACATTCATCGTCAAACCAGGGTTTTTTAAGTGTGTGAGGGTTTGACGAAGTTTGCGGAATGGACTCCTTGGCACTGTTAATAACTATGTCGGTATAAAGCTGTATTGGATCTAAGGCATTTGAAAATTCCTGGTTCTTAGCACGTAGCTGGGCCTCAGACAGGTTAGAAAACAGACTCCAGTTAGCTTGTTTCAGTTTCCACCTGCCATGAGTTTGCTCAAGGTTATCTGAATCATGTTTTAATAAAACCGGGAAATGGTCGCTGCCATGGAGATCTTCTAAAACTGTCCATTTAAAATCCAAAAGTAAGGAGGGATCACAGATCGATATATCAATGTGGGACAAAGAAGCAGTTCTAGAACAGGAAAAAGTTGGAGCACCCTCGTTCAAAGTTACTAGGTTTAACGAGTCTAAAATGTCTTCAATTATTTTACCCTGAGAATCGGTACGATCACTACCCCACAGGGGAGAGCGTCCATTAAAATCTCCCAACAACAAAAAAGGGGGAGGTAACTGTTGGACCAAATTCTCAAGTTCACTTTTAGTTACATTTATTGATGGTGTCAAATATAGAGAACAAACTGTGAGGGATTTAAAAAGAGATACTCTAGCTGCAACTGCTGGTAAACTTGTATTAAGTAAAATTGGATTAAATGGGACATTTCTATGAATAAAGAGTGAAACACCTCTAGAGGATAAACAATCTAGAGAGGAATAACCAGTAATATCTATAGGATGTTTTTCTGACAGGAGAGTTTCCTGAAGGGCCAATACTTCAGGTCGATGCTCTGTCAGCAGACAGCAGAGCTCCTCATAATTTGCCCTTATCCCTCGGATGTTCCATTGTAAAATGGACATAAAAATTAAGTAAAAGAATGCTAAAATTTTCATCTCCGAGAGCACAATTATGTCTCTGTATCTTTTGGACCCTCGTCCATCTCTTCATGTTCCATCAACCCCCCGAAACGGTTCTCCGTTTCGAGAGGCTGCTGGGGCTTGGAAGAAAGGGGTCCGGGCCTTTGATTCTTTGTCAAAGACCCGGAACCCGAGCTGCCAGCGGACTTCCTCCCCCTCTCCCCAGCACCAGATTTTATATCTTCCCTCTCCCCTTCACCCCTGCCAATCTTTCCCTCTCCTCCTCTGACGCTCTTCTGCTGGGTAACTAGGATTTTAGTCGCCCCAGCAACTACCCGGTCGCTAAAACCGGTCGTTGCTGGTGCGGTGGCATGAGGCCTAGCCTCCTTCGTGGCAGGAGAGAGAGAGAGAGAGAGAGAGAGAGAGAGAGAGAGAGAGAGAGAGAGAGAGAGAGAGAGAGAGAGAGAGAGATGTTAAAAATATGTTGCTTTTCTTAACTGAACAAAATGTAGGTCTGTAGTTAGGCTACTATATTTCTTACTCGATTTGGATTGTTCCAAAAGGCCGTAGACCTTGTCAGCAATGATAAGAAATAGTTGTGATCTGGCCACCTCCAGATCATCACAGGCTGCCTGTGAAATAGAGCAGTTAGCTTCCGCAAACTGCCTGTTCACTTCCTTCTCCACAGCTTCGTTCAATCGCTGGAGCGCCCGCAGAAGTGCTGTATAGTTACAATCTGCTGCTGGGCTAGGGGATGAAACAGACCGTTGCGAAAACACTATCATCACCATCACCATCATCATCATCATCATCATCATCATCATCGTCATCGTCATCATCATCATCATCATCATCACGTTTACCAGCTTCTTCTTCCTTCTTTATTTTTTTTCTTCTTTCTGTCTTCTTCTTCTGCGGCACTAGCTCTACAAGAGTTAATCCCAACCTGCTTCCGAACAAGAGTGCCCAGATGGCGTCAGTCACTAGTGACGTCACAAGAGGCAAGGGGTCAAAAGGGTCGCCATCAAATTGCCTGATCTCTGCGATCACCTTGTCCAGGGATGACGTCACACACTCTTCCATGAAATCTAGCGTGATGCAGCGGCTGTGAAAATTAATAAATCCTAGTTAATTAGCAAAAGGTTTCGTCAGATGAAAGTTAAGCATTCTATGCACAATCATCCAAAAGTTTTTTTTAGCTTTGGTAAAATCAAGTCACAGGTTTTAGTTCAGACGGCGAAACAGTGACGGTTACGGATTATATTGCTGCTGTTGTTGCTGCTGCAATAAATAATGACTTAAGGGACTCTAATTCCAAGCCTTTGTTTACTTTTGGCAAAAACGTGTTTAGCTTAAATTTCGCATTGTTAATAAGCCTACATTAAACCACGATAAAGGGGGCTTTCGTTGTTCAAACCTGCGGCTAAAGTTTGTATTTTCCATTTCCGTTCTGACAGAGAGTGATTTCCCCTGTTTAACGGTACATCAATACCATAGCCGCGTGACCTTTGACTCCATTTCTGAAATAACCATGCGGTTTCAACGGTGTGTCTTTGGAGTTTAGGGGAGGTTTACAAAATACCTATACTTTTTGTTTTTGTTGTTGTAAGCTTATTTTGTCGGAGGTGCAACAGTCGCTGTGAATGTTAAAAAGATCTGTGGAGGGGGTTTGGTCAAAGGGGATCCCTTTGACATACAACGATAGAAAGATACAAAGATACAACGATAAAAAGATGCCAAGATATAAAGTATATACTTAGTTTATGCCTCCAGCAAAGCGTTAACATGTATGATTTGGATTTATGGCCGTGACCACTCATAAATACAACACAAGCGCGTTACAACGCCATAGCTCAGGGGTAGAGCATTCGCCAGGCACATTGAGGACGAAAGTTCGAATCCCGTGGTAGGCAATATAAAAGAGGCAATTTTTCATGCATGTCCATTTCAACAGTACGATTGCTCTGGTGGTTGAATGTTGATTTAGGTCCTTACACCTCCTACCTTGGAATAGTTATCCCCGTCTGCCATATTGTCAATAGTGAGAGTAGACGGTAAACGTTGGTCGTAAGGCTAACATAATAGTTATGTATATAATCTACATTTATTAGAGATAAGGATATTAAAACATTAAAAACCTTATTTTTCTGTCCAGAGGCTTGCCTCGTCCTGCGATGTCGTCGACCTTGCGTAAATCGCTGGATGTCTTCTGCAGCCCTGAAATTGAGGCGTTCTTTTTTTTTTTTTTTTTTTTTTAATGCAATCATAAATTCTCTTTCCAGCATGCGTTGTTAGGTTAAAATACGCATAGCATACCAGACCAACCGCAAACGTGACTGACAAAAAGTAGGAGTGCAAATTCAGCGTGGCCACTGGTGAACATGTTGTTGAATTAAAAGCAGTTGTATTTTGAATGGCTTTATAAAGAGAGGTCTAGTTGATGCATGCTTTACAGTCACACGTTTCTGAGTGTTGACATGACGAAACATAAAGCGTCGCTGCCTGCTGGCACCCGTGCCAAACGTGTATTCCATCGTAAGGACTTGAACGATCCTGACGCTCATGTCTCGAGAGGGGAGAGTGAGTGCCAGAAGCAAAATCACACCCAGTACACATTAATGTTACATTTTTTCAAGTCATGGATGCCGTTTCTCTGTGGCTGCAACACTTTCGTTGAGAAAGCGACCCGAATATCACTTGACTTAGAAATAAACTAATATTATTCAAAGTCCAATGTCCAAGTTGTGTTAAACATTTGTGTTTTCGTAATTGTGTCTGTTCAATCTAATAGAAATGCAGAATACAGAGATTTCACAATACGAAACCCCTCAAGTCCTCATAGACATTACAAGGAGAATTAAGTGCAGTATCCATTTATATAGAAAAATCATTAGTTCAAAAATACAAAACCCTTACATTGAATTATTAAATTATATTATTATTGCATACAATTTAACATAATGATGTTAATACATTGGACGAAACGTGTCCGGAACGACACTGTTATAATTATGTACTGATCACGTGCTTTTGTACACGGTATTCTCTTCTAAATTCTCTGTTGATAAATGCCAAACATTCTGGGAAAATTAATGTGTTAATTGTTGTTGTTGTTGTTGTTGTTGCTGTGGTTGTTGTTTATAGAAAAGGAACTTACATATAGGCCAAGAGATCAAAGCCAACTCCTCCTTCGGCTTGCTTTGAAATTCCTTCACTAAAGTCGGACGGCATATCACAACAACCGGTTTTCCACCTGAACCAAAATATAGGCTAGATTGTATACGCAAAAGTATGATGCTGATGGTGGGATTACTGATGATGATGATGATGATGATGATGATGATGATGATGATGATGATGATGATCATGATGATGATGATGATGATGATGATGATGATGATGATGATGATCATGATGATCATGATGTTTAAGCTTACGACAGATAAAATTGTGTTGTGTTCCACGGCGATGCATGGGCACAATTAGCTCGAAAGTATCCCTTGGGGTCATGAGCAATCTTGCCACTGTAGATTGTTCAAACCTATAAAGGGAACAGTAAAAGCCACAGTTGAAAACCTGTCTTTCCTTTATAGGCAAGACGCTTCACTGCGGCAACAGTACCCCCGTTGGAGTGCCGGGGGTTTTCAGTATAAATAGTATCCCCACTTTATGGAAATTTAGTGCTTTAAATTCCCACTGTCGCTGTCTTCCTCATTTACTCTTTCCTATTCTTGCTCTGTCCTTCACTCTGCTATACTATCTTCTTCTTCGCTAGATCAATGACCTACCTTTTTTCTTGAAAACTCTTCCTGGACTAGACTCCTTGTTTGTGTATGAGGTCTGTTGGATCAGCTTGGGAGTGTTGGACGCTTTCTGCCGGGTGGTCACTAGGGCTTCCTATGAATGTACTATTTAGCACTATAGGCATTTTATATGTATGTGTTTGGTTGATGATTTATAATGATGTTTGTATTCTATTTTGTTTTTGTAACCGGGGTGTTCGCGTAGTTGAGGTCAACCCTCAGCCGTCCCCCGCGTGGGATGTCTTTATTGTAAAGTGACTGGCCGGTGGAGGGCATTCAATTTTCTCACTGGGGTTGTTTCAGCAGATCTTTTATGCGGATCGGGGGTTGTCCGGTCCTGATTTGGCTCGGAAGAGTCCGCTGGACCTAAAGCAACAATAAATCAATCAATCAAAGCTCGAAAGTACAAACACACCACACACACACAAAAAGAAAAAAAAACAAAGAAACAAACAAGCACAGATCTATTTTAATTTCTTTATTTAACCGTTCTTATATAGCGCTTTTGTAGCTCCAGAGCTGCTCAAGGCGCTGGCCAACACCCAGGCGCTCACTTGCTGCCTTCGGGTGCATCTAAAAGAATTAAAAAAGACGAACAAAACTTAAATTTAAAAAAAAATGAAATAAAGAAAGAAAGAAAAAAGAAGAAAGAGAGAAGGAAGAAAGAAAGAAAAAGAAGATGATGAAGATGATGAGGATGAGGATGTTGATGATGATGATGATGATGATGATGATGATGATGATGATGATGATGATGATGATGATGATGATGGTGATGATGATTGTCGCGATACAAGCTCCATTGAGATACGTTGATAAGCTGTATATTATAACGCTGTTTAAAAATGATATTGTTGAAGGTAAAAGTTTTCAATAATTATTCTGTTTCGTAAAGTACCGAGACGAACACCAAAATATTGAGTGTGTGTGTGTTACTCATTTATTGTCTATTATTCACCTAAGTGATTTAGACATTGAAAATAAGAAAACGAACATAGTACTGAACAAATGTAAAATAATTAACTATATCAAAAAGTCAACTTATTAACAAGAACAACTGAGAAAAAAAAAACTCTCTCTCTCTCTCTCTCTCTCTCTCTCTCTCTCTCTCTCTCTCTCTCTCTCTCTCTCTCTCTCTCTCTCTCCATACCTCTATGATTTAATTTACACATACTATAGTCACTGAAAAAAGAATTCTACATAAATCTTCCAACAGATAAATCAATAAAACATTTCGCAAGCTTTAAACATACTGAAAAATTTAAATCACTTAATATCTTAATGTTTTTCATTTCCACTGGTAGTAAAAAGTCAAAATCAGTGCATTTAAACAGTATATGAACCAGTGAAAAAGCACTATTACAAGAGCAAAAAATATTTTTACAAAACTTAGTTCGTAATGAATTTAAAAGAATTCTATATGCTAATGTTACAACAGGTCTTGAAAAACCAACATGTAACGAATATTGGGGTGAATAATTGTATTTTTTAAAAATTGCTTTTTCTAGTCTGCTGATTGCTTCTTTAGTAGATAAAGATATGTGAACAGTAACTGAATTCAAGTTCAGAGCACCGTTCTTTGCCTCTCGATCTGCCCAATCATTAAAGATAAAACCACAGTGTGATGGTATCCAACAGAAATTAACTTCTGTTCCATTTATAATCAAACAATGAACAACATGTTTGATTTCATAAATTATTTCTTGTCGTTCCTTGCTATTTGTAGTATTTAAAGCCTGTAAAACAGACCGTGAATCCACACACATTACTATACTATAGAAAACAGTAGGCAAGCTAACAAGTTTATTTAAAGCCATTAAAATAGCTATCAATTCTGCTGTAAAAATTGAAAACCCTTTTCCTAAATGAAATGACTCACATATTTTCAAATCGGGAATGACAAAAGCAGACCCCGCATTTTCTGATTCTAGTACCGAACCATCAGTGAAAATTTTTAAACTATTATTATATTTTTCATTTAAATTTATGCGAGTATCTATGGCTATCATATTTTTATCTGAATGTTTTGATACAGCACTATAATCATAATCAAAATTCGCCTTTTTTAATTCCCAAGGTCGGATAGGAGGTGTTATTACACGTGTAGCAACTGTTTCATGAGTAATTTGACATTCCTGAAGAAGATCTTGTGTATAAGTTGTATGGTAATAAGGCTCAAAAATATTGAATGACGTAGCAGATGCGTCATTTTGGAGCTTTCGTCATTTATTTTTATTTTGTTCTGTCGCTTTGAAGACCAATGATTTGCAGGCAAAAGTTCTGTCGCGTAGGAACGAAATTGCTGTTGAAAATCAGTCTGCAGGAAACTCTGGAAGAGGAAGGACTCACGTGCAATAGGCGCTGGCCTAACAAACGGTTTTTCGACTTTTTTACCACTAAAAAAGCGTTGTGTTGTAAATGGATCACAGCCTATGTTGATGTGGAAACATGTTAGTTTCAAATAGGACAACTGTGAAGAACGCTTAGTCACGAACTTGGGAAGATTTAGTACGCTGTGGTAGCTACACTTCCATTTTGGCAAATTCTGTCAGCAGCGATAAGATGGTTGGCGATGTAAGCAACGATTCAATGCTACAGATTATTTGTGTGAAAGGCGTACTGCAGCCGTAATAGCAGGAGTGTCAAAGCTAGTTTATTCAGACACCGTTTGGGTATGTAAATCGTCGGTTGCGTGCAATTCGTGGCTGGAAACATCCGTGAAGTCATAGATATCTATAGGACGAGGGATCGAAATGCGGCTTCGGCGGTATTTGTGTCGGCAATGATCGCGCGAGCGTGGCATGGGTTTCCAGTTGCGAATGAGTGAATGAATGATTTGTACGGTTCGTAAATCCGATCGTTTCGTGCATGTTTGCATGCTTATTAATTCGGTTTTTCAGCAACGAGAAAAATGTATTCTTTCGTTAGCGGTTAGGGGATTGCGTAGGCGGAAGTGATGGCGAGACTGATTGACGTCATCGCGCGAAAATGGCGGGGTCTCACTATCATTTCCGTGTGTATCATATGTTTCAGGTGTTTGTTTTTTTTTTTATAAGGATTCGAGTTTTAGTTTAAGATTTAGTTCTATTTATCGAGGACGATATGGACATTTGCAATTTTATGAATTCTACGATCCTCGATCATTTGAAATGAACATCATTCAAAGACATCATTCCAAATGCTGAACTTTGTGAATCTACATGTGTGATTACAGTGACTTGACTATTCGTATGAAGATTCTGTAACGACAAAATGATATCATCGGTGTTATCTAAAGACTATCTATTACTACTGATATCAACAAATAACCTGTCGTGTGAATAACATTGAACTATAAAGATCTACGACTTTGAGGTTCAACATATAATAACTTGTATAAACGAGTGGAGGCTGGGCTCTAAAAGGAGTTTGCATATTTAACAATACGGAGAAGTCATATCCACTGAAGATCTACGACAAGGAGCTATTCTACGTGTGAAAGAAAATGCAAAGACCTGACTGTCTGACTGAAAACACTCATTCTTTTATTATTACGTGTTGAAGCTGGAGCTGACAAACTGTGAGTAGATTCATAATGCTAATTGTGTCTTGAATGGATCGTCGAGGAAAAATGATAAAGTACTAGTTCATATTAAGATAAATAAGTAATAAGTAATACTTTGTAGCATCAATATATATGTGCATGCATTATACCATTTGACATCATTCACTCCACCTCATTGATGTGCATGTTGTATATATGTGTATGAAAGAACAAAAATAGTGAAACATCAACAAAAAACTCAGCAAAACGGCGTGGTCTTGTAAAATTTACGAGTAGTTGTACTTGAGGTCTGTGTTGTTTATGTGTTTCACGTAAATCGCACGGGTCACGTGACAATGATGATGATGAAAGGGAGAATGAAAAAGAAGAAGAAGAAGAAGAAGAAGAAGAAGAAGAGAAGAAGAAGAAGAAGAAGAAGAAGAAGAAGAAGAAGAAGAAGAAGAAGAAGAAGAAGAAGAAGAAAAGAAACAAAGGAAGAATATGATGATGATGATGATGATGATGATGATGATGATGATGATGATGATGATGATGATGATGATGATGATGATGATGATGATGCACAAGGTGAATGAGATGAATGGCAAAAAAGGTTGACCTGCTTGAAAAGTGAGGAATGGAGCGGATGTCGACATCACCTGTTGCTGCTCCCTTAACCAGTGATGTAAAATCCTTTGCTGATGAACACGCTTTGTGGGAATAAAGACAGCTCGTTCACCTGTGATTCATAACAAAGATCTCTTTGTATTTACACGCAAAATCGCTCCATCTTCAGTAAGCTCACATATAAAGCACATGCACAATATGTAATACATTATGCAATTTTTTTATACAAGTATTATTATATATTATTAATATTTTTGGCAATTATTATGCATATTTGCAAAATCTTTAATTTATTCTTCATTTACTCGGGTTATGGGACTAAAATTGTGGTGTGAGTGTGCGCGGGCGCATGTGTGTGTGTTTGTGTTTCTGTGTGTGTGTGTGTGCATCGGGCCTGCAAATATATGTATGCATGTGTGTGTTTGTTGATGTGTGCGTGCGTGCGTGTGTGTGTGTGAGGGCGTGCGTCTTATCATTTTGATGCAGATAACGTATATACAACGGCTAACCAACAACATCATGCAATTACATTAAAACTTTCTTCCGTTCAGTTGTACACTTGATTCATGATTCCAAGTCATTTTAATGTTAGGTAAAAATGTAATTTTACTATTTTGTTTAGTACCAAGCCATACGTTAAAGATTTATTTTACAATTCAATTGTAAGCCTGAGATGTTCATTTAACGTCTAAAATAGCCTGAAATGGTCATTTAATGCCTAAAATAGATTTTCATAAGAATTTGTGTCACCTTCTAGAAATAATTAAGTATCGTCTGCAAACTGACTAACTTTCGTTCTCTCTCTGAAACATTTATTCCTTTAATGTCACTATTTTCCTATATAACATATTTTTGTCATATTACAAGATACAAGATACACCGACACAAAATATATTTTATGGCCAAGTGATTGAGCGCACAAGGCATACATTTGGTCAATGCTGCCGAACAATTACCTTAATTGGCATCACACGTGATATGATAAAGGCATTAAGAGTTTCAAAGCGTCCTTACTGGTCACGTGAATTTGAATAGCTTTCTCAGCAAAAAACGCTGCCGCAGGGACAGTATTACCCAAAATGAAATAAATATGTAACCCATTTACCCCTCCTAATTTGAATGCCCACTAATCCCAAGTACAAAGTACGAATTACAACAACCCCCACCACACTCATTGAAAGCAGCCAGCGTTAAAGGTTTGTGCCAACATCATTGACGATAAGGATGATGATGAGGAGGAGGAGGAGGGTGAGCAGGGTTATGATGGTGACGATAACAATGGTGAGGAAGAGGAGGAGGAAGAGGATGATAATACTGATGATGATGATAATGATGATGATGACGACGGCGACGATGATCATGACAGACGTAACGGTTTGTGGTAACAGGTTACAATAGAATTCAGTACATCTTTTTTACCCCAAAAAGGAATTACAGCAGGCGCAGAAACACATTTTAATTTCACATACATTAAGAATTCACAACAATCATATTTTAAATTCACATACATTTCCTATACCCAGCACATCACCAACGACGAAGTCCGACAGACCATCACACAAGCCATTGGACAACACGATGACCTGCTCACAGTGGTGAAAAAACGTAAACTCCGATAGTATGACCACGTCACCAGATCATAAGGTCTTGCAAAGACCATCCTGCAAGGCACAGTGCAAGGAGGTAGAAGAAGAGGGAGACCGAAAAAGAGGTGGGAGGACAACATTCGAGAATGGACTGGTTTGACACTGAACGAAACAATCGGGGTTGCTGAGGACAGGGAAAGATGGAATACGCTGGTTAAACGATCATCCGTGGTGCCCCTACGACCTCCGAGTTATGGGATATGATAGGATATGATAGGATAGGATAGGATAGGATACATTAAGAATTCACAATAATCATATTTTAAATTCGCATACATTAAGAATTTACAATACTCATATTTTACATTCATAAACATTAAGAATACACAATAATCACATTTTAAATTATCTTCACTCAATACAATACTTTACCATCAAAAACGTAAAGCTGAAAACTTAGCCAATAAAACAAAAAGCAATGTTCAAAGTTGATTATAAGAACCTTTCACAGTAAAACTAGAAAAGAGATGATAGAAATGTGTAAAATACACACACACATAAACACACACACATACACACATACTTGCAATTCATCAGAACTGGGTTTATTTAAGAATGTAGGAATCGGAAAGTGATTTTTTGACGGAAAGAACGCAAACTTCTTCTTGAAATGTAAGAATCTAAGTCAAAATTGGCTCTTTCCGCCTAGAAAGTTGACCTACTTCGTCTCCTATGGGCGACGAAATAGGTCGATTTTTCTTCAAAATTTCTCCGAAAATTGACTGTATTTTCTCCGTCCCGGATAGAGCACTCCTGTGTACTTAAAACACTCTCATGCACTACAACTGCACTCCCTTGCACTAAAAGAGCACTCCCTCGCACTTAGAAAAAAGTGAGTTCCTGGAAAAAAGTGGGTTCCAAGCAAATAAACCCATTTGTTACTAAGAAAGACAAGGTCTGCTACCCATTTGTGCGCTTTTTTGCGTTCACACGCACCCACACACACGCGCGCGCGTACATGCACAATGTGCCCGGGCCCGCACTAAAGACTCCCAGCAAAGCCAACAGCGCTTGTGAAGAGAGGCATTGATAAGTGATATTTCAGTGGGCAAAAAGGTGGGCTTGTAGCGGACTGTGCGAGTACTAAAATTTCTCAGACGCACACCTGACAGCAAAAGTTCGAACAAATGTGACAGAGGGTGGGAAGGGTCGTCCTTGATGCTGATGGCTTTGCTGAGGGTCCTCTTCTGGAACAGCTCAGAGAGGGGCGCTTGCTCGCTGCCAACAATCTTGCTGCATTGGTGATGCCAATACAGGAATTTCAACTTTTAATACTCAACCTTTGGTACCAAAATACGAAAGAAAAAGTAAGTACTGATTCTTTGACGGTGCGGTAGCATCATTGCTCCAGCATTTTCTGAGACATCAGTAGAGAATGCAGCTGATACAAAATGTACAGGCTCTGTCCAAAAAATCGTATCAGCAATAGCATAGAAAGTAAATTTGTCACCAATCATAGTTCATAAGTAAATATATTGTTCACCCCTTTTACTGTTTATCCTCTCTATGTAAGCGCTGCCACATCTGTCCCATTTCTCCTAAAATCCATCAGCATCTCTTTCGTTTTTCCAACGTTAAGTTCTAGGTTAGTTAGTTAGTTATTCAATGCTTACAGGATCCAGCAGACTGCAAACAGCCGAATCAGGACCACTAAGTTCTAGGTGGTTGTCGTCGCACTAGGTGGTTGTCGTCGCACTAGGCCAGAGAGGCGTGACATGATAACGCTTCCGTTTTTTAAATACAAGCCGAGCAGCACAGTTCTGTACACGCTGCAGTCGGCTAACTTCATCAATGGGGAGACCAGCTAGAACTGAATTACATTCATCAATATAAATATAAATTTTTATGTGACCAAACACCGTGATCTAAGTCTCTCACATCACTTAGGAATCTTGATAAAGAACGACTGATAGAGATAGCAAAACGCCTCATCTATTTACAGATCTTAATCCCCTTGTAAGATTATTGTATCTTCTCCAGGATATCATCACAATGATGCAAACAGATTGAGTGCGGTAACTGAGAAAGTCAGCAAGTCACAGTGTGAGATAGGGTTAATCTGCATGTCAGAGAGCTTGCGAACAAGTAGATGGGTCTGAATGGTATTAAAAGCTGAGGAAAAATCTGCAAACAAGATCAGTACATAAGCACTGCCACTTTCTAGTTTAAAATGGACGTATTGGAGAAGTGAGGTAATCGCGTCTCCGACACTCTGGTTTTGGCGATACGCCTGCAGTTTCAGCGTGCCAGTGATACTGTGTTCAAAGCATTTAATTACTACTGCCGTCAATGCTATTGGTCTATAGTCGTTCAAATCGGTCGGATTGCTCCTCTTTGATACTGGACAAATAATGGCATCTTCTATGATAGGGGTACGGTGTGTGTTTTCAGTGAGGCATGCAGAACACAGGAGCAAGTTCCTCACTGCAAGAACTAATAATTAGGACCAGAGGTCTTGTTAGAGTTTACCTTCGAAATACTGCTTCCACTCTTTCCTCATCTACCTCCGGCACAAACATGTTTTCTAAGCTGTTCGTCAAACATTCACCGACATCTTTCCTTTCCCTCGAAAAATCATGATTGTCAAATCTACAATAAAATTCATTCAGTCTTGTTTGACGACGACGAAGATGGTGAGAAGGGTGGTGATGACAATGTTGTTTCTGATGATGGTGGTGGTGATGGTAGAGGTGGCGACTATGGCATTAGTGGCTGAAGATCAATCCATTTATCAAGGGAAACGCCTTAACACTTTCATTTAGCGTCGAAAAAAAGACAATGTGCTTATCAACACATTGATACGTAAAATAATAGTCACAGGTTCTAGCGTTAATTTCAAGACTTACCGACCGCTTTTCTTTTCATCTTTTTTGTTGTCGTCACATACTCCGAGGTTGAAGTAGTTGAAGAAAGTTCGTCACTGTAGTTAACAGGAAAAGACATCCACTGCGTTATCATGACGAGAAGGGCGATAAACATGCACACTATGATGAACTCAACCTTGAACTCTGCGACGAACGTCAGTAAACGGTTGACGAAGTCGAAGATCATGCTGAATGTTCGACGGACCCTGACGTTTAGTTAAGTGTTTTATGGAGAATTCTTCGATGGTGTCTTGATTCACAAGTATACGCTATTTTGTTAGCGACAAAGTATTACTGTATCGTGGAAAATTCAAAGACGGTTAATCCACTGTGAAAAGTCACTGCCCTTGAATAAACAATAGTAAGGTTTCGTTTAATTCAACTCACGCATTCGAATTCCTCGTCCTATTCGGATATAAATGGCACTATGACTTTTGTTCTGAAGTATCATACTGGTACTGTAAACGAAACCTACTTCACATTATTACATGCTACTCCTTGTGTCTCCCTTATTAGAGAGTACGCTTAATTGTTTTAAACACAGTAGCATGACCTGAAGTTATACCATCACAATATCAGGCTCAGAAATTCTGGGCATTGAGCATGGACTGTTATTTTAAGAGATCTGCACTAAACATATATTATGCTTCGCTAACATCGCAAACGAAGTGATTCTCTTGACTTCACGTGATTTGGCCAAGACTCGTAATGTAAACATCCAACGCGACCTTTAACCAAAGAATCAATTTAATATTCACGGTCACACATCAAACGCATGTCTTAAACTTCAAAGAACAAAATCCTAAAAAAAAATAAAATAAAAATAAAAATACGAACTGGTAAAAAGCAACACGCTATCACCGATATAGTTGCCATACAGTAATTATCTTGTCCGACTTTCAACCGATAAAGAACAGTATTCACAATCACCACGAAGAAGATGGTAAAGTCACAATGCAAGTTAATAAGTATGGTTTTGCACTTTAAATATTGAAATCCCCTAGACACGCGACCAAGGGGGAAAATGAAGATCACCACAATAGCCTATAATTTTCCATAATAGAATGTTCTAGTTTTAGCTCCATATGGAGCAGTTTCATAATCACTATGACATAGCTCAAATTGTCTTTTCTTACAAATAATATTCAACAGAAGTCCATAGAAAGACGACTTGGAATACGTACACCACCAGTGCAATCTCAATGACAATAGCCTTTTCCCCATCATGATTTCTATCCCAGATGCTATCAATAAAATCCCGTCCCATCTCTATAAGCCAATCAACTACTACCTGCGTTGCACACAAACATGTTGTTTTCAATTTTTTTCCCAGTAACTTGCAGTTAATCATTGGTCTTTAATTGTTTTAGAAACAGTATTCATGATCACAGGCCTCCAATGACAGTACACACAGACACAGAAACACACACACACACACACACAAACACACACATACACGCACACTATAGACTATTCTAACTATACGATCTTCTATTTTACATATAACCTCTTACAGGACAGTTGAAAGATTCTAAAGAGACACAGCATCAAAAATAACATTAGTTAGGGCTGGTTTATACCAATCAATGGTCGGGCAGTGACCGTTGAAAAGTTAAAGTTCGTTCGTCTGGTATGAAATTGGATAAAACTCTTCTTGTTGTTGTTGTTGTTGTTGTTGTTGTTGTTGTTGTTGTTGTTCATCTTCTTCTTCTTCTTCTTCTTTTTGTTCTTCTTCTTGTTTTTTTTCTTCTTCTTCCTGTTCTTTTTCTTCTTCTTCTTCATTACACAATTTTCCGGACTGGTGGTAACTTTTTAACGTTGAAGAGTCTGTTCACCACCACTAATCTTCACCGGTTCGTTGATACGTAGATATTAACACTTTGAGCTGTATGTTGACATGACACATGTAGGCCTAAAATGAATACACGATGAGCTAGCCGAAAGTGAACATTTCATTGTAATGGAGTCTAGTCACGCCTTGACGAGAATATCAACACTGAATTCATTACCGTCCGTTTAAAGCTCACGAAGAGATTGCGACAGCCTAAAGGCAGAAGTACACCTATTATCGCTTTTGTAGGCTGTCCACAAGTACATAGGAGTTTTATTTTCTGTCCACAACCTTCCAAAGCGATCAACGCACCTTTCATTACTTGTCATCGTCTATCATCTTAATTCACGATCGTTTATCATAATGCACGAACATTGATTCGTGTGACGGCCACTGATACGGGACAGAATATCAGGGTTCTCAATTTCCGTTTGTCACGTGTTAATTTGCTCCATGTTTCAATTCCAGGTTTAAATTGTCGGATTTGTTAGAAAGAATTTATAGTGGGTTATGCAAAATTTGGATTTATTTTGTTTTGTTTTTGTATTTCCAGTTAATAGCTAGAAAGTACTTTGGAATAGTCCCGCACCCGACTGAGCCATAATGTAGAAAGATCTTTGTTGGTCTATCAGTCCCATGGCATGCCATATCTTAAGAACCAATCAATCATCCAACATTATCGGGATTAGAGGCCAGCTTCCGTGCCATTATATTTTCTCTACTACCAAGGTCAAGTTACTTTGCTCTATATCTCAAAAACAGCTTAACCGATTTTAAAAATAATTTTTATTATAAAAATACCCTTAATTAACGTCGGTCGGTCCGCAGCTCCGAATTTTATTTTCATTTCAAAACATTTTTTTTGCCTTATCTGAAAAATGACGGAACCGATTTGGGTTATTATTAAAGGTAAGGTGGTGGTAAAGGTGGTCACCCATCCAAGTGCTAACAGCACTGGACGGTGCTTAACTTGCGACACAGTAGCGAGTGCTCCAACTACTGCGCTATCCGACACCCCAAATATTTTAACTCCACAGAAGCTTTTGAGTCATTCACCGTTGTTCTATCTCAAAGGTTAAGGTCGCTTTATTTCAACATTGAATAAACCCATTTTGACATTTTTGTTGCTTGCTGTTAGTTTAGATACTGGCCATCATTCTATGCTTTACTTAGTTTTTTTACCATAAAACCGTTGAATAACATTTGAATAGCTTGCCATCTGGTTCCATTGTAGAATTTCCTATCCTATCCTATCCTATTAGAGCAGTACTCTGTCCATCTATCAGAGACTTCTTGTTCTTCTGTAAGGCATATGCCAGATTTGCTTTGGATCTTGGAGACCTTGGGCTATTTAACACTTGTCAGCCGCTTCACAGTCTGGTAGGCCTTCTTTCTGTTGTTCTTGTTCAGACTGTTCTCTATTTCCTGACATTGATCTTCCATCTAGTTCTCCTTTGCTGTGCGCATGCCTTTTCGGACGTCGTTGTTGATTTTTCGGTAGGCAACAGCTCCTTGTGAGGAGTTCTTTTTCATCTCTCTTCGTTTATCACTCAGATCCAACAGTTCAGGTGTGATCAACGGTTTCTTCTTTGGGCGGTGCTTGCCAAGGATCTCAGTGGCGACATCTGTCACAGCTGAATTGAAGGCGGTGGTCACGGTGTGGACATCTACTTCACCAGCTTCCAAAATGAGCAGTGATGCATTCTGTCACCTCCGGGTCTTGCAGTTTGTCCAGATCGAACTTCAGTCTAATGCACTTTGTTGTGTTTACTCTCTTCAAGTGGAGCCGGAAGGACATCATCACGAGATCGTGGTCACTTCCGATGTCTGCTCATGGAAAAATGCGTGTCCTGCCATTTTTGATGCTTGGTCTGAAACGTGTCTTGACCATGATGTAGTCGATCTGGATGTGAAGTTCTCTGCTGGGACAGTGCCATGTCCATCGTCTGGATTTTTTGTGGAGACCAAGCGTGTTTGTCAGTATCAGATTGTTGTGTCTGGCAAAGTCCAAGAATCTCACACCCCTGTCAATCGTCTAGTTGTTGCAGTGGGGTCCCCATGTGCCTCACCAGTTGTGGTGCGAATCTTGGCTAACCTTGGCATTACAGTCGTCTTGCACTATGACTATGTCCTTCTTTGGCACATGGTCAAGGACAGCCTGTAGATGTTCATAGGAATCCTCCACTTCGCTGTCGTCATAACCTGATGTTGGGGCATAGGCCTGGATGATGGTGATGTTAAAAGGGGCTGCTCTTAGACTGCTGGTAATGAGTCTACTGGAGACTGGGTGGCAACCCATGACATTGGCTAGAAAGTCTATGTGGACCAAGAATCCAACGCCGTGTTGTAGAATTTGGTTAGAAATAAATTGTATATTAATAGGTTGTCACTATTGAAAATTCTCGTTCAGATATGAATTTGTAGGATTTGTTCGGAAGCAGGTCTTCTATATCATACGGGTGTGTCTCTGAATATTTGTGTTAAGAATCATAGGATTCCTTTATTTCGCTGATTCGCTTATTTAAAACGAAGGGTTCTTATTTTTTGGCAATTTATGCAACTGTAAAATTTGTTTACGTTGACGGCTCTGCCATATAGGGGCTATAAATGTTTTGTTCTTGTTTCTTTTTTAACTGTTTCTATAGTATTGTGAAGGGTTGGAGGTATCAATTTGTGGCTTCCGTTTTATTCTTATTTTTGGGTCAGCTCATTTTTTAGCATGCAACTGTTAAAATGGTTATGCATTTTCTTCTCAATCACTGATGGCACCTTGCAGATCCCGAGTCACAGTCAGCATAGGGGGTAGAGCAATCTCCAACCTCCGTTTTGCGGATGACATTGATGGATTGGCTGGAGAGGAACAAGAACGAACAGCTTGTTCAGAGGCTTGAAAAAACCTCCAGAGCCTATGGAATGGAAATAAGTGCAGAGAAGACCAAATTGATGGCCAACAACACCAAAGGCGTCAACCCTATCCTATCCTATCCTATCCTATCCTATCCTATCCTATCCCGTAACTCGGAAGTCGTTGGGGCACCACAGATGATCGTTTAACCAGCGTACTTCATCTTTCTCTGTCTTCAGCAACCCTGATGGCTTTGCTCAGTGTCGCGTCGCCAGTTCATTCTCGAATGTTTGTCCTCCCACTTCTTTTTGGGCTCTCTCTTCTTCTACCTCCTTGCACTGTGCCTTGCAGGATGGTCTTTGCAAGGCCTGATGATCTGGTGATGTGGCCGTACCATCGGAGTTTCCCTTTCTTCACCATTGTGAGCAGGTCATCGTGTTGTCCAATGGCTTGTGTGATGGTCTGTCGGACTTCGTTGTTGGTGATGTAATGTGATGGATTTAGGAAATGTCCAGAAGTCTTCTGTTGCACCTCATCTCCATGCTTTTTATTCTTCGTCGTAGATCTGCTGTGAGGGTCCATGTTTCACAAGCGTATAGGAAGATGGAGATGACAAGAGAGCGCAGCAGCCTTGTCTTGGAATGTAGACTGTTGTCTGATACAATGGCTCCTAAATGGCCAATCCATCATTGTCATCCGCAAAAAAAGTTTGGAGATTGCTCTACCCTATATGCTGACTGCGCCTTCGTGATCTGCAAGGGCATTTGACATGATTCGCTTTAGGAAGATGTTGAAGAGAGTTGGAGAGAGTTGGAATCCTTGACGCATACCGATTGGTGTTCTAAACCAGTTTCTGATGGCGCTGTTGTGGAGGACTGCACTGGTAGCTTTTCCATACAGGCTTTTGATCACTTCAATAATGTTAGGGCTGATGTTGTACACTCTCATGGTGGCCCACAGAGCTGCATGCCAGACTCGGTCAAACGCTGTCCTGTCGTATACGAACACATGATATAGATGTTATTGGTGCTGTAGGTATTTCTCGCAGATTATTCTGAGGTTGAAAAAAATCTGTTCAATGTAACTTCGCCCTGCCCTGAATTCTGCTTGTTCTTCAGCTATGATTTGTTCATCTTGGGATTTCAAATTGTTGAGTTTTATTTTCAGGAGGACCTTGCTGTGATGGCTGATGAGGCTGATGGTGCGGTAATTTTCACACTCCTGAAGGTTACCTTTTTTGGGGAAGAGTGATAACAAGCGACTGGGTCCCTTGTGTAGGCCACTGCCCACTCTGCCAGATCTTGTTACAGATAATGGTGAGGGCGTCAATCATCGCTTCTCCTCCTGCTTGAAGCAGTTCTGCGTGTCCACTCCCGCTGACTTCTCTTTCTTCAGCGATTGCATTACTGCCTCCTCGGAGAATTGAGAGGATTTCTTCTTCTTCTCTGTTCTCTTTACATGCTAGAACTGATGGGTTTCCGTTTGGTCTGTGGTTTTAAAAGTCACAGCAGTACTCTGTCCATCTATCCAAGACTTCTTGTTCTTCTGTAAGGCATATGCCAGACTTGGTTAGGATCGTGGAGACCTTGGGCTGTTTAACACTTATCCCCAGTGATGCCTTGCTGATATCACCCCTGTTAGTTGCTTCTTACGACACGCCGGGAAACGTTGGGTCTATTCTATTCAGTGCCCGAACCCACAGGGCCCATCCCTCACACAGTGCATAGCTTCAAATATTTAGGAGTCATTGTATCAGACAATGAGTCTCGACAGAAAGTCCTCTCCAGGATCGCACAAACAACTACTGCCCTGACAAGGTTGAAGCCCATTTGGAAAGACAAGACCATCAGTCTACATTCCAAGGTAAGGCTGCTGCGCTTCCTTGTCATCTTCATCTTCCAATACGCTTCCCAGTTAACAACAATTTCGGGGCCCGGGCGCGGATCGGGCAGCCCGATCGGGCCCGGATCGGGGTACCGATTGGGACCCGATCGGGCAAATGGAAATTGGAACCGACTCGGGCCCGATTCGGGCAAAGATTGGTCGATCGTCGGGCTACCCGAAACTTACCCGATCGTAACCCCACGTTCGCCGAACCGTAGCCCGATTTTCGATAAAGATTGGGCGATCGTCGGTGTCCCCAAAACTTACCTTTGCCGAACGGTAACCCGATTCCGGCAAAGATCGGGCATACGTCAGGATACCCAACACCAACCCTATTTGTAACCCATCTTAAACCAGAAACAATCCCGATAATGTCCCATCCCTGGCCAATGCTGATTTACCCTAAAATCATATCCCACATATTGTTTATGATATGTGATTGCATGAAGAAAGATTTGAGATGTCTGGTGTTAATAGAGACTGTCGGCACAGGCGGTTTTGTTTATGGAAGTCCTTGGTGTGTCCCCACTAAAGTATTTACACACCATTTCGATAACGATATATATTAACGTGATCTTCATCGCTATCGAAATCGTGTGTAAATACATAAACGAAAGGCAAAGCCCCAAAAAACAACCACAGCAGAAAAGATTTTCGCAGGTAAACAAAATAATCCGAGCACATGCAACTGTAGAAGAAAACAACTGTAGAACATTGGCGCCTAAGGACAACCGGAAAAGACCAGCAGTAATGGGCACGGAAGTTTACCCTTGGCTTATAATGTATAAATAAATACAATAGGTAAAAGAAATACTTTAACAATAATTTACATATTGTATGATAAAAAATAAGAATTAAAAGCACAATTAAGTAATGATATCTTGCTGAATTGATTTTGTAAAAATATTTTTCACATATGTACGCCGAAGCAAATGTTAGGCAGACGAAACAGTCCACAGACAGTTTAGCCAATGAGAAGCGAGAGTAGGCCTATGTTAGCTTGTGCGCAGCGTGCCTTTGTGGTGGGCAGACACGCGGGGAGCGCGAATCGTTACGCATCCACATTTCTGGACTCCGCTACGCATCGGGTTTTTGTCGGGCAATATCGGGCCCCTACTCTAGCCAGACAAAAGTCGGTATAAGTAATGTGCCCTACGCGCCGCGAGTGGGGCCCAGATCGGGCTGGTTTGCTGGGTTGCAAAACATGGAATCTCACAGCAGATCTACAACGAAGAATGCAAAGCATAGAGATGAGGTGCAACAGAAGACTTCTGGGCATTTACTATACCCAGCACATCACCAACAACGAAGTCCGATAGACCATCACACAACAAGCCATTAAACAACATGATGGCATGCTCACAGTGATGAAAAAACGGAAACTCCGATGGTATGGCCACGTCACCAGAGCATCAGGCCTTTTCACTATGGGGCGCCATGTGTCCATTTATTCTATGTGACCATTCTATACATAGAATAAATTCTATGCACATAGAAAGCATTCTATACACACAAAAAGCATTCATTAGTTGAAATTCCATTTATAAAAAAGAAACCAATATATAGTGTAAAATTCTATGTCCATAATACAATTCTATGTATAGAATAACATTTTATAATAGAGAATAATATTCTATGTATGAAATACAATTCTATATTATAGAATGCACTTGTATGCATAGAATTATATTCTATAACATAGAATGAATTCTATTACAAAGAATGAATTCTATAACATAGAATGAATTCTTTAAAATAAAATAAATTGCATGACATAGAATTATTTCTATACGCATAGAATTCATTCTATAACATAGAATGAATTCTTTAACATAAAATAAATTATATGACATAAAATGAATTCTATGTGCATAGAATAAATTGTATAACATAGAATGAATTCTATAATAAAGAATGAATTCTATATGCATAGAATGAATTTTATAGCATAGAATGAATTCTATGACATAGAATTCATTCTATGACATAGAATTCATTCTATAGGCATAGAATGAATAGTATAACATAGAATGAATAAGATGACATAGAATGAATTCTATGACATAGAATGAATTCTATGACATAGAATGAATTCTATGACATAGAATGAATTCTATAACATAGAATGAATTCTATAGCATAGAATGAATTCTATGACATAGAATTTATTCTATAGCATAGAATGAATTCTATGTTACAGAATGAATTCTATGTCATAGAATTCATTCTATGCTATATAATTCATTCTATGTTATAGAATTCATTCTATGCTATAGAATAAATTCTATCTCATATTATTCATTCTATGTCATAGAATTCATTCTATATTATAGAATTCATTCTATGTCATAGAAATCATTCTATGTCATCTTATTCATTCTATGTTATACTATTCATTCTATGCTATAGAATTGATTCTATGTCATAGAATTCATTCTATGTCATAGAATTCATTCTATGTTATAGAATGAAATCAATATAAAAACTTTTTTTAAATAGTAAAAACTGGGGCACTGTCAAGGTATAGAGAACATTTTGGGATATTGTGATGTTTTGAACATAGCACACTCGTGCAATAATGATTACAGAGCGATTTGTCACTGACATTCAGTTTAGAGTTGACGACATGCAGTGCTTCATCATTTGCGCTCGAAGTGGAAATCGATGAAAGGAAATGTTCTTTTCTTTGCAGAAAGGTTTTACGTCGGAGTTAGAGCATCCAAACGCAGCACAGTACTTCACCATTTTCAAACTCGATCACGCTGTGTTATTCCCGCAGCAATGTGGCCGCCACGCCTTTGTGCATAGCGCCCTGGGGGGCCGCTTGGGGTGAAATAGATTTTTTGCAATATTCAGCTTTATGAACCTTTCATTTATTATGTCTCAGAGTTGTATAGCAATATTCGACCTTTAAATATATTAATTATTGCTTTTTTTGAGTGTACAGTACTGTTATTTCTTCGGTATTGAGCGAAAAGAACTGATTATTTAATTAGATTTTGTCATTATAAACCCTTACAGAACCTCAGCACATTGTAATAAAAAAAGCAAGCACGCAGGGGCGGAGGGGGGGGGGAGGGTGTGACGTCAATTATTTTTATTGCTAAGGATCTATTCACACTAATTATACCGTCGAAGTCGTCCGCATCAAGAAACCTAAATGCTTGTTCACGAAATTATGATGTCTGATAAAGCCGCAGAGCGCTTGGTACGTCAGCCATTTCTTCAGTTCTCGCGCGCGTGCAAGGCTCCAGGTGTCCCTTTATACGTCACAGCCTCGCTTCACATAGAATGACCTAGTTGCGCATAGAATGAGCATTCTATGTTATAGAATGAACATTCTATGTTATAGAATGGATTCTATGTTATAGAATGAACATTCTAAGTTATACAATGGATTCTATGTTATAGAATGAACATTCTATGTTATAGAATGAATTCTATGTTATAGAATGACCATTCTATGTTATAGAATGAACATTCTATGTTATAGAATGGATCATATGTTATAGAATGAACATTCTATGTTATAGAATGAACATTCTATAACATAGAATGCATTCTATGTGCACCAAATGTTAAAAAACAATTCTATGAAAATAGAATGTATTCAGTGTTGCGAATAAAATCCATTTTATGTTAAAAAATGAATTTTATGTCATACAATTCTTGCTGTGTTATACAATTAATTCTATATACATATAATTCATTTCATTCACATAAAATTAAAAAACACAACTAATAAATTGTAACAAAATTTAGAATTTAAAAAAAGATATTGTATGACACATCACCACATCGCATCATCACCACATCGATCACATCATCACATCACATCACTGCATCAGATTGCTTCATCACCATCATCGTGAAAACGCACCACCACATAAAATCACATCATATCAACAAATCATCACATCACATCAGCCGACATCACAGCAGCAGCACATCTTCACATTGCAGCAGACAGCACATATCATGGCATCAGTGAATCACATCACATAATCTAATCACCCCACCCCTCCCACCCATCACATTTGTGGTGCAGTGTGGTGTGATTTAGAGTGATGTAGTGTGGTGATGTGATGAGGTAATGTGTATGTATGTATCTGCAATACAGTTCTATTATGCCTTAAAAGCAGTGAATCAGACCACATCGTCACATAACCTAATCACTCCACCACACCTACCCATCACATTTGTGGTGCAGTGTGATGTAGAGTGATGTGGTGTGGTGATGGGATGTGGCAATGTGTATATCTCTCTGCAATACAGTCCCTTGCCATAAAAAATGTTCTCTATACCTTGACAGTGCCCCAGTTTTTACTATTTTTAAAAAAAAGTGTATATATTGATTTCATTCTATAACATAGAATGAATTCTATGACATAGAATGAATTCTATGACATAGAATGAATTCTATGACAAAGAATGAATTCTATGACATAGAATGAATTCTATAGCATAGAATGAATAGTATAACATAGAATGAATAAGATGACATAGAATGAATTCTATGACATAGAATGAATTCTATAACATAGAATGAATTCTATAGCAAAGAATGAATTCTATGACATAGAATTTATTCTATAGCATAGAATGAATTCTATAGCATAGAATGAATTCTATGACATAGGATTCATTCTGTAACATAGAATTCATTCTATGCTATAGAATAAATTCTATGTCATAGAATTCATTCTATGCTATAGAATTCATTCTATGTTATAGAATTCATTCTATGTCATAGAATTCATTCTATGTCATCTTATTCATTCTATGTTATACTATTTATTCTATGCCTATAGAATTCATTCTATGTCATAGAATTCATTCTATACTATAAAATTCATTCTATACATATAGAATTCATTCTTTATTATAGAATTCATTCTATGTTATACAATTTATTCTATGCACATAGAATTCATTTTATGTCATATAATTTATTTTATGTTAAAGAATTCATTCTATGTTATAGAATGAATTGTATGCACATAGAATAAATTCTATGTTATAGAATTCATTCTTTGTAATAGAATTCATTCTATGTTATAGAATACAATTCTATGCATACAAGTGCATTCTATAATATAGAATTGTATTACATACATATAATCTTATTCTCTATTATAAAATGTTATTCTATACATAGAATTGTATTATGGACATAGAATTTTACACTATATTATAGAATGTTATTCTATACAAAGAATTTTATTCTATGACTTACAATATTGGTTTCTTTTTTATAAATGGAATTTCAACTAATGAATGCTTTTTGTGTGCATAGAATGCTTTCTATGTGCATAGAATTTATTCTATGTATAGAATAGTCACATAGAATAAATGGACACATGGCGCCCCATATTTCACACACACACACAAACACACACACACACCCACACACACCTACACACACACACACACACACACACACACACACACACATACCGAGACTTTGGTGTAGTTAAAGGGAGAGAATGCATTGTGGCTGTGTTCTTGCGGTCTTTATCTTGCACAGCTGAAGAGAGGTGTGAATGCTATAAGGTATGCTGCATGATTTTGTACTTGTCAAGCACATAAATGATTTCATGACACAGTCATTCAAATATGTCGGTCTGTGAGCGTGAGAACAGACAGCGTTGTTTCTTATAACATGTGTTTAATAGTTAATAGACTATTGAACTAATTCGAATTGATTCGCCGGTTTCTAAATTATAGACCACTCCCCCGGGGTGAATATTTTAAAAAATAAACGAACATTTATTACATTTGTAGGTAAATGCATGTGCGTGGGAAAGAGAGTGTTTTAAAAAAAATTAATCACATGCTGTTAAATAGAGCTAGTGAATTAATTTGAATTGAATCGTCGGTGTGTTTCATGATAAACAATTCCTCTGGGGTGAATATTTTTGCATTGTAAAGCCAGGATAAACATAATAATTTGGGACAGACACTGTGTGCGTGTGCTGTGCACAAGGAGAAGCTCATTTAGCTGGCTTTTAGTGCTGAACAGATGTGTCGACTTGTAATGGATAGTTCAGCTGAAGCGGCCTGATGTCATAGTTCTAACCATGGCTTCACCCGCTTCGCTATTGAGGGTCCCCTGTACTTTGTTAATAGAGAACTTTAGTGCTCTGTGGGTTCGGGCATTAAATAGAATAGACCCAACGTTTCCCGGCGTGTCGTAAGAGGCGACTAACAGGGGTGATGTTAGCACGGCATCACTGGGCGAAAGTCTTCTACACAGAAGTCACCGGCCAGGGCGGAGGAACCTCACGTTACTACAGGTTCAACGACCATGTGCTCAGGACCAAGGCGAGACACACTGTATTCGTGGATTTCGGCGGTGGCCAACAGCCTGGAGAGGATTGGGCACTGCCAGGTCTTTTTTGCCCAAGACACACTACATGATGACACAATCCACTAATTCCATTCCGGATCGGTCGTCGCCCGGCAGCGAACTTGTTTTTTCCAACCTAGTTCCAGTCATTCGCCGAAAAAAGCAATTACCGAAGTCGAACGAAGCTCTCCGAGTCGAGAGAAGCTATCCGATGTTTTACGAACGAATGCTGGCAGGACTACGTGAAACCACAGGCTGGGAAGTCTCGTCTTTCGTAGGCCTCAATTACATACTTAACTATACTACGTACGTATGTAGGAGGCCAACGAGTTTACAAAGACGAAAGAAAAGACTTCAGAGCCTGTGGTGAAACATCCGTAAATAAAAATAGCTGCTGTTGCTTCTAGATCTAATTCTATTTCGATCTGCACAGCTTCAAGCTCTAAGTCAAGTTGAGATTCGCATTTCGAAGCAGTTAGTATTATTATTATTTTACATGTATGATGATTAATATACTGACACAATTAGTAATAAAGAAAAAAAGTAATACATAACACATAATGCACACATACAACGATTTCACATCTATATCAACAATAAAACCATGACAAAACTTCAAAGCGCTATGGATACGTTGATGTCCATTCAGCACAAGGCAAAGCAAGTTTATAATGGTCTCAAAAAACCGTCACATTTGTATTGCAAGCACCAAAGCAATTATTTATTTAAATAATATTATTCTTTTTAACTGATACAGTAAATTTGTTATATGTATTTCAATGATATGTATTTTAATGAGAAACACGTATTTAAAAAAATGTTGCGTGGCAGGCGGAAATTTCCATAAATCATCTGTGGTAAATCTATAAGAAAAAATAACCAGTAACACCATCTGAATATTTCGGGTTACACCCAACTTCAGCAAAAACAAACAAAACGTCACTGACCATATTTACACCATTGAGCACGCACAGCAGCACACTATTCCTTTTTTTTTAAAAAGTAGGAATAATAATAATAATAATAATAATAATAATAATAATAATAATAATAATAATAATAATAATAATAATAATAATAATAATATTATTATTATTATTATTATTATTATTATTATTATTATTATTATTATTATTATTATTATTAAATAAATAAATTACAGATTTAACTAAATAACTATACTACTACTACTACTACTGCTACTACTACTACTAGCGAAGTTGTGGTCTTGATTTTGTGGTCCTGATTCGGCTCTTTGCAGTCCGCTGGACCCTGTAAGCAATGAATAACTAATTAGCTATTAATTTAACTCTGATCTCGAGTTGTCTTGATTTTGTTGTCCTGATTCGGCTCTTTGCAGTCCGCTGGACCCTGTAAGCAATGAATAACTAACTAACTATTAATTTTACTCTGATCTCGAGTTATAAAAAAAAAATTCGCTTAGCCTACTCGTTATTCACCGGAAATTTAAAGATTCAAATATTATAAAGTATAGACCTAAATATTATTAATTAGAATAGATATAGTTTATACACTTATTTACGTATAAAACAAACAATACAGGTCTAATAATTATATTCAGCTAGTGAGCTTCTTCGCTGCGCGAAGATTGACTTATAATAATTCTATAATGTAGATTAAGCCTATGTATATTGTATAACAGTGTCTACTTGGTTCTAGGCAGGAAATGGGGAATGTTATTATTAGCCAACTGCTGAGAACTAACAAAATGCAAATCAAGGAACGCAACTATTAAATAATTATGGTCGATAATAACAAAGTATACGTTGCGAAATGCTAATCTGTGTACATCGAACAGAATTAGAAGCAACAGCGATCATTTTTAATGTCAACTAGTCGTAGTCATGCAAGCATCATTTCGTAACACATCGGAGAGCTTCGTTCGACTTCGGTGATTGCCTTTTTGGGCGAATGACTGGAACTAGGTTGGAAAAAACAAGTTTGCCGCCCGGCACAAGGACCGCGCCTTCCGTTGACCACCAGGACGGAGGTGTTAAGTATGCTACTGATGGACAATTTAGCAAGATCCGCACGAGAAACAACATCGTCATAGGAACCTGGAATGTCAGGACCCTAACTGCAGAAGGAAAATTAGAAGAACTGGCCCACGAGCTGGACCACTATCGATGGAACGTTCTAGGCATCAGCGAACTGCGCTGGAAAGGCCTAGGTGAAACAACGACCGACAAAGGCCACAAGCTCTATTTCAGTGGTAGAGATGACAGGCACGAACACGGCGTTGGATTCTTGGTCCACAAGAACATTCTAGACACTGTCATGGGTTGCCGCCCAGTCTCCAGTAGACTCATTACCATCCGCCTGAGAGCATCCCCTTTCAACATCACCATCATCCAGGCCTATGCCCCAACATCAGCGAAGTGGATGATTTTTATGAAAATCTACAGGCGGTCCTTGACCAAGTGCCGAAGAAGGACATAGTCATAGTGCAAGGCGACTGGAATGCCAAGGTTGGCCAAGATGCGCACCACAACTGGGGAGACACATGTGGACCCCACTGCAACAACGAGACAAATGACAGGGGTCTGAGACTCTTGGAGTTTGCCAGATACAACAATCTGGTACTGGCAAACACGCTTGTTCTCCACAAAAACTCCAGACGATGGACATGGCACAGTCCTGGCGGGGAGCATCACAACCAAAAAGACTACATTATGGTCAAGAAACGCTTCAGATCAAGCATCAACATTGGCAGGACACGCACTTTTCCAGGAGCAGACATCGGAAGTGACCACGATCTCGTGATGATGTCTTTCCGGCTCCACTTGAAGAGAGTAAATACAGCAAAGTGCACAAGACTGAAGTTCGATCTGGACAAACTGCAAGACCCGGAGGTGGCAGAACTATTTCAGGCCACAATTGGAGGGAAATTTGCACCACTGCTCATTTTGGGGGCTGGTGAAGTAGATGTCAACACCATGACCACCACCTTCAACTCAGCTGTGACAGATGCCGCCACTGAGATCCTTGGCAAGCACCGACCAAAGAAGAAGCCGTGGATCACACCAGAACTTTTGGATCTGTGTGATAAACGAAGAGAGATGAAAAAGAAAAAGAACACCTCACAGGGAGCTGATGTCTACCGAAAAATTAACAATGACATCCGAAAAGGCATGCGCACAGCAAAGGAGAACTGGATAGAAGATCAATGCCAGGAAATAGAGAACAGTCTGAACAAGAACAACAGCAAGAAGTCCTACCAGACAGTGAAGCGGCTGACAAGTGTCAACCAGCCCAAAGTCTCCACGATCCAAAGCAAGTCTGGCATATGCCTTACAGAAGAACAAGAAGTCTTGGACAGATGGACAGAGTACTGCTCTGACCTTTACAACCATACACCAAATGGAGACCCATCAGTTCTAGCATGTCCCGAGAACAGAGAAGAAGAAGAAATCCTCCCAATTCTCCGGGAAGAAGTTGAGGCAGCAGTGCAATCGCTAAAGAAAGGGAAGTCAGCGGGAGTGAACAACATACCCGCGGAACTGCTACAAGCAGGAGGAGAAGCGATGATTGATGCCCTCACCATTATCTGTAACAAGATCTGGCAGAGTGGGGAGTGGCCTATACTATGGACCCAGTCGCTTGTCATCACTCTTCCCAAAAAAGGTAACCTTCAGGAGTGTGAAAATTACCGGACCGTCAGCCTCATCAGCCATCCCAGCAAGGTCCTCCTGAAAATAATACTCAACAGGTTGAAACCCCAAGCTGAACAGATCATAGCTGAAGAACAAGCAGGATTCAGGGCAGGGCGAAGTACCACTGAGCAGATTTTCAACCTCAGAATAATCTGTGAGAAATACCCACAGCACCAACAACATCTGTATCATGTGTTCATATACTTCAAGAAGGCGTTTGACCCAGTCTGGCATGCAGCTCTATGGGCAACAATGAAAGTGTACAACATCAGCCCTAAAATTATTGAAGTCATCAAAAGCCTGTATGACAAGGCTACCAGTGCAGTCCTCCACAACAGCACCATCGGGAACTGGTTCAGAACAACAATCGGTGTGCGTCAAGGATGCCTACTCTCTCCAACACTCTTCAACATCTTCCTAGAGCGCATCATGTCAATGCTCTTGCAGACCATGAAGGCACAGTCAGCATTGGGGGTAGAGCAATCTCCAATCTTCGTTTTGCAGATGACATTGATGGATTGGCTGGAGAGGAACAAGAACTTGAACAGCTGGTACAGAGGCTTGACACCACCTCCAGAGCCTATGGAATGGAAATAAGTGCAGAGAAGACCAAAATGATGACCAACAACACCAATGGCATCAATACGGACATCAAAGTCCAAGGCCAATCCATCAACACAGTGCATAGCTTCAAATATTTAGGAGCCATTGTATCAGACAATGGGTCCCGACAGGAAGTCCTCTCCAGGATCGCACAAACAACTGCTGCCCTGACAAGGCTGAAGCCCATTTGGAAAGACAGGACCATCAGTCTACATTCAAAAGTAAGACTGCTGCGCTCCCTTGTCATCTCCATCTTCCTATATGCTTGCGAAGCATGGACCCTCACAGCAGATCGCCAACGAAGAATACAAAGCATGGAGATGAGGTGCTACAGAAGACTTCTGGGCATTTCCTATACCCAACACATCACCAACGACGAAGTCCGACAGACCATCACACAAGCCATTGGACAACACGATGACCTGCTAACAGTGGTGAAGAAACGGAAACTCCGATGGTATGGCCACGTCACCAGATCATCAGGCCTTGCAAAGACTATTCTGCAAGGCACAGTACAGGGAGGTAGAAGAAGAGGGAGACCGAAAAAGAGGTGGGAGGACAACATTCGAGAATGGACTGGTTTGACACTGAGCGAAGCCATCAGGGCTGCTGAGGACAGAGAAAGATGGAGTATGCTGGTGAAACGATCATCTGTGGTGCCCCTACGACCTTCGGGTTACGGGACAGGATAGGATAGGATAGGATAGAGAACTTTAGGAAGCACATAAACTTGGCTAGTAGTTCTTTTTCGTAGGAAAACCCTCAGTCTACGTCATAACTTTTGCACTTCCGGAAGGTCACGATCTCATTTGCATTAGGCAGAAAACTTCGCTGAGTGAAAATGCGGCAAATCGCGATTCTCATGAAAGTTTATTCTTTATTTTTTTATTTTTTTTATTTTGGCATGTATCGGGTCAATTGTTACAAACTTAAGCTTGGATAAATGCTTTGACTGTATTCTCTCACCATTTGTTGTTGTTGTTGATTCATTAATATAGGCGTACTTCGCTCCAAAAAAAGGGTGGTGTTTGGGTCTACTTTTGCTTTCAGAAGTAAAATGGCGGAGGAGTTTTTGGTTCCGATTGAAATTTCCAACATAAGATTTGCATTACTTCTAGGTTTCAAGGGTCTCATATGAGCATGGTAAAGAATTTAAGATGTAAAATAACTTCTGGTGTATTCTTATGAATGTGCACGAACAGCACTATACTACTAGGTTCTTAGGCCTAAACGAGCTAGTTAGTAGGCTAGCATAGGCAATAAACACAAATGGGGGCTATTGAAGCTTTTTAATTGTTTGTTTTTTAAAAAAGGAGAAGAAAAAAATTACTAATGCACTACCCTAAACTTCAACTAAACTTTCTGTGGAAAAAGTGTCTGTTTTAGCCCATGATGAACCAAATTTAAAGACTCGCGCGTTTTCGAAGAAAACAATCTCCGCAAATTAGAGAGTTATGATGGCATTTACCTCTCCTGGATAAGGCAAGGCACAGTGCAGGGAGGTAGAAGAAGAGGGAGACCGAAAAAGAGGTGGGAGGACAACATTCGAGAATGGACTGGTTTGACACTGAGCGAAGCCATCAGGGCTGCTGAGGACAGAGAAAGATGGAGTATGCTGGTGAAACGATCATCTGTGGTGCCCCTACGACCTTCGGGTTACGGGACAGGATAGGATAGGATAGGATAGGATAGAGAACTTTAGGAAGCACATAAACTTGGCTAGTAGTTCTTTTTCGTAGGAAAACCCTCAGTCTACGTCATAACTTTTGCACTTCCGGAAGGTCACGATCTCATTTGCATTAGGCAGAAAACTTCGCTGAGTGAAAATGCGGCAAATCGCGATTCTCATGAAAGTTTATTCTTTATTTTTTTTTTTTTTTTTGGCATGTATCGGGTCAATTGTTACAAACTTAAGCTTGGATAAATGCTTTGACTGTATTCTCTCACCATTTGTTGTTGTTGTTGTTGATTCATTAATATAGGCGTACTTCGCTCCAAAAAAAAGGGTGGTGTTTGGGTCTACTTTTGCTTTCAGAAGTAAAATGGCGGAGGAGTTTTTGGTTCCGATTGAAATTTCCAACATAAGATTTGCATTACTTCTAGGTTTCAAGGGTCTCATATGAGCATGGTAAAGAATTTAAGATGTAAAATAACTTCTGGTGTATTCTTATGAATGTGCACGAACAGCACTATACTACTAGGTTCTTAGGCCTAAACGGGCTAGTTAGTAGGCTAGCATAGGCAATAAACACAAATGGGGGCTATTGAAGCTTTTTAATTGTTTGTTTTTTTTTTAAAAAGGAGAAGAAAAAAATTATTAATGCACTACCCTAAACTTCAACTAAACTTTCTGTGGAAAAAGTGTCTGTTTTAACCCATGATGAACCAAATCTAAAGACTCGCGCGTTTTTGAAGAAAACAATCTCCGCAAATTAGAGAGTTACGATGGCATTTACCTCTCCTGGATAAGGACAAACAAAATTTCATCTGCAACTAAAGGCGCTGCCGCTTCAGAACCGCAGGCAGGAAGAAAAGTTCGTAAGGATTTCCCGATTGCGTAACCGGAAGGGATCACTACGAACCAAGTTTCGCTGGTCGATCTAACGTTCTCTAACACCCTTGTTGTTCAACCATACCTCAACCGGCGCGCACTGCTTAGCAGAGACTGGCCGAGGCTCAGAGGCGAGCGTAAGCCTCGTCCAGGTTCTGCTACGCGGTGTGGCCTGAGTGCGCAGCTTTAACTCTCTCGGGGCAGTACATTAATTTTGTTTCAGGCACAAGGATGCTACTGGCTGGGTCAAAACCATCCTCCACCGTAAATAAGATGGGACTGTCACTCTACTCAAGAGTTTGGTTTGATTTGATTTCTTGTTTATAGGGTCCAGTGAACCGTTAGCGGTCATAGCTGGACCACCTATAGCAAAGTATCTCTTGCCTGTAATGATGACGATGATGATGATGAGGATGATGATGATGATGATGAGAAGGATGATGATGATGATGATGATGATGATGATGATGATGATGATGATGATGATGATGATGATGATTGGAAGGCTGGGGGTAATCGAACACCGTACAAATGAGTCATCACAGAAATGTCGAGTCTATAGATAGAAGTTATAGAACCTCTCGTCATAATGAAGAAATTATCCCTGTTTGCTCCGTATTCTTTGAGTCTCTCTCCAATGCCGGAAATCTCATCATTTATGTTCAAAGCGCAGAAACGACGCAGAATCGTGGCTGCAGAATCAGGAGCAGAAGAAGAAATAGAATAAGAAGAAGAAGAAGAATTTATGTATTTATTTAATTTTATTTATTTATTCAAGGTATAGTCAGTGATGTAGCACCTATTCCTATTCACATTTGTGATATTAGGCAATATATCAAATTGTAAACAAAATCAACATTAAAATGCTAAAATGAAATGAAAACCAACCTAAAAAAATGTATTAACACACACATAAACATCAAACAAATATAGGATAGGCCTATGTTCATAACGTAGTTTTTTTGTTGTATTTAAATTAAATATTTATAAATATATAACTACGTTTAGTCTAATGAAATGAGTGTGTGCATGTGGCTTTCTGACATTCAATATAAAGGTGTATGCTCTATCTCTGTTTATTATACTCTTTCATCCACCACCACACACATGCTTACAGACAAGGACAAAGACTACACAGTTATCTCTCTTTGCCCTCTGTTTCACTATTTCTCATTCAATCATATATAACAATACATTAAATCGTTTACATGTACATTAAATCATACAATTCTTTTCAGCATATAAATAAATCCACACAGATGACAAATAAGTGGCGTATAGGATATATATGCGAATTCGGCAGTGCACAGTCAACTGCTATCACAGAAATCATTGTCTCTTTCTCGAGAGGTCACTCGCCTCTACTCTTCACTCTAGTGTCGAAACAGTCAATGATATCACATCGACGACTTGACTTGATGGAGATTCCAGATCTCAATAATTATTTATGACAGTACTCACAGACTTTTTAGAGCATTCCCAGACACGGAATTATCAGCTGACGTTGGGGACAGAAGCTACACTTGGAAGACACTAGTAGGTTATTCCGTAGCACAGGTGTAGAGTATTTCTTCATCACCGTTGCTGCACGTCTGCACCAGTGATGGTAGATGAAGGAGAGATGAGGCGTTGATGGTGTCCACATCCGGTCTCGTAGACGGTGTTATCAGGACCACTTCATCTGCCACATACCAGGAGGTTCCACTCCGTACCGGCCCACTGTATACAACATTTATACAATGGTAAATTTTCGCTCTTATACTTCAAGAGACTATATGTGCCTTTGACACATTATCATAACTCAGAATGCTTGAAGATCACTTCCTTTGTAGAATGTCTTCTCTATGCCACTCTAACACGGTACACACATTGCGTAGCCTACACACAATGGATTATGAGCCAAATATTACAATCACAACTCACCTCCAATTTATAACATATTACTGCACATTCATTCATTATTAGATATACAAATTATATACTGAATTACATTCCTATTTCAGCCCCATATCTTCACATCTGATTGAATATAACATGGCATCATAGTTATAAACTGAATCACATATAATAATTACATGATCAAATAAGTATTGACACGTGTTATCGTACTTCATTCAAACATGGATTCTCCTGCACTCCAATCACAATAATTCATAAAAAGCAATACTTTCCATTTTCGTATGAATAGCTTTACAGCTTATTATAAACTTCGTTTCGCAGGTATGGATGAAAGGAATCGACGTTCGTTTCGTTTCGTTAGGTGGATTACCGTCCCCGGACACAGAAGCGTATAGGGGACTTAGGAATCGACTATCACCATACCCCCTTATATATACCCGTATCCCCGTTATGCATACCCATGCCCCTTTAAACCTACCCGTAGCCCCCTTTTACCTACACGTACCACCCCATCCCGATCCTTGGTACTACTACTACTACTACTACTACTACTACTACTACTACAACTACTACTACTAATACTAATAATAATATTGAATATAGAATAATACAAATAGAAATCATAAAAAACACCAAGGTTTTAAAAGAAAATTTGATATCAGATATAATAATAATAATAATAATAATAAAAATAATAATAATAATAATAAAAATTATTATTATTATTATTATTATTAGTTTATAAATAATAATAATAATAATAATAAAAATAATAATAGGCCTAATAATAATAATAATAATAATAATAATAATAATAATAATAATAATAATAATAATAATAATAATAATAATAATAAATTAAAGGTAAAAAGCCTAAATTAAAAAGAAAAATATCCATAATGTAGTGTAAAAAAAAAATAAAAAAATATGGCCCGTGTGAGATTTGAACTTGGGTCGCCCTGCACGGTAGGCGGATGCTTTACTAAGTAAGCTATCAACGCTTCGTACAAAGTCTATCAATTTTTTGGTCTATATCGGAAAACATGCTGAAACCTCAATTTGATTTTTAATGGAAGTGCACGGAATGAGGCTATTGCAGTTTGTGGACATTTTGTTTATTTATTTATCTCAGAAACGGTTAAACGTTCGGTAAGGAAATGTCGGCTATAACGATTTCGCTAGTTTTGAGCACACAGCAGGCCGATTCGCAGCGGCCAGCACCTGCCCAGATCAGCGTCCATAACGGACAAACTTTATAGTAGAGGCGAAGAAGGACTTCCGGCTAAGCAATTTATATATATAGATACCAATACTAATAACAATAAATACTTGTATTCTAGATACAGCTATGTTATTCCGATAGAAGAGTCTCGCTTTTACTAGAGCACCAACGAACACGTCCTTTCAGCTCAAATGGCATGTAATCTCTGACTAACAACAGTTGACAATACAATATTGTTATTCCCACACGTAAACTTCCGGTCTAATCGCTAGTGACGTCATAACGTCTATGTACACAAATGTGTACGAAATGCGTCATACAATGAGTCATTACCATAGAGGCTAAATATAACGCCATATTTTGCTGCAAGGAAAAAACAAAGCAAGAAAACCTCATGTTTTAGAGCTTTTTTCCGATACAGGCACTTGCTTTTGTCAGTTTATTGATATTATTGTTTGTTTTTTTTTGTTTTGGTTGTTTTTGTTATTATTATTAATATTATTTTTTTTAATATTATTATTATTATTATTATTATTATTATTATTATTATTATTATTATTATTATTATTATTATTATTATTATTATTGTTGTTGTTGTTGTTGTTGTTGTTATATAAAAATTAAATTTAAATTAATTAAAATGACGTCATGCTTTAAAACTTTTGGGCCGATATAGGCGCACGCTTATGTCATAATGATTTTTATTATTTTTAAAAGTATTATAATAAATGATCAACTGGAGAATATAATAGCGCTTTAAATATATTTACAACTGATTTTTAGTCTAAGTCTTGAGTGTTATTTAATGTATTATATATGTTTGGTAAGTATCTCTTTATGTCATTGCATTGTCCTGGGATCGGGCACTAAATAGAATAGACCCAACGTTTCCCGGCGTGTCGTAAGAGGCGACTAACAGGGGTGATGTCAGCAAGGCATCACTGGGCGAAAGTCTTCTACACAAAAGTCACCGGCCAGGGCGGAGGAACCTCACATTACTACAGGTTCAACGACCACGTGCTCAGGGCCAAGGCGAGCCACACTGTATTCGTGGATTTCGGCTGTGGCCAACAGCCTGGAGAGGATTGGGCACCGCCAGGTCTTTTTTGCCCAAGACACACTACATGATGAAACTATCCACTAATTCCATACCGGATCGGTCGTCGCCCGGCTCAACAAGGACAGCGCCTTCCGTTGGCCACCAGGACGGAGGTGATAAGTATGCTACTGATGGACAATTTAGCAAGATCCGCACGAGAAACAACATCGTCATAGGAACCTGGAATGTCAGGACCCTAACTGCGGAAGGAAATTTAGAAGAACTGGCCCACTATCGATGGAACGTTTTAGGTATCAGCGAACTGCGCTGGAAAGGCCTATGTGAAACAACGACCGACAAAGGCCACAAGCTCTATTTCAGCGGTAGTGATGACAGGCATGAACACGGCGTTGGATTCTTGGTCCACAAGAACATTCTAGCCACTGTCATGGGTTGCCGCCCAGTCTCCAGTAGACTCATTACTATCCGTCTGAGAGCAGCCCCTTTCAACATCACCATCATCCAGGCCTATGCCCCAACATCAGACTATGACGACAGCGAAGTGGAGGATTTTTATGAAAATCTACAGGCGGTCCTTGACCAAGTGCCGAAGAAGGACATAGTCATAGTGCAAGGCGACTGGAATGCCAAGGTTGGCCAAGATGCGCACCACAACTGGTGAGATACATGTGGACCCCACTGCAACAACGAGACAAATGACAGGGGTCTGAGACTCTTGTAGTTTGCCAGCTACAACAATCTAGTACTGGCAAGCACGCTTGGTCTCCACAAAAACTCCAGACGATGGACATGGCACAGTCCCGGCGGAGAGCATCACAACCAGATAGACTACATCATGGTCAAGAAACGCTTCAGATCAAGCATCCACATTGGCAGAACACGCACTTTTCCAGGAGCAGACATCGGAAGTGACCACGATCTCGTGATGATGTCTTTCCGGCTCCACTTGAAGAGAGTAAATACAGCAAAGTGCACTAGACTGAACAAACTGCAAGACCCGGAGGTGGCAGAACTATTTCAGGCCACAATTGGAGGGAAATTTGCACCATTGCTCACTTTGGGGCTGGTGAAGTAGATGTCAACACCATGACCACCACCTTCAACTCAGCTGTGACAGATGCCGCCACTGAGATCCTTGGCAAGCACCGACCAAAGAAGAAGCCGTGGATCACACCTGAACTTTTGGATCTGTGTTATAAACGAAGAGAGATTTAAAAAAAAGAGTTCTTGTTCCTCTCCAGCCAATCCATCAATGTCATCCGCAAAACGAAGATTGGAGATTGCTCTATCCCCTATGCTGACTGTGCCTTCGTGATCTGCAAGGGCATCTGACATGGTGCGCTCTAGGAAGATGTTGAAGAGTGTTGAAGCGAGTAGGCATCCTTGACGCACACCGATTGTTGTTCTGAACCAGTTCCCGATGACGCTGTTATGGAGGACTGCACTGGTAGCCTTGTCATACAGGCTTTTGATGACTTCAATAATTTTAGGGCTGATGTTGTACACTTTCATTGTTGCCCATAGAGCTGCATGCCGGACTCGGTCAAACGCATTCTTGAAGTCTATGAACACATGATAAAGATGTTGTTGGTGCTGTAGGTATTTCTCACAGATTATTCTGAGGTTGTAGCAGATCCGCGGGTAGCAAACTTGTTTTTTCCAACCTAGTTCCAGTCATTCGCCCAAAAAGGCAATCACCGAAGTCGAACGAAGCTCTCCGATGTGTTACGAAATGATGCTTGCATGACTACGACTAGTTAACATTAAAAATGATCGCTGTTGCTTCTAATTCTGTTCGACTTACACAGATTAGCATTTCGCAACGGTATACTTTGTTATTATCGACCATATTTAATAGTTGCGTTCCTTGATTTGCATTTTGTTTGTTCTCAGCAGTAGGCTAATAATAGCATTCCCCATGTCCTGCCTATTTTTTTTATAACTCGAGATCAGAGTTAAATTAATAGTTAGATAGTTATTCATTGCTTACAGGGTCCAGCGGACTGCAAAGAGCCGAATCAGGACCACAAAATCAAGACCACAACTTCGCCAGTAGCAGCAGCAGCAGCAGCAGTAGTAGTAGTAGTAGTAGTAGTAGCAGTAGTAGTAGTAGTAGTAGTAGTATAGTTATTTAGTTAAATCTTTAATTTATTTATTTGTTATTATTATTATTATTATTATTATTATTATTATTATTATTATTATTATTATTATTATTATTATTATTATTATTATTATTATTATTATTCCTACTTTAAAAAAAAAATAGTGTGCTGCTGTGCGTGCTCAATGATTTAAATTATGTGGTCAGTGACGTTTTGTTTGATTTTGCTGAAGTTGGGTGTAACCCCAAATATTCAGATGGTGTTACTGGTTATTTTTTCTTATAGATTTACCAAAGTTTTTAGATGATTTATGGAAATTTCCGCCTGCCACGCAATTTTTTTTAAAAATACGTGTTTCTTTTTTAAAATACATATTATTAAAATACATTTTTAAAAAAAGTACTGTATCAGTTAAAAAGAATAATATTAGTTAAATAAATAATTGCTTTGGTGCTTGCAATAAAAATGTCACTGTTTTTTTAGACCATTATAAACTTGCTTTGCCTTATTGTGCTGAAGGGACATCAACGTATCAATAGCGCTTTGAAGTTTTGTCATGGTTTTATTGTTGATATAGATGTGAAATCGTTGTATGTGTGCATTATGTGTTATGTATTACTTTTACTCTTATTTACTAATTGTGTCAGTATATTAATCATCATAAAATAATAATAATACTAACTGCTTCAAAATGCGAATCTCCACATGGCAAACTTGTTTTTTCCAACCTAGTTCCAGTCATTACGTGTTTCTTATTAAAATACATATTATTAAAATACATTTTTAAAAAAAGTACTGTATCAGTTAAAAAGAATAATATTAGTTAAATAAATAATTGCTTTGGTGCTTGCAATAAAAAAGTCACTGTTTTTTGAGACCATTATAAACTTGCTTTGCCTTATTGTGCTGAAGGGACATCACCGTATCAATAGCGCTTTGAAGTTTTGTCATGGTTTTATTGTTGATATAGATGTGAAATCGTTGTATGTGTGCATTATGTGTTATGTATTACTTTTACTCTTATTTACTAATTGTGTCAGTATATTAATCATCATAAAATAATAATAATAATAACTGCTTCAAAATGCGAATCTCGACATGACTTACAGCTTGAAGCTGTGCAGATCGAAATAGAATTAGATCTAGAAGCAACAGCGGCTATTTTTATGCACGGATGTTTCACCACAGGCTCTGAAGTCTTTTCTTTCGTCTTTGTAAACTCGTGGGCCTCCTACATACGTACGTAGTATAGTATGTAATTGAGGCCTACGAAAGACGAGACTTCCCAGCCTGTGGTTTCACGTAGTCCTGCAAGCATTCGTTCGTAAAACATCGGATAGCTTCGCTCGACTCGGAGAGCTTCGTTCGACTTTGGTAATAGCCTTTTTCGGCGAATGACTGGAACTAGGTTGGAAAAAACAAGTTAGCCCGCGGGTATGTTGTCCACTCCCGCTGACTTCCCTTTCTTCAGCGATTGCACTGCTACCTCAACTTCTTCCCGGAGAATTGGGAGGATTTCTTCTTCTTCTCTGTTCTCGGGACATGCTAGAACTGATGGGTCTCCATTTGGTGTATGGTTGTAAAGGTCAGAGCAATACTCTGTCCATCTGTCCAAGACTTCTTGTTCTTCTGTAAGGCATATGCCAGACTTGCTTTGGATCGTGGAGACTTTGGGCTGTTTAACACTTGTCAGCCATTGGACAACACGATGACCTGCTCACAGTCACTGTGGTGAAGAAACGGAAACTCCGATGGTATGGCCAAGTCACCAGATCATCAGGCCTTGCAAAGACCACTCTGCAAGGCACATTGCAAGGATGTAGAAGAAGAGGGAGACCGAAAAAGAGGTGGGAGGACAACATTCGAGAATGAACTGGTTTGACACTGAGCGAAGCCATCAGGGCTGCTGAGGACAGAGAAAGATGGAGTATGCTGGTTAAACGATCATCTGTGGTGCCCCTACGACCTCCGAGTTACGGAACAGGATAGGATAGGAGGATAGGATAGGATAGTAAGCTTTAATGTAGAATGTATAAATTTTCATTACAAATGCAAGTAATATTATTACAAAACTTGTGTTTTCCTAGAATTTAAATATAATCTACAGGCTAAACTATAAACCTGTCTTGGGACTACGAATAAGCTAGTTAATAGGTCTAGGTGTCTTTCCTTAATATATATATTTTAATTAAACAGTAAATTTCTTTAATTGACAATCCAATGTCAATTTTAATAGAATTGAGTTTGTTTTGCTGCTCTGTCTGCTATATCATTATGTAAGATGCCACAGTGCGAAGGCAGCTAGCACATATTTATATGTATTCCTCTGGTTTTTAAAAAATGAATCGTTTTTTTTTTAATTTAAAATGTAATATCACCTCTCAGTCTCTCATTATTTTTATAAGAGTTTACAATACCGATTGTAAATCAACATTTCTGAGAATTCCATACCTGTCTAGAGGTATATAACTTAATTTGTATAAAGACATTAATATAGTTACCAGCTCTGCTGTACAAAAAGAAAAAAAAAGAATGATGTTTGCCTAAATAAAAGACTTTGTGATTTTGTGATTTTGATATCAGGTATTACAACCTCTGCTCCAGCATCACCAGAGCCAATTACAGACCCCATTGGTGTAAACTTGTTGATGGTTATAAAAATGTTCATTTATATGCTCTCGGGCTTCTGTAGCAATTAAGTGAAGATTTTATATTGTTACGTTGAAACGCGCATGATGGCGCGCGCGATAGATCACATCGTTTTATTTTGCAAAGCATGCAATAATAGAGCGTATTTATCTTTGATTTGATGTTGGGTTGTTATTAGAAGAAGCTTTGTATAACGTTGATAATTTTAGTTGGTCGATATTATTTGAGAATTTTCTAGAGTCAGTTGTTTACTATCGATCGAAGCGTATGGATAATTCTAGTGGTAACTATAGAAGCTTCCATCCCAAAGAAGGTTGTATGACGTGAGACAGTGATGACAAAGCTTGTTCTGATTGGTTGTGGTATGTCACGTTGGGGGTATTCTCGCCCTTTCTGGAGTAGAGAGAGACTATATAAGTGCCGCACTGTTTCAAAATAAGAGAGAGTTGAAAGTAGAGAGAGAGTTGTTGTATTAGAGTTGAGAAAGTTGTTAAAAGTGGAAAGTTGATAGTGGAGAATTGTAGAGTGGAAAAAGCAATTGAAAATGCATTTCCAGTTTTTTTCAGGTAAAAAGTATAAGAAGTGGAGTTGCAAAATAAGAGGTGGTAGTCTAAAAAAAAGTATAAGGAATGGAGTTGCAAAATGAGAGGGGTAGTCTAAAAACAAAAGTATAAGGAGTGGAGTTGCAAAATGAGAGGTGGTAGTCTAAAAACAAAAGTATAAGGAGTGGAGTTGCAAAATGAGAGGTGGTAGACTAAAAAAAAAGTATAAGGAGTGGAGTTGCAAAATGAGAGGTGGTAGTCCCAAAAAAAAAAGTATAAGGAGTGGAGTTGCAAAATGAGAGGCGGTAGTCTAAAAAAAAAAGTATAAGAAGTGGAGTTGCAAAATGAGAGGTGGTAGTCTAAAAAAAAAAGTATAAGGAGTGGAGTTGCAAAATGAGAGGTGGTAGTCTAAAAAAAGGAATTAGAAGAATGAATAAACATTGAAGTTTAAGGTATGGCAGACGAGGATAACCATCCCAGGGAACAGGTGGTAGGAACATAAACCATCACTGATCCACCAGAGCAATCATACTGCTAAGGTGAACAGTGAAAATGGATGGCCACTGTTATCTTCCCCCCCCCTCTCCCCCTCCACCACGGGATTCGATCCTAGGTCATCGGTATGCCAGGCGAACGCCCTAAGACTGAGCTGCGGCGGTGGAACATCTAAATATAAGCACAGAAATCCTTGTGTATGATGGTTTGTGACTTCGGTCAATATAGTGATATTAGTATACCGGATTGTATGTTGTACTGTACAATACCAAAGTGATATTAGTATACCGGTTTGTATGTTGTACTGTACAATACCAAAGTGATATTAGTATACCGGATTGTATGTTGTACTGTACAATACCAAAGTGAGCGTCTGCCTGTGTGTCCAACACTAATTAATCAACAGATTCCTCGTTGCAGCCTGGACTTAAACAGCGCCCAAATTTCCAAAGTGTGTCGTGGCGTATAGTAATCAACTTCTCTGTTTGAGGGCACGCAAGGGAAATATGTCTGGAAGGTCTACGCTAATTAGCTGTTCTGAAGGTTAAGGCAGATTTACACGTACGTATCCAAACTTAGGCGAGGATTTACGGTGAACGGCCAAATAGGCTGTCTGCAAACGGTTCATCCATTTCACATCCTTGGAAAAGAATTTGAACGTCCGATCGTTGATGAGTGTGCGGACAGTGTTGGGACAAGCGAAGGAAATGTGAAGTCGACTTGGCCTGAAACCTCAGTTACTGGACAGGAGATGAGGTTTGAAGCCAAGTCAAGTCAAAAAAATCACAGTGGAGGGTCCACACAGCACACATCTCAGCAACTAAGAAAAGGTTTTAAAACAAATGAACATAAAAGAACAACGTGAGGTCACATTTGGGGGGTGACGAAATGTCTCAAGTAGTGAAAGGATAGTGTGAGATGTTGGTGTATGTTTCGGAGTTTGGGGTTGGGTATGTATTTTGGGGGAGGGTAGAGGATAGGTAAAATGAGGGTAAGGAGGTCGTTTGGGTGGAGTGTATGGAGTAAGAATGCGAAATGATGGATCTGTATCTTGGTGTGCGGCGTGCCTCAGGGTTCCGTTTTAGGGCCGGTGTTATTCATTCTGTACACCAAGCCACTGCTTCTCCTGCTTAGAAAGCATGCTGTTGAGAGTCAGTCATTTGCAGACGACACACAACTGTATAAATCCACCGCCCCCTCTCTCATTAATTCCACTGTTCAGACTTTGGAGAACTGCATCACAGACATTAAGTCATGGATGACACTCAACAATCTTAAGCTTAATGACGATAAAACCGAAGCCCTCCTCATTCACAAGCACAACACATCCTCTTCACTCTCGCCTCTCCCAACATCGCTTACAGTAGAGACAACAAACATTCAGTTCTCATCCTCAGCAAGAAATCTCGGCTACATTCTCTCCGACGACCTGTCCCTCAACAACCACATCTCCAACGTCTGTCGCTCTGCATACACGGCCATACGCCAAATCAGCTCCTTTCGCCACTATCTTACAGTCCCTGCCACCAAAACCCTAGTCTGCGCTCTCGTCCTTTCTCGTCTTGACTATTGCAACTCTCTCCTTGCTGGCTCCCCAAAACACATCATTGACAAATTACAAAAGGTTCAGAACTCAGCAGCTAGACTAGTATTCCGAGCTAAGAAACTCGATCACATCACACCTCTACTACATTCCCTTCACTGGCTTCCTGTGCAAGCACGCATAGAGTACAAACTCTCCGTTCTCTGTCACAACTTCTTCACAGATTCTTGTCCTTCCTACCTTACTGTCTGTCTACTCCCCTTCACGCACTTTAAGATCTTCTGCTGACACTCGCACACTCAAGGTTCCCGTCACCCGCACTAAGACATACGGCCAACGTGCGTTCGCTTACTCCGCACCTAAGCAGTGGAATTCCCTTCCCTCCCATATCCGCAACATACAATCAACACAAGCATTCAAAAAGGCCCTCAAAACCCACCTCTTCAAACTGCATTATTCAGATTGATTTGTATCCCGCTGCCATTCTCTCATCTTTTGTCTATGTCTGATCCGTAAGTGTATACACGGCTGTAAATATTTATACTGTTTTTCTTCCTGGGCCTAACCGGGCATATAAATAGCTGTGAATAGGTGGGTTTTTTTGCTATTCTATTTCTGTCTTTTTTGTCATTTGTGCACATAGTTGGAAATAGTCTATTTTGGTCTTTTTTTGTAATTTATGTACATAGTTGTAAATAGTCTGTACCTTTACTGTTCCGTCTTTGGTGTATTGTAGCAAAAGTGATGTCTTATCGAGTGCATGTATTTATATGTAATGACTATGTAAAGCGTGGTGAGTCTGGTCATAGGCTGGAGTACCCGCTATATAAAAATCCGTTATTATTATTATTATTATTATTATTATTATTATTATTATTATTATTATTATTATTATTATTATTATTATTATTATTATTATTTATCTGTATCAGGGTAACAAAAGAGATGAGATAGGAGCATACACCGTGAAGAGATTTGAACAATGAGACAAGTTCCAAGGGGGATAAGGAACATGCCACAATTGTAACTGTTATTCAGAAGAATTTGGGATATTATTTTTGTACGGCAAGGATGTTTGAATTACATATCTCTTATATATCTCATATAATATATTTTAATGTAAAAATTGTCTAATTCTCATTAGTCGCTTAAAATTAATTGTGACTCCAACGTTTTGGAGCATGCTATGGCGCCCGCGGTGACAAACAGGTCTCTTGTGAAGTTTATGACAAAAAGTAGTGCACCGCGGAATATAGCTGCACTTGCATCAGGTAGAATATTGTAATAAGTTTTATAATAATGTTTGACATTTACATATTCTGAAGGTAATGAGTGAGTGAGTTCGTAAATTAGTTTTATGTTTTAACTCTATCACCCCTGCAATCCTGTGCGAGGAAATTGTACAGATTTATAATTACGTGGCAAAATTATCTATTACATTATTAATTGCTTAAATCATTTGATATGAACGCTTTGGCGCTGGCTATGGCAGCCAATGATGAATAGTCAGTGATGGAGTTTTTTGTGTCTGCCTGTCCGTCTGTCTGTGTCTGTGTGCATACATGTTTTACATTTAAAGTGCGGTACATCAAGGTATTTACCGATACAGCTGCACACACGTATATGAGTTTTGTGGTTTTATGTGTGTATAAATGTCTGAAATTATATAAAATATAATATGTAATGAATGCATTGAGTGAGCCAGTGTGCACACTAGTAGTGGGATTTGTTTTTGTTTTAACAACCATTTGTTTTATCCTAGCACTCCAACCCTCATATGCAATGAACATGTACAGTTTACGTAATAAATCAGACTGTCACATTGTCATTTGAGATGTGAGGAATGAGACCAGCTCAAGGGGGTGAGGAACATGCATGTGGGAATTAAGATGGTAGATGAGAATTTGGTGTGGTGGGTGTGTGTGTGTGAGTGTGTGTGTGGGTGTGGGTGTGGGTGTATATTATTCTCTGTTATTATTAAGCAATTCAGTTCTCCACAACAGGGCCATTGCAAACTGGTTCAGAAGAACAATCGGTGTGCGTCAAGGATGCCTACTCTCTCCAACACTCTTCAACATCTTCCTAGAGCGCATCATAGCAGATGCCCTTGCAGATCACGAAGGCACAGTCAGCATATGGGATAGAGCAATCTCCAACGTCCATTTTGCGGATGACATTGATAGAATGGATGGAGAGGAACAAGAACTTGAACAGCTGGCACAGAGGCTTGACACCACCTCCAGAGCTTATGGAATGGAAGTAAGTGCAGAGAAGACCGAAATGATGATAACAACATCAATGGCATCAACACGGACATCAAAGTCCAAGGCCAATTCCTCAACACAGTGCTTAGCTTCAAATATTTTGGAGCCATTGTATCAAACAATGGGTCCCGACAGGAAGTCCTCCCCAGGATCGCACAAACAACTGCTGCCCTGAGAAGGTTGAAGCCCATTTGGAAAGACAGGATCATCAGTCTACATTCCAATGTAAGGCTGCTGCGCTCCCTTGTCATCTCCATCTTCTTTTAAGCTTGCGAAACATGGACCATCACATCAGATCTACAACGAAGAACATAAAGCATGGAGATGAGGTGCTACAGAAGACTTCAGGGCATTTCCTATACCCAGCACATCATTAACGACGAAGTCCGACAGACATCTAGTCATACACATGTCTGTGCCATTGTTAGTACATGTGTGTGTGTGTGTGTGTGAGGACAAAGGAACAAAGAGAGAGAGAGAGAGAGAGAGAGAGAGAGAGGGAGGGAGGGAGGGAGAGAAGTCGAAGTCGAATTCGTAGTCGAAACCTTCAATAGGATAATGGCATTAGGTCCTATGGACCTGTCTTACAGCTAGTCCTTAATAAAATTGTAAAATAAAAAACAAAATTTCAGAACAATCAAAATATTTAACATAAAAGTGAGTTGAAACTAACACAAACCTTAACAAATGGTAAGAATAAAAAAAAATACTAAGAAAATTAATGTACCGAAATACACTTACTCCCCCCCCCAACCTCCTCCAATATCCCCTCCCTACTCCCACTCTTCCCACCCCTCCACCACAACCACACACATACACAAGCTAATTCACACATGAACAAATTAAACTGTCGCAAGATAGGAAAGAACAAAATGTATACAATCATCTTAAATATTAGGAGCAAGGGAAAATAGAAATTTGTGGAGTCTAATTTTAAACATTGTTAATGATTTACTTTCCTTGATCTCTTGTGGTAGAGAATTCCACACACTTGGTTGGACCAGAATATGACAGAGATGTTTTAAATATGTCTAAGCGTGGCTGTGGCAAGGTTAAATTATGTCTGGAAATTGAATAACGAGATGAAGGTTTGCTAAAAAAAAAAAAGTACTTTTAAATAATCAGGAGCTCTAGTGTTTAGTATTTTGTACATTAAAACGGCTTTATTGTACAGTAATTAAGGTGTTTGTTAAGGGGAAGCATACCAGCTAGTTTTAATTTGGAATCAGTTTTGATGGAAGTGTTGGAGATAAGTAATTTTGCAGCTCTGCGGTGAATAGAATTAATCTTTTTAAACAAGGCATCATTGCAGCCATCCCATATTGTTGATGCATAATCAATGTGAGGTTTGATATAAGCATTATAAAAAAAGCTTATTAGCATCTGCAGATATGATAGATTGAAGCTTAGACAACATAAATAATTTTGTTGAGAGAGGTTTACAAAGATTTTCAATATGTGAATGCCAACTGAGTTGTGTCTAGGAGGACGCCTAAAATTTTATGACTTTCAACCTGTTTAATATTATTTCCATTCACGACTAAATCAAGAGAACTCGGAGCCCGCTGATGCTTTTATCTAGTTGTTATTAACATTGCTTTTGATTTAACTGGATTCAGTGGCATATGATTTAATCTGCACCAATCAGCAACATTGTTAAGGGCACCTTGTAGAGATTGCTGAATTTTACCTATGTTCCTCCCCTGATTATGCAATGTCGTGTCATCAGCTAACAGAATTATCTGAGAGATGTCACGGTAAATCATTAATATAAATACAAAATAAAATAGGACCTAGAACCGATCCTTGAGGAACCCCATGCATTATATGGCCTATAGAGGAATTTATTCCATGAATATGTACAAATTGCTTACGTTCATCAAGACAGGAACGAAACAAATTTAACGCAACTGAGCCATTGAGGTACAGTCCAAGTTTCTGAAGCAGTGTGTGGTGATTGAGAAGAAGAAGAAGAAGAAGAAGAAGAAGAAGAAGAAGAAGAAGAAGAAGAAGAAGAAGAAGAAGAAGAAGAAGAGATTCATTAGTTCACTCACTCATTCAAATAAAAGCAATTGAGTTGTACTGTAATGGAATAAATTGCCACAGAACAGCCCATACAGTTACATTAATCATCCATTGGTCCATATGTCGTATTTCCAATGGTAAAATGCTTACTGTGTGTCCATTATGCCAGTGTGAATGTTGTGTTTGTGTTTTGGGTCCGTGGTTGTGAGTTCATTTTCTTCATGCGCCAGTTAATCAGAAGATGATGCTTTGTATAATAATGCCGGCCCTGTCGAAAATTCTGAATAAATTGTCAAAATGTGTGTGTGTGTGTGTGTGTGTGTGTGTGTGTGTGTGTGTGTGTGTGTGCGGGTGTGTGTGTGTGTGTGTGTGTGTGTGTGTGGAGATTGCACTTGAGAACATTAATCTAGCAGAGGTTTTGTGTGTGGGTAATACTCATTTTATTTGTCAGCAGGACAGAAAGAGCAGCTGTGATGACCTCATGCTATGTATTACACCAGTGGCGACATGAATGCGCATTGCTAACGTGTGATTCCAAATAAAGTAAACCAAGTCCCCTTTTATTAAAAACATAAAAGTTAATTTTTAAAAAAAAAGGGCACCTTTATACACAGAATAGCGAAATGCATCGTCAGTGTTAAGTTGGAAGAGAAAGACATGTGTCCTTAATTTTGAGAGAACTAGCCAAGCAAGTCATCGCAGTACTAACAGACGAGGTATGACCTTAATAGACACAAAATGTGACTTTTATCAAAACTTCAACGTCGGTGGACTTACCCTGTTTTGTCACCACATAGCAGCATGTCATTCCAGTCACAGCAACCAGTTTTTTTTGAGTGTATGGAGTGGGTGTGTGGTTTGGTAGAAGGATGTAGGCTAGTTGAATTAAGGCTTTTATATAGCGCTGAACCAATCCAAAAAACTGGCTCAAGGCGCAGTTTGAAAAAAAAAAAACTCAGAAGTAACGGAAACCGACCGAGGCACCAACGTGTTTGCTGTGGGAGAAGAGGATGCGATATATCAAGTACTGTGACGATGGAGGCGGGCAAGATGGAGGCGGGCAAGATGGAGGTGGGCAAGATGGAGGCGGGCAAGATGGAGGTGGGCAAGATGGAGGCGGGCAAGATGGAGGTGGGCAAGATAAAGGTGGGCAAGATGGAGGTGGGCAAGATGGAGGTGGGCAAGATAAAGGTGGGCAAGATGGAGGTGGGCAAGATGGAGGTGGGCAAGATGGAGGTGGGCGGGCAAGATGGAGGCGGGCAAGATGGAGGTGGGCAAGATGGAGGTGGGCAAGATGGAGGAGAAGGGGTGGGGGGTGGAGAAGGCAGAGGAAAGTTCACATTCACGGACATGGACGTGTGTGGGGCAGGGAAAGAATGGAAAATTTAATTGCGTAATGAAAAAGATCTACGTGTTTCTCGAGGACGAAACGAAGGTCAAGCAACAGGAAAAATTCCCCGTGGGGGTGCCGGGGGTTTCAGTATAAATAGTATCCCCACTTTCTGGAAATTTAGTGTTTTAAATCCCCACTGACTCTGTCTTTCTCATTTGTTCTTTCTCATTCCTACTCTGTTCTATCAATCTACTATACTATCTGCTTCTTCGCTAGACCAGTCACCTACCTTTTTTCTTGAAAACTCTTCTGGGACAAAACTCCTCATTTGTGTGTGAGGTCTGTTGGATCAGCTTGGGAATATTGGACGCTTTCTGCCAGGTGGTCACTGGGGCTTCCTATGATGTTATTATTTGTCAATGTAGGCATTTTATATGTATGTGTTTTGTTGATATTTTATAATGATGTTTATATTCTATTTTGTTTTTGTAAACGGGGGTTCGATAAATTACAGTATAGCCTCAGCGTCCCCTGCGTGGGATGTCTTTATTGTAAAGTGACCGGCTGGCGGAGAGCCTTCGGTGTTACCACTAGGAAAATGTAAATGTAGATTATAGTCACACAACGCCGAAGCGTATAGGCGACTACTGGTCACAATATTCTGACACCAGCAAACCAGTTGATGGTAATGGGAAAATAATATGGTCACGTTGGCCAATCCGGGATTCGAACCAGGTATCTTTCGGTTACTAGTAAGCCGCTCTATTAACTGAGCTACCCGGCCCCACATAGTGGGGTTGGGTTGTTTCGGCAAATCTTTTATGCGGATCAGGGGTGAGTCCTCTTTCAGCGAAATTGTGGTCTTGATTTTGTGGTCCTGATTCGGTTATTTGCAGTCCGCTGGACCCTGTAAGTAATGAATAAAAAACTAACAAACAGGAAAAATGTGCGGCCATCTATAAAAACTTATTTAACCATAATGCCTGGGAGCACGTAGCTGCTTTGCGTGCAATTCCGCCGTATCTCATCTCCAAAGACAAGCAATCTAATTTGTTTCTATGTGGCCTAGTGCCACTTGGCTGCAACTACGCTTGTGCAGAAAATCCGCTGCCGTGAGGTCACGTTTATTAGCAATAAGCAAGAGTCTTTGCATTGTGCTGACCTAGGTGTAACATATCTCGCCTCCTTTGGCTGATTACGACCTGATGCCTAAAAACAAGATGCAAACCCCCTGACTAGCACAGTATGCTGCATGATCAGTGTTGTATTAAAATGAAGTTATTTTTTAGTCTAAAATAACTACATTCTGCAAAAATACGCATAAAATATTGATTAATTAAAACAAAATTCTTTCCAAGACAACTACACATCTTCCATTAGGCTACACCTTTAAATCAACTGTTCAACATCATCAACATCATCAACAGGGGCAGCGCTAGCAATAGGATCGTAATCATCCTCATCGTCGTCGTCGCCGTCGTCATCGTCATCATCATCATCATCAGCAGCAGCAGCAGGAGCATCATCATCATCATCATCATCATCATTATGTAGAACTGAGGGTACACAGACCTATAATTGAAGGATCGGAGCATAGACCAAAAGGAACAGCGACTTGTGGGAACATAGACCTGTGGGAACGCCGGATTGATCCCGCCACATGCGACTTCGTTTGCGGGACCAGGTCGTGCAGTGCGTTGTTGTGGAGTGTGAGGAGTTTGTCGCCTGACCAACACCCAATACATTCAGGCTGACCAGGACACTTCCACATAATGATATCATTCTCTTCTCTCTGCAGGATCACTCTCGCTCTCTCGACAGGGTTGGGCACTTCGTATAGTTTACTGCAATCTCAAATCAAACGATGAATTCTTGTGATAACAATTATAATAGGCAAGGTGACAAGACTCCTAGCTACCCTAGACGGGTGAGCGCCGGCTACACAAATACATCCAGCTTGCACTAGGTCCGTTGGAAGCTGGATGGCTGCTTGAGTGTCGAAACAAATTAAAAGACATGACACATCGTCTACAACATCTATTGGTGTACAGGGTCTCATTTGTAATTGTACTTGTTTCGACTACTGAAAAATGTGATAACCTTTATACGATAAATGATAATATTTATCGCAAAATTGCTTCAAGTTATTATTGTAAATTGCGATTTGTGTCAAAATGAAATGTTCCATAAATCTGGAATGTAAACTTTGAAAATGCTTGATTTATAATTAAAACAAGTTTGTAAAAATAAATACACGGCCCTAAAACTCTTCGCTCCTACCTATTCCTTCGGATGAGCGTATAAACCGATGTCTAACTGTGCACGCACGCATTAAAGGTCCTGACGCTCATGTCCTAGACGGGTGAGTGCCGGTTATATAAATACACCTAGCAAACATTAAGGCACTTCTCTCTCATACCCGATTGCCCAAGATGGTGCACAGTTGTCTGGATCTCAGACAACGTGTCCAAAGGCTGCAAGTTGGCACCTCGGGCTTGAGTTCGATCTTGTATCGGCCAGCGCCTTGAGCAGCTCTTGAGCCGGAAAAGCGCTATATACGAACGATTAAATAAATTAAATGAATCTTCACTGGGAACGCCGAGTTTAAGTTCACTTTTTACCTCTTCTTTAGCACCGTCTGAAGTACCCATCGCTGGTTCCCGTTCCTCAAAATTGTTTCAGATTTCACAACCTGGGAATGGCGTGACGAAGCCTGAAGGAGTATAAAGCTGCCATGGTGGCTGCTACTCTACAATTAGCCTTTTACCTTACACAGTTCAGTGTTTCTTCTTTGAGTTCAACCTCATCCTGCGCTGCTTTCACACATCTGTGACTGGTCATTACCTATTTACTACTTCAATACGAGTCATTGTAGTGACTGCTCAGTAAAGACAATGTTGGCTTGCAACTCCTGATGAAGCTTGCACAGTTTTAGTCCGATATATTGCATGACATATCATAAAATCTTAATCTAGTGTGTTTTGTCTCCTTCATTTTGTTTTTATTTGTCTTTCTGTCAATATTTGAGTAAGAATCGTTTTAGTGTCTATTCAGTGAAAACAAATTCGGTATTTGGATTAGGTTGTGGATTTTAGCAGTATGCTAGGCGCTGGGAAAGCCTATTTGCTCAAAAATTCTTCTGTCGGTTTTAACCTTTTTTAAAGGACGTACTACTTCTAAACACAAGGTAAGGTGTTTTTTTCTTGTTCATGCCCCAAGTAGCTGTATTGTATTGAACATGTACAATGGGATTATTCAACACTATACATTCTAATTGCAAGCTGCTATAGGACAATACTACTGGGACTATTGCTCATGCCTCTAATCATAATGATTAATTTGCTGACTTCTTTTTTTGTTTGTTTGTACCTTAATGACTGGAGTTTGTCAATGACTTGGAAATATGGACTATCCCTCTCTCTCCTTCTTCACACGTCGTATATCGTTTGAAGCAAAGCGGCGTCTTATTTATTTATTTATGTATTTATTTATTTATTTAATCATTCTTATACAGCGCTGTTTCAGCTCAAGAGCTGCTCAAGGCTGTGTCCGATGCAAGATCTAACTGAAGTCACCAAAGACAACCACTTCTTCTCTTTCTTCCTTTAATGTCCGTCTGTCATAATCCACAATTACTGACATCTTAGGGGGTATTTTGTAGTACTGCACTGTGAGTTCTTCACTAAAGGCAAAGAGAAAATGCCAACTTGCAGCCTTTGGATGCATTGTCTGATGCCCAGACAACTGAGTACAATCCTGGGCGACCTAGATGGGGAAAAAGCTCTTCCTCATGCGAATAAAGCACACACAAAACACACAAAAGAGAACAAACATGACAATTAATGCATTTTTGGAGTTCTGTTTGGAAGTAGTGTTTTGTTCGCTCTTGTATTTGTGTGCTTTGTCCGCCTGGCGAAGAGGTTAACTCCACTTTTTGTTTGTCTTGTTTTTCTCCAAATTAGTATTCATTAATTTTATGGATCCATTTGTTTTTCAGCATAAAGGAGTCAGCGGTTAACTAGGCTCTTGTAAAACCTGTGGCCACATGTCGCCCAAGCAGTGTAAGACTAAGAGCTATGGCCAGAGGTCTTTCAGATACGCTGCACCGGTCTGGTGAAATGGCATAAAGAGGGCAGACTCTGTGGACGCATTTTGCAGAAACCTGAAATCACATCTCTTTTCTTCTTATTAAGCTGTATGTTTAACTATCTGCTCTTACATTTCATTTGTATAAGTCACTGTGTAAAAAGATTGCATAAATGTTAATTAGTCGGCCTGCAAGAGTGTGTTAAGCGACAGCAAAGAAGTAAAAGTGTTAAGGTAAGCTCTAGGCGCCTACCCCACAGCTCTCTCTCTCTTATTCTCTCTCTTTCTCTGAGCGCGCGCGCGCGCGTGTGTGTGTGCGTGTGTGTGTGTGTTTGTGTGTGTCCACCTCCCTCTACCCAGCGCTGCGATCATGTCCGTCTGCGTTGAGATATCTACGCGTATTAGAAATTATTAGTTAATTTATTAATTCATTCCTCATGTTTGATGTAGTCCTTCACGTCACCCTGTGTGTACGTGTGTGGGTGTGTGTGCGTGTGCGTGTGTGTGTGTGTGTGTGTGTGTGTGTGTGTGTGTGTGTGTGTGTGTGTGTGTGTGTGTGTGTGTGTGTGTGTGTGTGTGTGTGTGTTTGATCAGGTTTGTTCAAAGAACTTACTCTGTGATTTTTGTTAGTTCCGCTAAAATAGGAAACTAGGAAACAGCTACAAACTGATTCCGAGTGTCTGAGACTGCTGTCATACTCCCGTAAGCACACATTGAATATGGCGTAAGTCTAAGCAGGCTCAGCTACGCTAAATGCTGATATATCCGTGACAAACATGCCTGTTGCTGACTTTCAATTTTACTACTTGGAATTTTTTTTTATTGACTCCATCCAATACCATTAGTGAAAGGAGTGATGAAACCGGAGAAACCCGGAGAAAGCTCTCTGTGTCCTGAAAAATTTGGTACCTAAGTCGCGTAAGTTCGTCCCATGCGGGGGGGGGGGGGGGGGGGTAAACCAGCGCCTTATCAACTATGCTGCCATACCGCCTCTAGGTCACAGGCGCGTGTATCTGGGTACGCGAGCGCCTATGCCTGTGACGCGTCTCCCTGCCGGTATAGGCGCTCGCGAGTCCAGATAAAAGCGACTGTGCTCTAGGTGATTTTGAGAGCCGAAGTGTTGGCTTGCTGGCTAGTGGAGGCTTGGCTTCCCTTGCCTCCGATCCGTTGCTTGGACGGAAGAGGACCTTTTGTAATCTTTCTGACTCTTCTTCTGGATCCGAGGTTGTTGACGAGTGCATGTCTGGGGGCGAGGTTTCTTCGCCGGCTCACGGTGCTTGCGCCGTTGGCCGTGCGGGGTCCTCCCCCTCTGTGCCTGCCTCGTCTCCTTCTCCGGATGTTTCAGATCTTCCTGCCGCTGACTGTGGTCCTGCTTGGTCCACCGTCACCGGCAGAGTTAAACGCAGGTTTATAGGGCCGCCCAGACCTCTGGTTCCCGCTACCTCTGGTCTTTTTCGATTTCCGGTGGTTATGAGACAGTGCGAGGGCATAACTTCCTTGTCCCTCAAGGCACTCCACTGGAAGTTGACTGACCTTTTGAGAGCCTCTGTGGGTGCGGTGGATAGAGTGAAGCCTCTTGGTGAGTGCTTCCTCATCTCCTGCAGCTCTCTAGCTCAGCAACAGAAACTGGTTTCTATTACCCACTTGGGTCAGCTCATGGTTGTTTGTACTGTTCCCACCCCGACCGTGGAGGGTGTTGTCGTTGGCATCCCCACCACGGTCTCGGTGGAGGAGATTTCAACTAAATTTGAAGGTTCCATTAACCTAAACGGTACCGTTACCCCGTGTGTGGTCCGCAGTTTTCGTAGGCTGCCCCTCTCTGATGGACAGCCTTCGACTTCCGTGCGGGTTACCATTGAGGCTGGGTCTCTCCCTCATGCACTGTTGATCAACTCTCGTGAGTTTTCACTTGTTCCGTTCGTGGCCTCCGTTTTGCGTTGCCACCAGTGTCAGAAGTTTGGCCACATTAAGAAACAATGTCGGTCCAAACGGGTGTGCCCCTCGTGTGGCTCTGTTGGCCACACAGGGGCCCAGTGCGCGGCTGCTTTGCGCCGCTGCCCAAACTGCCAGGGTAACCATTCGGCCGCCAATCCAAACTGTGCTGCCTATCAGGAGCGCCTTTTGGCGAACCAGATTAGAGCAGCAACCTTTATGCCGAGAGCCCAGGCCCTCGGCCTGGCTAAAAAACAGTCCGCTTCCGTTCCGAGCAGGGTCTACAGCCCCGTGGCTGGTCCCATTGCCGCTCCTCTTCCTGCTTCTGTCGGTCAGCCTTTGTCTGACGGTATCTGCACCCGCCGCCTGGCGTCGGGTGTGGCCTCCGGTGTCTCACCGACGATCGTCCCAACCGACCTGGTCGGATCGGGACTAGCTGTTCCTCCGTTGGGAACTTCGGTTGCCCACAGTCGCGATCCTTGGGTCGCTATTGGTAAATTAGAGGACTTGGTTGCCGGCCTCACGCGATCAGTCTCTGAGTTGGTGGAGGTGGTGCGAGGTTTTTCTCTCCGCCCTCCTCCCTCTCTTGTGCAGGAGATTCCTGCTGCCAGTGGCCTGGCCCTGGCGCAGAATCCTCCTCCCGACACCTGTTCAGTCGGCACGGATAATCCTGCCGTCGCTGGCCTTGAGCGCGGACTCTTTGAGTCCGTAGATCGATCCACTCAAGTCTCTCCTATCAAAACGCGGTTGGACAGCAGTACTATTAGTCCCGAAGGCTCGGCGTTTATTCGCCAGCTGACCGGCTACGTACCCTTTTTGCGCGGCTGTATGCCGCAGCACGAAGTCGATAAATTTACACAGGCCGTTCAGTTTGTAGTGGATAAATTTGAGTTGGCCGAGTCGGACAGTCCTGCCATGCCTCGGTCTGTCAATGTTAGCGACTGGGGACAGAAGCCTGCGAAAAAACGACACCCCAAGCGTTAGTGTCGTTCATGGGCGTTGTTTCCAGAAAATTTTTTAACATAGTTTTAGTATTGCCGGTTTCTCGGCCTCTGTAAATTTTTACTTACCTTGTTGGTGTTATTTGACTTTTAATCTTATCTTATATCTTATGGTATAACCTCTTTTGGGGTCCACCCGTCTACAGTCACACACGTCATTTCCATTTTAAATTAACCGGCGCTGCACCGATTTTTCCTTTAGCTGTTGTGTCAACCTGGTTGGCACTTTCTTTTGGTGGCAATATTGCCTGTCCTTTACTCCATTTTCCTGGGCGTTTTGCCCTTTAAAACTCCCTTGGCTCTGCTGCTGCTCCCACGGCTTCGCCGCTTTGCTTGGCGTCTTCCTCCCTGCCTGCGCGTCTGCTTCATCAATCTGTGTCGCCCTGAGCGCTCCGCTGCTACATAATTACGCTTTTCTACACATCTTCACCCAGCTGCTTGTCGGCGCTATCTTCATGACTTTAACGCTCGTCCCCTTTACGCTTTGGTGTCGGGGACGTTAATTTAATACCAGACCAGTAATTGGAGGTTAAGTGAAGGCGGATGGGTCGTGTCATTTCAGCTTATACCGAAATAATAATTTCCAGTGCTGCGTATCAATGGTGGCAAATGGTAGACTGAAGTCATTGTATATATGACGGTAGCCAGCCTGGTTCTTGGAGTGGTGACCGTAAATAGCGGCGGGACTAAAGTAAACTACTTCTTTGTAACGGTAACCAGACTCGTTTTCGGACGTGGTGACCTTAAACAGTGGCGGGACTAAAGTAAACTACTTCTTTGTAACGGTAACCAGACTCGTTACTGGACGTGGTGACCGTAAACAGAGACGGGACTAAAGTGAACTAATTCTTTGTCTAACCTCGTTTTTAGACGTGGTGATCATTATTTTTGGACAAGTTCTATAGGGAGTGTTTATTGCACGTGTTGTTTTTTTCAGTGTACGGAAGGTGTTTTCATGAAGTGTATTTTCGTTGCGACAAATATTGCGTGCAGTTAAGAAGAAGAAGAAGAAGAGAAGAAAAAGAAGAACAACAACAACAACAACAACAACAATAACAACAACAAATACAATACAACTAACAGAAGAAGAACAAAAAGGGAAAAAAGAAAAAAAAGGAAAAAAGTAGAAGAAAAGAAAGAAAAGAAGAAGAAAGAAGGAACGAAGAAGAAGAAGAAGAAGAAGAAGAAGAAGAAGAAGAAGAAGAAGAAGAAGAAGAAGAAGAAGAAGAAGAAGAAGAAGAAGAATTAACTCTTCGGAGAGGCAAGTACATATTCAGACCTCAATAACTATTGATCAATAATCCAATGGATTGCCCTAACCCTAACCTTAACCCTAACCCTTCACTACATACATTGTTTTGAAATAAAAGAATTGCAAAAATAAGAAAACGAAGCCGTCAACAAAGCAAATAAGGCAACAGAAGACAATTCCAAGACACACAATACAAGAAAACTTTATTATCTCCGAGAAATAAGGCATGCTTTTGCAGGCAGTTAAACAAAAACATCAATCAATAACAAGTGTTACACGTTTGCTGTAGACTGTTGACACTTCACATTTTTACTAGGCCTCTGGAAATCTTTTTATTTTTCTCGCAAATGAAAGTTTATGCGCAAATAATAAAACGTTAAAACGCTAATTATAAGAACAGTCGTTTTGTATTTTTTTAAAATGTATATAAGAGCTCAAACAATTTTCAGCAGAATCGTTCAACATAATTATTATTGTGAATGTTTTTTTTTTCAGATAAAACAGACTCAAAATCATTACAAAGGAGAAGATGAAGAATGACTTGACATATTATCAATCTCTGTGAAGCAAGTTCCCTTCAGACTCTATCATTGTTTGCTACAAGACTAGAAGAACTGGGGGATAAAGAAGACATCTCCAGTCCCTCGTATTTCATAGGTACACCTTTCATTAGTGTGATTGTCGGCCACATAGCTAAACAAAGAACCGCAGACATCTTTTCTAAAATGGCGACTCCATCACCTCATGAGGTCACCAGCGTAAACCATGGGATCACGACAGAATCGTTTGTTGACATTTACGTCAACTATCCCCACAAGCTGACTGACAGAGGATACACCTTGGCTGCCTGTGTCCTTACGGTTGTCTGGGTGAGTTGGTGTATTAAAAGAAGAAGAGCTTTTTTTTAAATTCCCACTGTCGCGGTCCTTCTTCTTTGTTCGTTCTCATTCGTACTCTGTTCTATCAATTTACTATACTATTTTCTTCTTCGTAAGACCAGTCGCCTACCTTTTTTCTTGAAAACTCTTCCAAAACTCCTCATTATTTTGTGTATGAGGTCTGTTGGGTCAGCTTGGGAATATTAAACGCTTTCTGCCAAATGGTCACTAGGGCTTCCTATGATATTATTATTTAGCAATGTAGTCATTTTTATATGTTATGTGTTTTGTTAATATTTTATAATGATGTTTGTATTCTAATTTGTTTTTGTAAACAGGGGTTTGATAAATTAGAGTATAGCCTCAGTGTCCCCTGTGTGGGATGTCTTTATTGTAAAGTGATGGGCTGGTGCAGTGCCTTGTGCTACTACTAGGGTTGTTTCAGCAGATCTTTTATATTGATCAGGGGTGAGTCCTCTTTCTACCAAGTTGTGGTCCTGATTTTGTGATCCTGATTCGGCTCATTGCTGTCCGCTGGACCCCGTAAGCAATGAATAACTAACTAACTTTCTACTATGGATAAATAATTTTAAATTATCTGTGTTTGTTGGTGTGTGACGTTACCTGCCGTGTCTGCTTCTGTTCAGGCTGACGATGCATCTGTGCTTACCAGACAGCCGGCCGCACAGGAATTCAGAGAGATAAAAATTGAAAAAATGTGAACGGATAATAACTTTTGTCTGTGTTTATCTCATCCAAATCGAATTTAGACGAAAACTCTTTCGCTGCTAGCTTGATTTGCATGCTGTATGCTAGAGAAAATTTGTCTTTCCGTCACTACTGTTCTTGTTTTTGCTATAGCTCTTACACTATTCAATATAAACCAATAAACGTATGTATCCATGGAAAGGAAATTGAATACAAATTTTACTTCTGCTACAGATAGAGGAGTAAATAAGAAAATGAAGATTTGTGTGTCTGTAAATCTGTAAAAAGGGTCAAATTCAGTTTTTGAAAAAAAAAAGCTTTAAAAAATATTGTTGCTGACTGGCAATATAAAATATATTATCACAATCATTCACGTTTAGTTGATTTACAAACTTAACAATGTTACAATGTTTAAACACTCCATGGATAACTTCATTGGACATCAAACAAAATAAAGCAAACAGAAAAGAAAGACACCGACCGTGCAGAATGGTCTTTGCAAGGCCTGATGATCTGGTGACGTGGCCATACCATCGGAGTTTCCGTTTCTTCACCACTGTGAGCAGGTCATCGTGTTATCCAATGGCTTGTGTGATGGTCTGTCGGACTTCGTCGTTGGTGGTGTGTTAAGTATAGGAAATGCCCAGAAGTCCTCTGTAGCACCTCATCTCCATGCTTTGTATTCTTCGTTGGAGATCTGCTGTGAGGGTCCATGCTTCGCAAGCATATAGGAAGATGGAGATGACAAGGGAGTGCAGCAGTCTTACTTTGGAATGTAGACTGATGGTCCTGTCTTTCCAAATGGGCTTCAACCTTGTCAGGGCAGCAGTTGTTAGTGCGATCTTGGAGAGGACTTCCTGTCGGGACCCATTGTCTGTCACAATGGCTCCCAAATATTTGAAGCTATGCACTGTGTTGAGGGATTGGCCTTGGACTTTGATGTCCGTGTTGATGCCATTGGTGTTGTTGGTCATCATTTTGGTCTTCTCTGCACTTATTTCCATTCCATAAGCTCTGGAGGTGGTGTCAAGCCTCTGTACCAGCTGTTCAAGTTCTTGTTCCTCTCCAGCCAAACGAAGATTGGAGACTGCTCTACCCCCTATGCTGACTGTGCCTTCGTGATCTGCAAGAGCATCTGACATGATGCGCTCTAGGAAGATGTTGAAGAGTGTTGGAGAGAGTAGGCATCCTTGACGCACACCGATTGTTGTTCTGAACCAGTTCCCGATGACGCTGTTATGGAGGACTGCACTGGTAGCCTTGTCATACAGGCTTTTGATGACTTCAATAATTTTAGGGCTGATGTTGTACATTTTCATTGTTGCCCATAGAGCTGCATGCCAGACTCGGTCAAAGACACACAGATAGACAAATGTGGTGGATGCAAACATAATGGTTGCTTTGTTCCGCTGTGGACAAATTTAATTATGACATTTAAATAGTGAAACAAGCTCTCGCTTACAATCCAGGTTTATGGTTGTGTGTTGCCTTTTTGCGTAGGTGTTCGGGACTATCCTGAACGCGACGTGTCTGGTGGTGTTCGGGATGACTAAACGCCTGCGATCACCAACCAACGTGTTCGTGATGTCTCTCAACGCCTGTGACCTCTGCATGTGCCTCATCGGGACCTTCATGGCCATGACCTCGGCCTGGAACGGACAGTGGTTGTACGGCCGATACGGTTGCATCTTTGAAGGTAATTAGTTTATTCGGTCATCAGAGACAAGACGATCAGTAAAAAAAATGTTGAAGGAAAGAACAACTCAGATAAAGAGATTAGCCACACACACACACACGCATTTCTCCACTAAAATGTCTCATTAGTAGTCGCAAAGCCAACAAAAACTCACAACAAAACAAACTTCGAAGCGAAGCAATTTTCTGTAGCACGAAAGCGAAATTGAAGGGTGTGTGGGATGGTGTGTATTCATGGGTACGTGGTGTGTGTGCGTGTTTGTGGGGTGATGTGCGTATCCATAAACCGGAACGGCAAGAGGAACGGAAGTGTAAATGTGTCTCGCTGTGTGTGTGCATATGTTGGGGTGGCTTGTAAAATAATTCATTGTCAGATCTTTAATAATAATAATAATAATAATAATAATAATAATAATAATAATAATAATAATAATAATAATAATAATAATAATAATAATAATAATAATAACAATAATAATAATAATAATAATAATAATTGTATTTATATAGAATAGACTTACTACTCCTGTAAGAGCACCGTTTCTTTTCCACCTTTGCTATATGGATACAAACCCTAAAGGTATGTAGGTCTACTGACGGATTTGTATTGACGTAACAAGTATTGTAGCTCAAGATTTTACGCCATAAACGTAAGCCTATTTTTAATTTCTACTCAGACTTGTTGCTTTTACCTACAAGGCCAAACTCTGTCAAGGAATAACAAAGCAATGTGTACAAGACAACAAACTGTCAAGGACTAACAAAGCAATGGTGTACAGGACAACAAATAAACTCTGTCAAGGAATAACAAAGCAATAGTGTACAGGACAACAAACTGTCAAGGAATAACAAAGCAATAGTGTACAGAACAACAAACTGTCAAGGAATAACAAAGCAATATTGTATAGGACAACAAACTGTCAAGGAATAGCAAAGCAATAGTGTACAGGACAACAAACTGTCAAGGAATAACAAAGCAACGGTGTACAGGACAACAAACTGTCAAGGAATAACAAAGCAATTGTGTACAGGACAACAAACTGTCAAAGAATAACAAAGCAACGGTGTACAGGACAACAAACTGTCAAGGAATAACAAAGCAATGATGTACAGGACAACAAACTGTCAAAGAATAACAAAGCAATAGTGTACAGGACAACAAACTGTCAAGGAATAACAAAGCAACGGTGTACAGGACAACAAACTGTCAAGGAATAACAAAGCAATTGTGTACAGGACAACAAACTGTCAAGGAATAACAAAGCAATGATGTACAGGACAATAAACTGTCAAAGAATAAGAAAGCAATGATGTACAGGACAACAAACTGTCAAGGAATAACAAAGCAATGATGTACAGGACAACAAACTGTCAAGGAATAACAAAGCAACTGTGTACAAGACAACAAACTGTCAAGGAATAACAAAGCAATGATGTACAGGACAACAAACTGTCAAGGAATAACAAAGCAATGATGTACAGGACAATAAACTGTCAAAGAATAAGAAAGCAATGATGTACAGGACAACAAACTGTCAAGGAATAACAAAGCAATGATGTACAGGACAACAAACTGTCAAGGAATAACAAAGCAATGATGTACAGGACAACAAACTGTCAAAGAATAAGAAAGCATTGATGTACAGGACAACAAACTGTCAAAGAATAAGAAAGCAATGATGTACAGGACAACAAACTGTCAAGGAATAACAAAGCAATGATGTACAGGACAACAAACTGTCAAAGAATAACAAAGCAATGATGTACAGGACAACAAACTGTCAAGGAATAACAAAGCAATGATGTACAGGACAACAAACTGTCAAAGAATAAGAAAGCAATGATGTACAGGACAACAAACTGTCAAGGAATAACAAAGCAATGATGTACAGGACAACAAACTGTCAAAGAATAAGAAAGCAATGATGTACAGGACAACAAACTGTCAAGGAATAACAAAGCAATGATGTACAGGACAACAAACTGTCAAAGAATAAGAAAGCAATGATGTACAGGACAACAAACTGTCAAGGAATAACAAAGCAATGATGTACAGGACAACAAACTGTCAAGGAATAACAAAGCAATGATGTACAGGACAACAAACTGTCAAAGAATAACAAAGCAATGATGTACAGGACAACAAACTGTCAAGGAATAACAAAGCAATGATGTACAGGACAACAAACTGTCAAGGAATAACAAAGCAATGGTGTACAGGACAACAAACAAAATACGAAGCGAGAGTTTTCTGTAGCAGGAAAGTGAAATTGAAGAGTGGTGGGGAGGTGGGTTGGGGAAGGTGATGTGTTTCCTCCCCCCCCCCCCTCTACCTTACCGCATCATGAAAAACACGGCAACCCCCCAGTAACAACGTACAACAGCAAATTAAAAAACCTATTGATTGTGGCTGCTCAACCCAAGTAGAACGAGTTTAAAATTAAAATTTAAAATTGCAGCAATGGTAGGCAGAAAGTCCCAGGACCACTCGCGCTTCTCATGGCTTTTGGTGTTGGCCAGCCCTCAGGAACACTAACAAAGTAGAATGGTCGCAGTAGTTGTAGATAACACAGGCATTCGTATTAAAAATAAGAATGGTGAGATCAGACTGCATATGTGCCAAAACGAATCGTCCGCTCAAACGCTTAATTCCCTTAAATCCAAACAATATAAGACCTATGATAGGTGAAAGTTCCGCATATAATAAAATAGGCTTATATCAATGTCTTGATCAATGCGAATGGCTGTTGTATTTTTTTCCCGATGCAAATGAAGATTCGAGAATGAACTGGCTTGACCCTGAACGAAACCATGAGGGTTGCTGAGAACAGAGAAAGATGAAGTACGCTGGTTAAACCGTCATCTGTGGTGCCCCAACGACCTTCAAATTACGGAAGAGGGTAGGATAGGATAAGCTAGGCTAGGCTAGGCTAGTCTAGGCTAGGCTAGGATAGGATAGGATAGGGTGGGTGCGCAGTTTGGGAATAAACCGTTTGAGCGGCCGATTGGTTTCGCCAAAGATGCTGGGTGATCCCAACCTTCTGTCCCTGATACATGGGCTGTACGCTACTTCTGCTGCCGCTATGCTATCGGGGATCCACTTTCTTTTTGTTATCGTGGATCCATTCTACATGGTTAGTTCCCTTGTGGCCATTCTCGTACTGCAGCAGGCTAACCTTCGTCAGAATGTACAAGCCAACAGAGTCGAAAGCAAGCTCGCAGGACATTATGCTTACACGTAACCTGGATGTACTATGAGTGTGTTGGTATAGGTTTTATCATGTAATTTTGTAAGAGCTTCATGTTTATATTGTAGGCGCCTGTGTTGTCAGGTTTCATGGTGTATTTCCTGGGCTTGACCTCCATGCATCTGCTGTGTGCCATTGCCGTCGACCGCTACATCGTCATCGCACAGCCTTTGTTGGGATCCAAGATCACTCTCAATGTCAGGCCTTAGATGACAGTGGTGCTGATGATGAACAGGAGGAAGAAAATGACCATGATGAGGATGATGATGATGATGATGATGATGATGATGATGATGATGATGATGATGATGATGATGATGATGGTGATGATGATGATGATGATGACGATGATGATGATGATGATGATGATGATGATGATGATGATGATGATGATGATGATGATGATGATGATGATGATGACGGTGATGATGATGGTGATGATGGTGGAGGTGATGGTGGTGGTGGTGATGATGAATAGGAAAAAGAGGAAGAGGATAATGATGCACCCATTGCACATAGCTACGATCGAAAGAAAGTATACTCGAGGCACACGCTGCGCAGCAGACCAAAGTATGTCCGTTGTCCCTAGAAGGGATACTTTGGCGAGGTTAGCAGCCCGCTCAGTTACATTTTTGTAAGAAAAGGGTTAGGGCAAGGGCTAGGGATAGATCTACAACTAACCCTTACCCCAACCCTTAGTAGCAATATTCCGCTCATTCCGTCACTTTTAAACAGCGAGCCCAAAGTATACTTCGAAGCGATAGAGGTTAGCAGCGTGCTCAGTTACAGTGTCGGTGAAAGACTATAAACGGAAAAGTTTCGTCTCCTCTAGGCGACGAAGTAGGTCACGCTGTATTTGTTTGTAGGTCAACTGTCTTTTACGAACCGTTTCAGAATCTTTTCGAACCGTTTATTGACGCCGGATAGTGTCCTCACTTGGTTTCATACAATTTAAGAAATCAAGAAGGCAAATGGGTTTTGGGACTGATAAAGAGCATTTTTGTAGACAAAAGGGTTAGGGCAAGGGCTAGGGATAGATCTACAACTAACCATTACCCGAACCCTTGTAGCAATATTCCGCTCTTTCCGTCACTTTTAAACAGTACTGCGGTTCGTATCCGCGGCTAGCATCGAGCCCAAAGTATACTTTGAAGGGATGGAGGGAATACTTTCACCTGCTGCTAGCGGGAGTTTTGGCGATACTTTTTACCGATCGCAGCAATGTGTATTACCTCAATGATGATGATGATGATGATGATGATGATGATGATGATGATGATGATGATGATGATGATGATGATGATGATGATTTCTCATTCATCAATTGTCTGTTGCAGATTGCGTACAGTAGCATAGGACTTTGCTGGTTCTTCGGGTTTTTGTGGGCTGGCTTTCCCCTGGTTGGCTGGAACGAGTACGTGTTAGAAGGCGGTGGGATATCGTGCAGCGTGGTGTGGGAGACAGTGAACGTCAACTACACTAGCTACCTCTTCACCATCTTCGTCTTCTGCTTCCTTATCCCGCTAGGCGCCATGTTCTTCTCTTACTACGGCATCTTGCAGACTGTGAGTAGTGCTCACCGCTCAGTCAGTCAATCTCGCGCTCTTTTAAGAGCAAGCTGAAGATTCTAACTGAAGTGCTCACTTGTCTATCTCCTTGGATTTGTCATTCCGACACACCTGTGTGTTCTAGAGTTTATAAGATCATCTCGCCTTTTCTCTTACACAGCTAGCTGCCAGTTTTTTTATAATAATAATAATAATAATTTATTTTGTATAGCGCAATTCAAACATAAAATGCTTCACAAAGCGCTTGATCACACGCAGCCACACACAGATACACACGCATAATAAATCTATTCTGCATTTAAAAACAAGACAACATGTAAACCTAGTAAAGGTAACAAACCAACAAATAAAAGTATAAAATCAGTCAATCAATCAATAAACTTATATAAAATAAATGAATAATTTCACAGAAAAAAATTTAAGAGAGGGCCGTTAATACCAAAAGAGGCAGATCAACAATGCCTCATCTAAGATGTAAAGTGTAAATGGTGGTGAAATACAGCAGTTTTAAAAGTAGAATAATCGTTTAATAACTAAACATCGTTACAACATATGACAGGCCAGATGAAGAGAATAAAAGCTTGTGTAATGGCATTAATCTGGTTTAAAAAGAAAACATATTTGTGATTCACATAATAATAGTAACAACACCAATAACAATAATAATAATAATAATAATAATAATAATAATAATAATAATAATAATAATAATAATAATAATAATAATAATAATAATAATAGCAGTTTCTAATTTCATTTACAGTGAAAACAAGTTAAGAGGGATCAAATGTCATTTAAAAAAGCAAAACAATTTTAAGACAAGTACACGCATACGCACATGCATCCACGTACACACGCATTCACCCACACATTCACACACACACACATTCACACCCATATTCACACACACACACACACACACACCCCTACACACACACATTTCAGGTATCAGCGCAACAGGGTGTCCGCAAGGGAGGATGTTCTACAGGTGTAAGAGGAAGAGATAGGTTTTCATTTGGGCTTTGAAAGAGTCAAGAGATGGAGATTGGCGAAGGCTGCATGGGAGTTTGTTCCACAGGGTAGGAGCATAGACGGAAAAAGCTCTTTTGCCAAATGTTCCAAGAGAGTAGCGAGGAACTGTCAGAAGAGAAGCGTCTTGAGAGCGAAGAGTGCGGGTTGGCTTGTAAGGGTTGAGAAGTTCAGAGAGGTAGACAGGAAAATGGTCATGAAGAGACTGATAGCAAATAGAGGCAACTTTGTAGTCAACTCTGGCTTTCACTGGCAGCCAGTGAAGAGCAGTCAGAGCGGAAGTGGCGCTAGCGCGTCGGGATTGTTGGAGCACCAGCCGAGCGGCATGGTTCTGAATGCGCTGAAGTTTTTGAAGTTTGTTGTTAGGAAGACCAGCCAAGAGAGAGTTGCAATAGTCAAGCCTAGAAAGGATGAAGGAGACAGCAAGCTTGTTGGCAGAATCAACAGAAAGATATTGGCGGATTTTGCTGATACGACGAAGATGGAAATTCAGAGATTTGCAGAGATTGTTGATGTGAGATTCCATGGACAGACTCTCATCTAGATGTACACCCAGATTCCGAGCAGAAGTTGAGAAAGGGATAGAGTCATCATTGACTTGCAGAGAGTGTGTCGAGAGCTGGCGGAGCTTGCTGTTGGTACCAATGGCGATGACTTCAGTTTTATCATCATTCATCTTCAGCTTGTTTTCTGCCATCCAGTCTGCGACAGAGCTGATGCAGCGCGACAAATCGCCAGCAAGGCTGGGGATGTCAGCTGGAGGAGCGGAGTTGTGAATTTGAGAGTCATCAGCAAAGAAATGGTACAGATGATCGAAAGTTTTGATGATTGAGCTGAGAGGTTGAGTGTACATGGTGAAGAGGATAGGTCCAAGAACAGAACCCTGTGGAACTCCAAACCTCAGAGGAAAAGAAGAAGACTGAGTGCCATTGACAAGAACAGATTGAGTGCGGTCAGAGAGGTATGAACGGAACCAAGCCAGAGTCGTCCCAGTGCAGCCAAACACCGACTGGAGACGTGCACAAAGAATGTTATGGTCTATAGTGTCGAAGGCTGCGGATAAATCCAGCAGCGTCAAAATCGACACCCGGCCTCGGTCAGCCGCCATGAGCAGATCGTTTACTACAAGCAGCAACGCGGTCTCAGTGCTGTGGCTCTTTTTGTAGGCTGATTGAAACGGCTCAAGCAGGTTGTGGGTCTGGAGATGAGAAAGGAGTTGAGAGAGAA
>CM072514.1:40377078-40772078 GCA_036898135.1 Oncomelania hupensis | reverse complement strand
AAATCGAAAGTCGTTGGGGCACCACAGATGATCGTTTAACCAGCGTACTCCATCTTTCTCTGTAATCAGCAACCTTCATGGCTTCGCTCAGTGTCAAGCCAGTCCATTCTCGAATGTAGTCCTCCCACCTCTTTTTCTGTCTCCCTCTTCTTCTGCCTCCTTGCACCGTGCCTTGCAGAATGCTCTTTGCAAGGCCTAATGCTCTGAGGATCCACTATTTGTGGTTAATGCCCGCTGTCCTTCAACGAATCTTTCATCGGAACTAATCTGGCAGTTTGCAGGAAGACACACATTTCGATACAAATCTGTATACAGCTTGTCTTTACCTTATCTTTCAACACACCATTGGTCAGGCACTATCTAAAGAGAGCAGCTGAATGGTTTCGTGGTAACAAAAGCTTGTCATATAAAACGGTCTCCTGCCAAAACACTGGTTCATCAGGCTGTCCCCTATATGCTTAATGTGTCCGGGGACGTTAATCTACTCAACAACATTGGTTCAATCCTCCACGATGACGGGAACGTTTTATTCGACTCCAAACAATCGGATTTTATTTTTGTGACTACACTTTTTATGGTGTTTCATTTTCTCAGAGTCACTGCAGCGACACGTTACAGAACCCGGTCATTGTGTCGCAAGGTTAGTAACAGACATAACATAAACTGCTTGAGTCAAATCCTGTTTTCGGCCTGAACGACCCTTTGAGCTGATGTGCCCTATAGAAGAACATTTCATTACATGTTTTACTATTCTATCCACGCCTGTTTAATACATGTCATAATATGCCTCTTCGAATTTCTTTCCAAAATAATCCATGTGTCTATAATCATCTAGTCTTTTGAGACTGTTTACGATGTATTGTCGCCTCAATTTCAGAGACCAACGCTGCATCTACGAAGAAGGAGAGCGATCAAGATGGCGGCAAGAGGAAAGGAAACAAGGTGACGCCGATGACTCTAGCCGCCGACGACATCCAGGAGGACGGAACCACGCAAATGGAGGACCTTGTCCTGGATGGCCCAAGCACCTCGGAGGTGATTGAGCTGAAGAAAGGAGACGCTGGACCCGATAAAAATTGAAACCCCAGTGACACAGACAAAGACTGACCAACAACCAACAGGGAAAACGAGATTGGGACTGATAAACGTTAAAAACAAGAACAAGAGAGGGATCCATTCAACAATGCAAAAACAGAAAGATTGCTCTGATGCAAGCTACAGAGGGACTGAACAACAATGAAATAAAGAAAAAGACTCTCCGACAACGAACCAAAGAGTTCATTTCTCCGGTTTTGTTTGGCGCGAACGAAACGACGAATGTCAGCACACATTCCGGCTAATCGGACGACATGCGATATCGTTTTCATAATCGTACTGCAAAGTATCCGTATCGTATCAAAACCAAACAAAAACATACTGAATATAGAGAGAGTTAGATTTTCGGCGGCGTTTGAGATTTGACGTCTCTCGCGTTTTGGGTGTGGGAAGAAGTCATGTTCTAAACATGTGAAGTCATGTTTAATGTTGGGACGGTACAGACCACACTCGTACCGATATTATATCAATATTTTGTAGCTATAAAAGTCTACCTGTTAGATTTTCGGCGGCGTTTGACAGTTGTCGCAGGTCGCACTTTGGTGTGTAAGATCATGTATAGTGTTGGGACGGCAGCCTACATCCAAAACCAAAGCGGTATTATATCGGTGTTAATGCTTGTACCTGTATTTTGTAGCTGTATATACCGGCTGTCATTGCAGCAACTTAGAATACAACCTTCCCCCATGGCCCATTGTCTTTACAAAATGAAGAACCGTTAGTACTTCTGGTTGAGGGTCACATGAATCATTCTCAATCAACGCTAACAGATCGGACGCACTTCGAGGCGGTTAACGCTGTGATATGACCGCCCAGTCAGTCAATCAGAAATCGCCGATTGGACACGCTATAAGTTTTGTTTTAAATGTATTGAATATATATTAACGTCCCCGGACACATAAGCGTATAGGGGACGATATTAAATGTATTGCAAAGCCATGTACAATAATAAGTCTGTGTGTATTTCTTGTTGTTCAATTCACTCCTGACAAAAGCTCTTTACACAAGAGTTGGATCAGTGTGTATTTACATACATAATTACATAAGTGTATATAAAGTGTTGTGTTTGTATCTTATCTATACGGCGGTGGTTTTTGTAGCACTGACAGCAAGGACGTTCACGACAACGAAGAAGAAGACGAAGACGAAGACGAAGAAGAAGAAGAAGAAGAAGAAGAAGAAGAAGAAGAAGAAGAAGAAGAAGAAGAAGAAGAAGAAGAAGAAGAAGAGGAGGAGGAGGAGGAGGAGAAGAAGAAGAAGAAGAAGAAGAAGAAGAAGAAGAAGAAGAAGAAGAAGAAGAAGAAGAAGAAGAAGAAGAAGAAGAAGAAGAAGAAAAAGAAAAAGAAGAAGAAGAAGAAGGTGATGATGATGATGATGATGATGATGATGATGATGATGATGATGATGATGATGATGATGATGATGATGATGATGATGATGATGATGATTGGATTCCATTCTTTAGGAACAGTGATGGTGATAATTATATTATTTGTTAGTTATCACTTCAATCTGCATTTTGTTCACTTGTATGTATTATCTGTGTGACTTGGAATTAAATGCAATGTTATTGTATTTGGTATGGTAAAATACTTTTATAATCATTTTTGAGAGAGTGAGAGAGAGAGAGAGGGGGGGGGGACTGAGAGAGATGTTTCCGTTTAGATACAACGCATTTAAAAAGCTTGTGGTGTTTTTTTTTAACTTTAATTCGTTTTTTATCAATGTGATGTTGGCTTGGAGAATGGATAAATATCAGGTAAAGTGTGTTTGGAGCTCACTATTTTGATAAGTGTTGCAGCGCAGGCAAATTAATTAAACGCAACTGAAGGCTGTTTCAATGTTGTATGATGGGAATAAAACTGTTAATCCTGACAAATTATTGTGGAATTCTATTTGTAGCTCTTTTAAAGGATTTGGAGGAGAAAGAACTTAACAACGTCCGTCGTCGTCGTCGTCATCATCATCATCATCATCATCATCATCATCATCAACAACAACAACAACAACAACAACAAGTCATCCGTTCCAGTAGCAGCCAATCATATGACCAGGAAACAATTTTTTTTAAACGCTAATAAAGAAGAGTAAGGACAAGTAAGAATAATGTGTTTATCGTGGACATAGTAATATTTATCGTGCTTAATGTTTCGTTGTGATTTGAAAAATAAAATAAAAATGTTTTTTTATATATATGACTTTCGGCAAATCAATGCAAACGCGTATATCTCGTATACCTCGTATATCTCGTATTTGATTCTGGTTCATGTTTTAAAGTGTATACATTCGTTCTTCATTTTCCAGGCTGGACTAACACTGTGGCAACGTGCGACCGACAGAAGAAGAAGAAATAAAGAACGAAAGAAGACCAAGGAGGAGGAAAGAGAGGAGGAGGAGGAGGAGAAGAAGAAGAAGAAGAAGAAGAAGAAGAAGAAGAAGAAGAAGAAGAAGAAGAAGAAGAAGAAGAAGAAGAAGAAGAAGAAGAAGAAGAAGAAGAAGAAGGAGGAGGAGGAGGAGGTAGATGAGGAGGAGTATGGGGAGGATGAAGACAAGAATATGAACAATACAAAGAGGAAGAAGAGGATTTAACGTAGAAAATTGTAAAATTGTCCCTTATGTCGGTATCACTCTTTTGGCCTTGAGTTGACAGGTGCTGTTTAGAAGTGGACGTAGTATTTCATTGGATTGTAAACTTACCTACATCTATAGCAGTGATCAATCCATCTGCTTCCCATACAATCAGGATATGGAAAGGTTACTGTCTTCATTACTTAATTGCATTACTCATTAAATCCTGTAAGATGTAGCCAGTAAAGCATTCATTACCTCAAAGGAGGCAATTTTACTGTCAAGCACGTCACATCGCGTGTGCATTAGTTGATTACCTCCCGCTATAGCCATGGTAAATTTCATTTGCCAAACTTTCTCTTGAAAGAAAGGTACGGGTGGCGCAAGTTGATGACAATCATTGCAGTCCTTGGAATAATCACAATGGTGATGATGATGTGCCTTTATTCTTCTCCTAACCTTTGCTGGGGTGGATTTATGGCAGGTAGGCGGGGAGGGCAGAGGATGGAGTGCGGAGGGAGATGGATATGGGTAAAAGGGATGGGGTTGGGGACTCGGGTTGGGTGTGGGAAGGGGCGAGAGGGAGGGCATAAACAAAAAGACAAAATCTAACTATCTACATACGATAGATTATAACAGTCGCGCTTGTTTCCCTTGTCTCCCTTCTGGTTATGTAATATTCATAACCAGTAGGGAGACGCGGATCACGTACAGGCGCTGGTTTCCAGATTCAAGCGCCTGTGAGATTATACAGTAGTGGCAGTAGAGATCATGCGAAACATACCATTATACTTTTTTGTAAAGAATAATGAGGATCTAGGAAAGGAAATCAAGAAACGACGCAACATTGAATTCTGGTTAAACGGCTCCCACGATTAAAACATTTCAGCTTCACGTGACCTTTTCAAATTCACGATGAGTGTTGCCCTACCGGATAAATAAGACTCAAGCCAATTGTTTATGCAAGTGTTAATGGCAGCAAGGTTTATTCTAAAATTAGCACCGTTGCGAAAATTTATCGGAGGCACAGTTGTGTGTTTACACAACAAGGAAGAGAGACTAAAATTTAGAGCTTCGTGGTCGGTTTGAGCCCCGATGCTAGAATCCTGATAGGTGTAACCCAGATTCGTTTATCCACGCAATCCGGTCACTCAGCAACAAGGCAGGAGTCGTCGTATGAAGTTTTCCAACTTTATTCAGCTTACATCAACAACGGCATACAATCGCTCAATCGCTTTTCACTTTCTCTCTTTTCAGTCACAGTGCATCAATTATATAGTTTTCTAATACTCGAGATAACGTTGGAACATTCGAGCGTGACGCAATTATAACCAATCAGAATAAACTTCGTCATCACTGTCTTCCGTCATACAACTTTCTTTATAGTCCAAGAATTTTCTCAGCTATCTGTAGATCTATCTAGACGCTTCGATCGATAGTAAACAAGCACCCTAGAAAATTCTCCAATAATATCGGCCAACGAAAATTATCAACATTATACCAAATTTCTTCTAACAACAACGCAAAATCAAATCAAAGGTAAATACACTGTGTTATTGAATGCTTTGCAAAACAAAACGATCGGATCTATCGTGCGCGTCTCATACGTACTATCGTGCGCGTCGCAAACGTAACACAAAGGTCACACGGCTATGGTATCGATGTACAGTTACAACAGGAAGAGAAACAAAATGGAAAATTCAAGCTTTAGCGGTTGGGGTGAGCAACGAAAGTCCACTGTATCATTGTGTAATGTAACAACAATGCGAATTTTAGGGTTAACCCGTTTTCGACACAAGTAAACAAAGCCTTTGACTTGGGGCCTTGTAAGCGTATACATATTTCCGCAAAGGAAACCATTGGCGAAGATGATGAAGAAGAAGAAGAATAAGAAGAAGAAGAAGAAGAAGAAGAAGAAGAAGAAGAAGAAGAAGAAGAAGAATCTTAAATTGGAGGGGTCTTAAGTAGGGCATTTTCGAAAAAGACATTTAGAAAATTAATTAAGTAAAATAAATACATGTACAAAAAGTACACATACCATTAAGTATAGGGAACATCTACCATCTTTCAGAAATATAGATTAAACTCTGTCCCACAACCAATACAGTCAATATCTTCCTGTTCCTCATTATTTACAAAATAAAAAATCAATGTTGGTATGATAGTTGTTTAAACGTGTATGCAAGTGCTAAGTGCATGTTTGGAGTTATAACTATTTATAAGATAACCTGATTAATATTGTTGTAATTATTTTTATTCAATCATTGAATAGTTTGTTTTATTTAGTTGCTTTTTTTTTTTTAAAGAAAGCGGTTATTTCTGTTTGTTTGTTCTCTTAGTATGCCACTTTGAACACCAGACATGGTGTCGGCAAGATCTGACAGGCCCCTGTTCAGGGCAAATTTGGTCAGCTCCTTAGAGTATTTCAAGCTGCTTTAATGCATCTCGTCTGCTGATAAAAGTTGTAAACGAAACTGTTTTCTTCAAGCGCACAAACATAGTATTGCTTTGGAATCTGAATTTTTCAGATGCTTTGTCGTAAAATTTAATTAGTTGAAGGTCGCAAGTCGCGTTTTAGAGGTAGTCATTTAAGAGAGGTCGTTTATATAGTATGAGTGCGTTTTGGACGACGTGGGTTCGAATCCTGACTTCAGCAAACTATTGTGTGATTACTGGATATTACGGGCCAGCGCATTGAGAAGCTCTCTGAGCTTGTAAGTGCGCTATATAAGAGAAATCTCTCTTTATTTTTTACAAAGCATCGGTGAATTTTTTTCCGGTCGTATGTTGGAGGAAGTCGTTTAAGAGAGGGTCTCAAAACGGAGGTTTTACTGTATAATAATAATAATAATAATAATAATAATAATAATAATAATAATAATAATAATAATACTAATAATAATAATAGTAAGAAGAAGAAGAAGAAGAAGAATATAGGGCTTTTTTCCTATAGAAAATCGATTCAAAGCGCATTTTCTCACGCATTCACACACCAAAAAAAGAAATCATAACCAAAAAAAAAACAACACACACACACACAAATATTATGTATGTAGCGGAGTGGAGGGTAGGTGGTAGAAGTAGGAAGAAGAGCGGAGCGCTCTAGAGGAGGCTGGTAGTAGGAGTACAGAAGAAGAAGACTCTCTTTTCCTTTTCTTTCACACTCGCACACCAATCGAAAGATGTGGTTCTATTTCCAGCATTTATTTCTGAGTGAAATAATTTTGAGCCACGGAACAGACAGTCATTTACAGTAGTATGTACATTCTGTGTCGGCCCGTGTCTGCCGTCTCACTGCCCCTCCAACTGGGGGGTCAGTCGGTTTTTATCATACAGCGCCAGCCTTAGCGGAGACGCACATGCGCGAGCCACTCGCGGAGCCTTAAGTAAGTGCCTGTGGGCCAAGTTTGTGTTATTTTCAATTTACAAATCCCGCTCGCCTTTGGCCTAATACAAATCAAAACATAACATAATACACATCACCAGAAAGGGCATAAAACAAGCTTCCCAAATATGTACATGAATTATTCATACAAGGTACAGATAAATAATAAACTTCGAAAATACGCGACTCAAAGTACGACCTTAAGCACACAAGTTCACAAAAAGATACAAATGATACATTTAAGACATACCAAAAACCCATACGTATTACATGCTCTAAAAGCTTAATGTCCAATCTGGCTAACTATATACAAATAAAATGCATGACTTATCTGTAACTCTTACAAATCATGAATCTCTATGTACACACTAACACAAGCTACAAACACAGTGTTATCGCAGGTTACATCACTGGGACTAGCGATCTCGGCCTTAACTACTCTAATATAAACTAAATTCATACAACATTCCATAAGAATAATATCTAAGGCTAGCTACATAATAATTATTTGATGGACAGAAATAAAAGGGGGCTAGTGTACGGCTCTGACAAGGTGTCGCATTTGGCAGTAAGTTTAAACAAAGGCTGTGCGTGTAGCAGACGACGCGTCGGCTAAACACGTTACACGAAAACGGTCAAGATAGCATACTACATGACTAGTAAGGTTTAGGGATAGAAATACCGCACCAGTAGCGAACAGCAGTCGGCTACATTCGCACCGGCTTTTTAACCACTCAGCGTCCGCGCTGAGAAACTGTACTCAAGAGCAGATGTGCTGCTACTTGAATAGCATCACTGGGCCAAGGCATTAACTTGCCCGTGGAAACCATCCGACATCTTAAGTCAGGATAACAACAACAATCCCTATGACTCGTCCTTTACGACACGAATCTGACCTAACCAGAAAACGTTAAAATATGAACTTGGCATCGCCTAATGGGATGACTGACTATGTATTTGACAGGGAGTCCAGTATCTCAAAAAGGTCCATATTTAACATCATAACAAAATGCGAATCATGTACAGTTTACCTGCCTTTACAAAACATCCTGCCGTAAACATCAAAGCTCTAAACAGTACTATTTCCCTAATATCTATTCTATTCTACACGTACACCGTACACATGTTAATTTCTACAAAACTGCATATGTTTAGCAACAATGCTCAAAATCGATGGACATAACTAACGCATGATACATTATTAAAATAGCACAAAAAAAAAACAGTATTTACACAGACAATTAAAAAAAAAATCATATCTACACAGAATTGTTTAGTTGTCTCATTAAAATAAAAGTCCGTATCTGAGAGTATTCCCATACTACTTTACAGTGTCATTATGTACATACCAGAGGCTAGGTATCGGAGACTGTTTTCTGTGCTAGACGCAGTGATCTTCTTGGCGCAGGACCCGGGCGTGGTGTCGACACTTGGGACGCTAGATCTTTAGTCCCAGATGTCCTGCCTTTTTCCCGTTGATCCTTTGCGTCAGCAACTGAAGATGTTGGGCATACTCGAGTATGCTTTCAGTTGGTCCTTGCCGCCTGTTGTGGAAGGAAGTCAGGAGGGTTGACGTGCCCCGTTGGTCGCTAAACGCCGCAGTCAGGACTTCCATGATGCCGTCTGCCGTAACAGCGGTGTCTGCTCTCCGCAGAACTTCCTGTCGGGCACACCCCGTCAGTGCTTGCAGCAGCCACTCCACCGCCGCGCCAGTGTCTAGGTGACAGTTCTTCAGGATTCGGGTGGCCTCCATTTGAAAATCTTCGAAGTCCTGCCCGTCCTCACCCGAAAAAGAAGGTAGCTTGGGAGGCGGCATCACGTAGAGGCGTGGCGTGAGGGCTGGTGGGCCGTTGACGTCTTGGACGCCGCTCACTCGGTCACTCGATGGTCCGCTGCCGTCCACCTGGGAGGGAGGTTGACTGTTGTTAGCTGTGGCCACAGCAACCGACGGTCCAGTGCTAGCTGGGAGTTGCACACTGCTGTCCTGCTCCGCCATCCTTGTTTGGCTTCTGGTTAAAATTCTTGAGGTCGCCGTTGTTAGTCTTGGTCTTGGTCTTTCAATGACTGCTGCTCCGTGTTAGCTGGGATCCTGCTCGCAGCGCCAGATCGATGTAGCGGAGTGGAGGGTAGGTGGTAGAAGTAGGAAGAAGAGCGGAGCGCTCTAGAGGAGGCTGGTAGTAGGAGTACAGAAGAAGAAGACTCTCTGTTCCTTTTCTTTCACACTCGCACACCAATCGAAAGATGTGGTTCTATTTCCAGCATTTATTTCTGAGTGAAATAATTTTGAGCCACGGAACAGACAGTCATTTACAGTAGTATGTACATTCTGTGTCGGCCCGTGTCTGCCGTCTCACTGCCCCTCCAACTGGGGGGTCAGTCGGTTTTTATCATACAGCGCCAGCCTTAGCGGAGACGCACATGCGCGAGCCACTCGCGGAGCCTTAAGTAAGTGCCTGTGGGCCAAGTTTGTGTTATTTTCAATTTACAAATCCCGCTCGCATTTGGCCTGATACAAATCAAAACATAACATAATACACATCACCAGAAAGGGCACGAAACAAGCTTCCCAAATATGTACATGAATTATTCATACAAGGTACAGATAAATAATAAACTTCGAAAATACGCGACTCAAAGTACGACCTTAAGCACACAAGTTCACAAAAAGATACAAATGATACAGTTAAGACATACCAAAAACCCATACGTATTACATGCTCTAAAAGCTTAATGTCCAATCTGGCTAACTATATACAAATAAAATGCATGACTTATCTGTAACTCTTACAAATCATGAATCTCTATGTACACACTAACACAAGCTACAAACACAGTGTTATCGTAGGTTACATCACTGGGACTAGCGATCTCGGCCTTAACTACTCTAATATAAACTAAATTCATACAACATTCCATAAGAATAATATCTAAGGCTAGCTACATAATAATTATTTGATGGACAGAAATAAAAGGGGGCTAGTGTACGGCTCTGACAAGGTGTCGCATTTGGCAGTAAGTTTAAACGAAGGCTGTGCGTGTAGCAGACGACGCGTCGGCTAAACACGTTACACGAAAACGGTCAAGATAGCATACTACATGACTAGTAAGGTTTAGGGATAGAAATACCGCACCAGTAGCGAACAGCAGTCGGCTGCATGTACAATCTGGCAAATGGGTTGGTAGAGATTATGGGAATCAGACCATTGTTGTAACAGTTGGCTAATGAGCAAAGGAAGAAGAGAAGGAGTGGGTTTTTAGGATCCGTTTGAAGGAGGAGATTGAAGATTTGCTGCGGAGAAAAAGTACAGTGGGAGTTGATTCCAAGCAGACGGCAGACGCTTTCAAAGGCAGAGAAAGAGCAAATGGGATGGATAGAATAAAGCACAAATAAAGATGTAGTTAATTCAGATACAGAGTCACAACAAAAACAATCAAGAAAATTGAAACCAATAAACGTTCAACAAACAAATTATTAAATGTATTATGACCCACTTAAAACACACACACACTCTCTCTCTCACTCTCTCTCTCACTCACTCTCTTTCTGTCTATCTGTAAGCTTATATGTCTGTCCGTCTATATGTCTGCCTGTCTGTCTCTCTCTCACCCTCTCTCTCACACACAAACATACACACACATACACGCACACACAAACGCACATATACACAAATACTGCGAAGTTTATAATATACATCAATAAAAACCAGAACAAGAGAATAACACAATGAATTGTTAATGTTGTTGGCTGTGTTGTGGCTCGGCTTTGTTCTAACAAAGCAAAGGGAACACTTTGAATGACAGGCCACTAACTCAACGGCAAGCAAACTAGTGTATCCAAATCGACTCAGCCATGTTTAGATACAGCGCAACACATATTTACAACATGGTGAAGCACAATCACTTGATCTTTGACAAAGTACAAATACGATCTAACATGCTTAGCAGTGGTTAAAATATCTGCAAAGTAAAAGGTGAATTTCGTATGAGTTTTAATTCAAATAAAGCAAAAGGTGGGTTTTGAACAAAAAGTAAAAATCCGGAGCTACGGACCGACCGACTGACTGACAACCGGACCGCTACTGAAGGATGGCCCATCATTTGAAGTATTTGCATACCGACACTCCACAAAATGGTTTCGGCCGTTTTTGAGATATCGAGCAATACTTGTTTAGCAACAACATGACTGCAGGGACTTTGGTAGATCATATATGAAAGAACGGAATGCAGGCCACTAACCTAGGTAATGTTCCTATGAAGTTTGATCAAAATCCATTCAGCGGTTCTTGAGATAAGGCATTCAACGGGTGGACAGACCAACCGACCTACCAACCAACAGACAAACATTCAACGGGTGGAAAGACCAACCGACCTACCAACCAACTGACAAACATTTGGCTCGTTCTGCTCATATTATACAATCAGATCGAGACATCTATCCACCCTATCCTATTTCGTTGGCCACGCGACATCCTGATAATGGACTGCAAGCGGGCTGCAACAACCTTCGAGTGTCTGCCATCATCAGCCTAAACAATCCTAAAAGCCGCGTGTCATTGTTGCAAAGCGGGATACACGGAGGACTGTGGGGTTTATTGCTGGCACGCACACGCACAGCAGCCACTGTACCACAATCTCCCTCAACTCGTAGACATATCTCATAGAGTTCTGTGAAAGTTTTTGTTATTGTTGAAAGTAGCCTCTTTCGAGTCTTTCTTGTCGATGTCGTGTCTTGCTGTCTAACTGCTGCAAATTTTGTGCACACTCCGTCGTGACATAGCTACAGAATGGTGTGAGTCACTTTTAATTGCGTTTCAGAGTTGGGATAAAACTTCACGTATCTTAAACGGGTTGTGATGTGGTCAGAGAGTGGCTCGAAGAACGTAGATATTTACGTAAATATTTGGTGACTTTCTTTAGTAGAACTGATCTTGACTCTCTAGAACCGGAACAGTATTCACGATCACCACGAAGAAGATGGTACAGTCACAGTTAAAAGAAATGCAAGAAGCTTTATTACATCTTCGATTTGAATGAAATAGGCCTATTGTAAATTAATAGTGTGCAAGCTTATCTAAAGGGGATCCACTTTGACTAAGCCCACTTAATCGATCCTTTTAACATTCAAAGTGGTGTTGCCACACTAACAAAAATAAGTCTACAACAACGAAATATTTTTGAAAGTAAGCTTATATATATAAATAATACTAAACTTGGTGTTTATGATAATTTTATTATTTTTATAATGTTAAAATATTTACAATTATAATGTTATTGTTTTATTGGTCTTATCTTATTATTTATTGGTATTATTTGGTCTTCTTGAACGCTTTTTGTGAACGTTCTGAACAGTCCCATAAGCTTCAAACTTATCTCTAATTCGAGTGATGGTAACTCGGTATGAGGAGCTGTTTGAAATTTCCTCCTAAATTGTCTTTGCACTTCAACTGCATTTTCACACTTCCGTAGCATTTTAGAAAAAAATTTCTTTCTTCGAAGTTTAGTCTGGCTGTCATTATTGTGTTCCTGGTTAAATCGGCACAATAAACACAAACAGTTTAGTAATTGGCTATTTACAATTATTTAAAATGTAGTCAAAATGAAGTTTTTAAAAAAAAGGCGCTTTTAAATATTTTTACATTTTTAAAATAATAAAGTTATAATAAACACCAAGATTACAATTATTTAAAATGTGTATACATTTTTGTTGGGACATCCTGTATAATTTATAATAAACTCTCTCAAAATGGCTAGCACCGTACTCCAACCATTAAAGGGGCAAGGAATAAAAAAAACAAGTCAAGGGAGGCAAGTTGATTTAAACATCAAACATTAAACATCAAGAAAAATAATTATCCTGCTCTCAAAAGTGGACAAAAGTGCGACTTAGTGGCCTTCAATTCCATGTGCTACTTAGTGAGCTAAAAGAGCTCAAAAGCAGTACAACTTCATTCATAAAGTCTGGTTCTCCTGATGCATTTTGATCTTTACCAAAGATCAAATCAGAGGAGGTTTGGCCTTGAATGCTTTGACTACACCGAGTGTATATATATATATATATATATATATATATATATATATATATATATATATATATATATATATATATATATATATATATAGATATATATATATATATATAGATATATACATATAGATATATATATATATATATATATATATATATATATATATATATATATATATATATATATATATATATATATATATATATATATATATATATATATATATATATATATATATATTATTATATATACAGAGAGAGAGAGAGAGAGAGAGAGAATAAATAAATTCCGTAGTTTTGTGCCTGTTAATAGCAACAGCCGAGGCTAGCCAACCAACATTCTGTAGCTAAAGATAGCAGCCACCAAAGCCGGTTAGTTACAGAACCCGTAAAAACAATTGCTCGTAAGGTTTTTTCGTTTTAAATTGACAAAATATACCCTACCTAACCCAGTCACAGAAGACGCACACATTCCAGCCGTAAAAAACAATGAAAATAACTCCCTGTCAGAACCGAAATGAAAAATTCAAACTTTAGAGGGTTTTTGAACAATGAAAGCCCACTGTATCTTCATTTAATGTAATAACAACGCCAATTTTAGGACAAACCCTTTTTTTTTGTTTTTTTTTTTTTTTTTTTTTTTTTTTTGTTGTTTGTTTGTTTTTTTTTTTTTTTTTTGATTTTTTTTTTTTGGTTTTTTTTTTTTTTTTTTTGTTTTTTTTTTTTTTTGTTTTTTTGCCAAAAGTCAAGTCAAGTCAAAAGCGCTTTATTCCATAAAACCTCTTGTGGCACGGGGATACAATAAAAAATGAATAAAAAATTAAACATCGAATAATAATGCAACGCATGAAATGGAACACAAAACACCTATGCACATTATATTACACAAACAAAAGTGAATCATTCATACTAGAAAGCACATGATGAACATTGGCACTCTACACTGTAAATATTATGATGCAACAAAAGCCTACAAAAAAAGTAAACAAAGCGTAAATATAATGTTACAAAGATGTATGTTACAAAAATGTAATACAATTTCCCAGTCCACAAAAACAAACGTTTAGTTATTAAAGAAAAAAATACTAATTAGTGCTACGTCTTCAAAAGGTTAAATTTTAACGATCAATTCTGACGGTAATCTAAGAAACCAAACATGTTAAGTATTACCATTGTAAATAAAGAGATGTTAAAAAGTACATTTTTATTGGGCACAGTGCAAGGATGTAGAAGAAGAGGGAGACCGAAAAAGAGGTGGGAGGACAACATTCGAGAATGGACTGGTTTGACACTGAGCGAAACAATCAGGGTTGCTGAGGACAGGGAAAGATGGAGTACGCTGGTTAAACAATCAACTGTGGTGCCCCTACGACCTCCGAGTTACGGGATCACACCGACTCAACCAAAGCTTTTAGGTTTGAAAGCTAGTTCAGCCAGGCTAGCTATAAATAGCCTCGCCGGTGCTCTTCTTTCCTTTCCTTTCACTGAAAGGGAGGGTGTAGGCAAGCTATAAATAGCCCGCATCCAGCAAAATGTGGGTGTGGGGCCGGGTAGCTCAGTTGGTAAGAGCGTCTTGCTAGGAACCGAAAGGTCGCTGGTTCGAATCCCGGATTGGTCAACGTGTGATCATATTATTTTCCCCTTTACCAACAACTGGCCCGCTGGTGTCAGCATAAATCGGTCCAGTAGTCACCTATATGCGAAAGTGTCGTGTGACTATAATCTACAAACAACAAATGTGGGAGAACCTAAGAGTGCTCTTCACATAGGCATTGAGCTGGTGTGGGATAGGATATGACATTTTTATTTCCATTAATAAAAAATCGTTTTCTTAAAAATTGTCTTTTAAAAACTCGTAACCACATTATACCATAACCAAATGAAACAAATCATAGACTGTTTACTTCTGCTGTGCATATAACCAACAAACCAGTGGCAAGTAGTAAAAGAGATCGAATTGTCTAAATTCTGAAATGAAACTGCAACCGTAATTTTTTCAACACTGCAATTTCATTCTGTGGCTGATTGCCACTGATTGGAGATAAAATATCACAAAATTGGATCAAATATATAACAATTGCAATTCCATCAATTCAACAGTTCCAAGTTTATTTATTTATTTATTTATCTATTTATTTATTTATATAGCGCTTTTCCAACTCAAGATCTGCTCAAGATGCTGGCCAATATGTGATCTAACTCAGTTCGCTCTACTACTACTAGTAATACTACTACTACTACTACTACTACTACTACTACTACTACTACTACTACTACTACTACTAATAATAATAATAATAATAATAATAATAATAATATCACAAGTACTACTATTACTACTACTACTACTACTATTACTACTACTACTACTACAATAATAATAATAATAATAATAATAATAATAATTAGTAGTAGTAGTAGTAGTAGTAGTAGCAGTAGTAGTAGTAGTAGCAGTAGTACTATACTACTACTACTACTGCTACTACTACTAATAATAATAATAATTATTATTATACTACTACTACTACTATTACTACTACTACTACCACTACTACTACTACTACTACTACTATTACTACTACTACTACTACTACTACTACTAATAATAATAATAATAATAATAATAATAATCATAATCATAATTGTAAGTGCTGGATCCTAGCGGGTGCAAGGTTCCCTGGCGTGCATTAAGGCTTTGGTGTCATTTAGGGGTTCATCCGTTACGTTCGAGGTTAAAATCCCGTCAACAAAGTGTTTATTTATTACGTTGTTGCACCCAGTCTTTTCTTGTAAACTATTATGTACATTAAAATAGTAATAAATGACCTCACAACGATGACGTCACTCGATATACATAAGTTTAGTTTTAAGTTCAAGGCATCTGTTCAGTTTAAAAATTTTAAAAAGCTAGTAAGAATTAGACGTTATCATGCATGATGACTTCACTCGATTTGCATAAGTTTGCTTTGTTATGTTGAAGGCACAGGCGCTCGCGTGTCCAGATACAAGCGCCTGTGGTTGAAGGCACAGGTAAAGACTAAGTAGATATCATGCTTAAACCACATCTCTCCAGTAGTCTGGGAGAAAATGATTTTTTAAAATGACGTCATCATGATGACGTCACCCTATGTGCACAATTGTGTCATCTTTATGTTCTAACTACGTAACAAGTTTCAAAACCAAATTCCTCCGCTCGCTCGGGAACTATAAATAAATAAATAAATAAATAAATAAATAAATAAATAAATAAATAAATAAAAGAATTTCAATTCAACTTATATACACATAACTTTCAGATCACATGAAGCTGCTGATTTTTTTGTATTTCAAGATAATATTTGGAAATATTCTGAAATGGTCGGGACTCAGAACAAGCACGTTTTGTCCAAAAGGTTCAGGAACCTAGGTTCGGGTTCTGAGAACATGGAATACAAAGGTTCATGGACCTCCATGAACCTTCCAATTTAGACAGGCCCCTAAAGATCGTGTCTCTCTATTAATATTATATACTGGCGCCTGTGATTTAGATGGTCGTCTGCTACAGCAGAAAATGGTTTGTCTCCCTTAGAGGAACGGGCGCCTAACAGACTAAAGTAGCGGTGTGTTCTGAACATGCTAGAAAGCGTTGTTATTTGCACAAGTATTCATAACAACGCCTTCCATGATCCAGCATGTTCATTACGCACCACTGCTTTAATCTGTTCTTCATTTTAAATACATTTTAAAAACTAGAATGGCAAAGCCCATATATAACTCACGTGCTCCTGGTGGCACTTGCAATATTTAACATAAAAATGAATGCCCCCTCCCCCACTTCCCCCACCAAAAAAAAAAGAAAAAAAGAAAAGAAACGGTGGCATTAAAATGCTAAGTAATATCCGACTTTGATCTTTCTGTGCTCTTGACCTTGGGATGATCTTGACCTTCACATTAGCTCTCATGCTCATGTGTAATCAAATAATCCAATGGTGTTACATACTATGGGTTAAATAAACAGCCATTCTACTGTACGATTACCTAATTTTTAATGTTTTTTGCAAGGCCTAAAATGACCTTGACCTTCAAGATTAGCGCAAAAACGGAATATATATGAAAGATCAATCTATCATCTCTAAATACGACAAATGTGGACTTAATTTATATCTCCAATAGTTTAGGGTCAAGATCACTTCAAAAGTACCCATACAAACCGACTTTGGAAAGCTCCAGTGACCTTGACCTTGGAGTGAGGTTGACCAAATTTTCAAAGTATTTGCGTCTCATTAATATCTATCCGGCATAAAAGAATCACACGGTCAATATTAATAACTTTGGGGGAAAATGAAAATTTTGTGAAAAATTGTTATTTTTTAACTAACATTTGTTGACCCTGTGACCTTGACCTTCAAGCGAAGTCATTCATTCACTGATCATTTATGATATATCATTAATATACTGTCACGTGGGGTTTATGGGCTCTGCACAATGGAATTATGGACCCTCACGTTTATTCGGTGGGAACTGCTAGTAAGTCACCCTATGAATTACTTTAATAAATTTATTTGTTTAGCTCGTTCTGTGTTAAGGTTGGGATACAGAAATAGATAGAAAAATGGTAAAAGATTACTGTCACACTAGCTTTCACACGGCTATGAATCATATGTAGTCCAGCCACTTGATAACAGTTAAAATCACACATTTATTTCTTCTACTCTATACAAGATTCTCTAAGTACTAATCTAACTTAAAAAGTCTCAGTTACTGCTAATAGTTCGATCGCTGATAGTCTAGGCAGCTGTTATATCTTCCTCGGGCACTTGCTATTTGAGTTTATGTAGATTGGACTACTGTGGTCCGTTTTACAGTTTCTGAAGAGTTGGACTACTGTGGTCCTGTTCCGATCAGTTTAAGTGCACCTTCGGTGAATACACTTAACTGCTAGATGGTGCGTGCGAAGTCCTTCTGTGAGGTAGCTTCTGGTACACCTTTGTCGTTGTGTAGTTGGGTTCCCTTGCCACGCTGTGGGGTCTGACAGGGTGTTTTTCAAGGTAGCTCTTTCCGACTTGTGCGGTAGAGGCTCCTCAACCAACTAGTCGTTTCTGTGGAGTGGGGTGCACAGGATAGCTCGCCTGCTCGTCTGTAATATAAGAGACGAAATTCTGCACAACCCTGAATAATCGGTTTGTGCAGAGCGTCTCACTGAAAGCCAAAGTAGCCCTCAGTGATAGCTCCACATCTCTATACATAAGCGACGAACATTCTGCTACTTCCGGGGTCCACTGGAATCTCACTCTAAATTCCTATACATACATAAATATCAATCGTGTCTAACTATACACATACAGAATTAATAATAATATAAACATTCAGTGGTACAGCCACTGGTCTGCAAACATACATATAAGTTAAACAACAGTGGTTCCGTATGGTATGCAACATGGCGGCGCAACCGGTCGTGTTTCGCCACGTGTTCGGCTTTTCCACATGGTCACGCAAATTCGGATTAACAATTCACATTTATGCATAGCAACTTCCACAAACATAATTTCAACAATAATATAAATATATCACGATGAAACAGAAGGGTGTTCATTTACCTGTTTGACAAGTTCAGGCCCGTGATGACTTGAGAGAATTCTAAGATTCCTAAGTCCTGCTTCCTGGTCTATGAGTGAAGAGATTTCTCTAGCTGTTGAGATGTTGACTCTACCGTCTCACACACGACTGATTCAAACTGCGCTAAGATCTGACACAGTCAAACTGCTCTACCTGCTTAGCCTGCTTCTGATTGGTTAAAACGGTCAGAGTCAAAGCTCAAGTGCTGACTCACTACGCAGCGTGGGTCGGGCTCGCGGTGTGTACTTTAATTGCTGCTGTGTAATCCTTAACTCTCTAATGTTACAATTACTACACAAGGCGAAATAGTCATAGGCAGAGTTAAAACTAGCCAGTTCGTGACATATACACAATCTTACCAAGTGTAATTGTGATAGTGGAAACAGGTTGTGAGATATTAATCCACTTACAAGTTTTGCTCAGACAGATAGCGGGCGGGGCGAACAGACGGACACCTATACAAAAAAATATTTAAAATAAATAATCATTTTTTAGCCATATAGGTATCATCTCGCACAGATGTGCAAAAATCTGGAAACATTTTTATTGGGAGGGATAGGGGAAGGGGGATGTGGTTGAGTACATAGACTCACCTTTCTATGCATGTGAGTCAACAACTTGGTGAACTCTCATCTCTGATATGGCCTCAAGCATCTATAATAATAATAATAACTGTAAATTTTTAAGTACCTAACCAATGGCTCTAGGCCCTTTACAAAAGTAATATATATTACAATCAACATATAAACACAACTAAATATGGAAAGAGACTACAAATGTACATATCTATTCATCACTCTAGTTCTATATAACTATACTTCCAGTTCATACCAGAAATATACATAGGATTCCGCTTCTACATTAAGAAACATTATTGATAAGGACGTGGGCTAAAGCGTTACGTTACAATAATGCGTCGCCTGCGTTTCAACGGTGAAGGGGCATATTACGAGCATCCAGTGTCCATCCATTACGACGAGTTCATCTCGTTAAAAACGTACTGGCCAGAAAATGTCGCTGCCTGGTTTCTACATTTAAAGGCAGTCTGAGGTTGGTTGTTGTTTTTCTCAAACCTTTATAGCCACACACTATATAGCTAGACGAGCGTTGTGACATTCCAACTTTATTGACTTGAGAGTTCTCCGGTGGGCGTGTTAGCAGCTTAAGAAGTCATTGGGCCTCTGATAACGTCGGACCTTTGCTATTGCCGTCACTGCAGAGCGTCACTTCATACTACAAGCATAGAATTATTTCCCATGGCTAATCCACAGCAACGGATTGGAGGAGGGAAGAGTGTAGGTAGGGGGGGAGGTGAAGCGTGTTCATCACGCTCTGCTGCATTTGTTTATGTGCGTCTGTGGCTGTTATTGTGAGGGATTTACAGCTTTAATGCTTTGGAAAGCTGAACACGACGTTTCGATTCAAAGTTGTAAATATTCCTATTACAATTAATCACTAAATAAATAAATAAATATATAATTGACAAGTTATCCTTTTTTTTTTCTCTCTCTCTCTCCTTCGCTCCATGAAAAAAAGCCTGTGACTAAAATGGTTGATAGTGTGTGTTTTTTTTTTATATATATATTTTTTTATCAAGGATCTTTTTTTTACCAGCACAAAAGGTTGCTAAAACTGTTTACTTGAGTCAACGTTTCCTCTTCAAGTCAAGTCAAGACATATTATTACCCAAATGATTTCAAAATAAGCTTACATAGGATTTTGTTTTGGTGATGCGATAAAAGATTCAGTCACCTTACAACAACAAACATGCTTCCACTGGACATTGAGACATTAAATGAACTTAGAGGAAAAGTTGTTTGTAGAAGTAAACCACGCACGCCCCCACACGCACACACATACATGTACATGCTTGACTCACACACACACACATACATATACACACTCGTACACAATTCTACATGGGCACTTGAAGCATAACCATGACATAATGGAATATATAATAAAATAGCCATCTCTCAGCGTCAATCAGATCTTTTGTTTTTAACGCAATTTTGATCTAAACCTCAGGTTCACTTTAAAACAATCGATAAACTTGTGCTCAAGCATAATGGCCACCTCATAATCCCATTACTGCTGTGATCCTATACTTTAAGTGCATAGTATTAAAATATAAGGAAACAAATACGTTTATTCATATTTTGGATTATATTCGTCGCGCATGTGGCCGACATTTGGGTTACTTTCTCGGCGATTGAAAGCACAAAAGCCGCAGAACAGTGCCACCTAAAACGAAAGGAACATTCGAACCGGTCTTGTAAGGAGTTTAGTTGTAACTGGCACTCATGTCTCGTCTTGGATATGATGACCCGTCTTGGACATGATGACCCGTCTTGGACAGGAGCGTCAAGATCTTCAAAGTTCGTGCTATAGAATGCATGCGTGCACAGACTAACGGTTATTAAAATTATAAACTTTTCGAAAACACAATATCCAAAAGTAACACAGAATATTTCTTATATTCAAACAACCCAAGACTATACACAGGACATTATGATGGAATGTAATATTGATATTGCAAACATTCCGATAATGCCTGATCCTCCAAGAATTCCACCTTGGGAACACTTAAAAGCTGAATTTGATTTAGATTACACCGAGTTAAAGAAAAATGAAAATGATAATATGCTTAACTCTGAGTTTCAAGAGCATATTTCAAACCATTACTCGCATCATTTAAAAGTGTTCACAGACGGTAGTGTACTCGAGTCATCAGCATGTGGTGCAGGGTTTAGTATACCCGCACTAAAAATCAACCGTTCTTATTGTTTGGGTAATAATTTATCAATATTCACATGTGAACTTGTTGCTATATTAATGGCTACAGAATACATTTTATCTATTCCTAAACAAATACTTCAAGTAGCAATTTGTGTTGATTCTAAGGCTGTGCTCCTTGCCTTAAGAAATTGGAAAAGCAAAAATCGTACAGATTTATTATTTGAACTACGATTTCTTATACATTGTTTACGTATGAGAGGTACCAGTGTGACTTTTTATTGGGTACCATCTCATGTAGGTATTTATGGTAATGAGCTCTCGGATGCGTTGGCTAGGTCAGGAGCGGACAATTCTGACGCTGTCATGCTCAAGGTTGACTTAGCTGCATGTGAATATTTTGCCCTTTTGGAAAAAGTTGCTTACAGAAATGTTAAACTAGGAAGTGCTGTAAAAGGACCTAGAAGTGGTCAAGGCTGGTTTATAAATTACGATTGAATTCATGGAGTACGAAATATGTGAAAGATATTACATGTATATGTTCAGAAAACATTACAGTCCAACATCTGATTGTTGATTGCCCAATGCTGCAATCAATGTACAAAGACAATGGTGTAAACGTAACAACTTGTGACATTCGAGAAGTTGAGCGAAGTCCTATTATTTACGATATCGTAAACGTCATCATGAAATCGTCCTTATCAACAGTGTTGTAACTGATATCACTACAGTTGTTTGTTTTATTGTTTTGTAATTAAATTAATTGTCTAATATCATTGTCGTGAAGAGACAATAAATTCAACCATTGAATTGAATTGAATTGAATTAGACTAACGGTTGACTTATATTATTATCCCAAAGAGTAGTATATACAATGTGCAGGGTTCCGGAGGTTGGAACTATTGTTGTCTTGAGGATTTTCCTAACCATTTTGGATGTCTTTCACAGTTGACACATCTATCTTAAGTCATTTTCTCTCGCCTTTCTGGTATTTATGTACTACACAGCACTGTAGCTATGATGGTTGTCATCTAACATGCACCAACAATGTGCTCTGAACTTGCATTAGTCTGTCAATTTGAACGATCGGAGTTAAAAGAGTCCCAAAATTCAGAATGATAGACATCGATCCTTTTGTCTTTATAATTTTTTTTGTCTTCCCCCTTTTTCCAGGCTTATTCTTTCAGTTTCTCTCACGGGCAGCTTGTATCTGGACATGCGAGCACCCACTCCTGTTACGCGTCTCCCTCTGGCTATCTATACAAAACTGAAGGAAGCGAAAATTGAGTGTCAGCGCAGTTTTTTAAATCTATATGAATAAACTAGAAGATTTTGCTACCAGAGGGAAATGCGTCATAGGCATAGGCGCTCGCGTGTCCAGATACAAGCGCCTGTGGTTTATCTCTTTTTCGACCCCACCCCCGCCCCAATTCCTTTTTTAGGAGTGTCCATTCTCTTTTTTTCTCCCTGGCTTATCATTTCTCTTAATTCTCTTATTCTTATTCTTTTTTGTCCCTCCTCCTCCCTCATTATTTTTTTTCCTCCCCCACCCCCCACCCACTTTCCTCGCTCTCTTTTAAAACATTGACAATATCTCATACAACTAAACCCTACAAGAAACTTAAACATAACAGAACTAGCCAAATTCCATACTGCATAAAGAGAGGCAACTACAACTGTGTAACTGTAGCTGGTTGTAATAAAACATTCCTACGCATAAATAACGTGTGTCAAGAAAATTAAAAAATGGTTGAAGAACGTTTGTCCAAAGAACAAAAAGCTCGTTGGCGAAATCTTACCAAAGCGAATAGTGTGTAACCAGTGAGAACTGAAACTGCCATTTGAAGAACGTTTGTTAACATCACTATTAAAGCTGGATGTAAAATAAAATGTGATAAAGAAACTTTGCGTCAAAGGAATTAGGAGTGGATTTTTAAAAACAATATTGCAACCCACCCCCTTCCCCTACCCCCCAACCCACCCCCCTCCATCCACCAATTAATAGAAAAACAAATGTGTCAAATATACTATATGAATTCCATTATTTGTGTCAATGTATACAATTGCTGCCCGGAGTTATATCCATTTAGTTTTTTTTATTTTATTTACTTTTTGAAAGAGTTTTAAAATAAACTCGATAGTTTGGTTTTTCTCTGCCAACAACGTTGTGTCGTTTTTACCTTGCCTTTTTTTCTGCCTGTGGATCGAAGGCCACTTAGCGCATTTGAAAGAATTTGTGTCAACCAGGAGCGGGAAGAACCTGCATACCTCCACAAGATTCTAAAGACATCCAACTACAAAGCTCAGCAGCTAGGCATAGCCATTGTATCACTACCTAATAACAGTAAGTAGTAGCAAGGAAAACTAAAAACGTAATTGTTCAGTTTCTCTCAAATAATTTTTTGTAAACACAAAAAGTCACACACACACGAGTACTACAGCAATGTCGCTAATGGGATCAATATATTCTGAGGACGAGTCGTCAACAGCAGTCATCATTTTAGAAGCAGCCAACCTGAAAGATGACGACGACGACGTAAACAGCGGGTTAACACATGTAGTCAACTCGGCGGCAGAATTCCTGTCAGGAAGCTCCGGATTGGAGGTGAGCTATGATCTATGATTACATTTGTAAAATCTTTTATATCTCCGGATTACGGAGCTAGAGAGAGAAAAAGAGAGAGAGAGAGAGAGAGAGAGAGAGAGAGAGAGAGAGAGAGAGAGAGGAGAGAGGGAGAGAGAGAGAGAGAGAAAGAGAGAGAGAGAGAGAGAGAGAGAGAGAGAGAGAGAGAGAGAGAGAGAGAGAGAGAGTTCGAAGTCGAAACCTTTAATAGGATAATAGCAATATGTCCTATGGACCTGCCTTACAGCTAGTCCTTAATAAACAATGCAGAATAAACAAAATAATTAATATACAATAATTTGAAACTAACCTAGTCCTTAACTATGGTAACAACTCACTGAGCAAATTAATGCATTTTAATACACATACTCCCACCCTTCTTCCCCTCCGCATACCTCTCCTCCTCCCTCCGCAAGGCTGTCATCGTGTTGTCTAATGGCTTGTGTCTGTCTGTCTGACTTCGTCGTTGGTGATGTGCTGGGTATGCTCAGAAGTCTTCTGTAGCACATAATCTCCATGCTTTGTATTCTTTGCTGTAGATCTGCTGTGAGGGTCCACGTTTCGCAAGCGTATAGGAAAATGGCGATGACAAGGGAGAGCAGCAGCCTTACCTTGGAACGTAGACTGGTGGTCCTGTCTTTCCAAATGGGCTTTAACCTTGTCAGGACAGTAGTTGTTTGTACGATCCTGGAGTGGATTTCCTGTCGGGACCCATTGTCTGATACAATGGCTCCTAAATATTTGAAACTTTGCACCGTGTTCAGGGATTGACCTTGGACTTTGATGTCCGTGTTGATGCCATTGGTGTTGTTGGTCATCATTTTGGTCTTTTCTGCACTTATTTCCATTCCAAAGGCTTTAAAGGTGGTGTCAAGCCTTTTGTACCAGCTTTTCACGTTCTTGTTCCTCTCCAGCCAATCCGTCAATGTCATCCGCAAAACGGAGGTTGGAGATTGCTATACCCCCTATGCAGACTGTGCCTTTGTGATCTGCAAGGGTATCTGAAATGACAGGAAGATGTTAAAGAGTGTTGGAGAGAGTAGACATCCTTGACGCACGCCGATTGTTGTTCTGAACCAGTTCCCGGAGGCACTGTTGTGAAGGACTGCCCTGATGGTCTTGTCATACAGGCTTTTGATGACTTCAATAATGTTAGGGCTGATGGTGTACACTCTCATGGTTATCCTTTTTGGGGGAGAGTGATGACAAGCGACTGGGTCCATGGCGTGAACCATTCCCCACTCTGCCAGATCTTGTTACAGATAATGGTGAGGGCATCAATCATCGCTTCTCCTCCTGTTTGAAGCAATTCCACGGGTATGTTGTCCACTCCCGCTGACTTCCCCTGCTTCAGCGATTGCACTGCTGCCCTCAACCTATTCTCGGAATATTGGGAGGATTTCTTCTCTTCTGTTCTGGGGACATGCTAGAACTGAAGGGTCTCCATTTGGTGTGTGTTTATAAAGGTCAGAGCAGTACTCTATCTATCCAAGACTTCTTGTTCTTCTATAAGGCATATGCCAGACTTGCTTTGGATCGTGGAGACCTTGGGCTGTTTAACAATTGTCAGCCGCTTCACAATCTGGTAGGCATTCTTGGTGTTGTTCTTGTTCAGACTGGTCTCTATTTCCTTGCATTTATCTTCTATCCTGTTCTCCTTTGCTGAGCCCATGCTTTTTCGTTGATTTTTATGGTAGGCATCAACTCCCTGTGAGGTGATCTTTTTCTTTTTCATCTCTCTTCGTTTGTCACACAGGTCCCAAAGTTCAGGTGTGATCCACGGTTTCTTCTTTGGGCGGTGCTTGCCAAGGATCTCAATGGCGGCATCTGTCACAGCTGAGTTGAAGGTGGTGATCATGGTGTTGGCATCTATTTCACCAATCTTCTAAAAATGAGCAGTGGTGCAAATTTCCCTCCCATTGTGGCTTGGAATACTTCTGCCATCTCCGTGTCTTGCAGTTTGTCCAGGTCGAACTTCATTCCGGTGCACTTTGCTGTATTTACTCTCCTCAAGTGGAGCCGGAATGACATCATCAAATCTGTTCCTGGAAAAGTGCGTGTCCTGCCAATGTTGACGCTTGATCTGGAGCGTTTCTTGGCCATGATGTAGTCAATTTGGTTGTGTTGATTGGACCGTGCTAGGTCCATCGTCTGGATTTTTTGTGGGAACCAAGCGTGTTTGCCAGTATCAGATTGTTGTATCTGGCAAACTGCAAGAGTCTTAGATCTCTGTCATTTGTCTCGTTCTTGCAGTGGAGTCCACATGCGTCTCCCCAGTTGTAGTACGCATCTTGGCCAACCTTGTCATTCCAGTCGCCTCGCACTATGACTATGTTCTTCCTCGGTACCTGGTCAAGGACAGCCTGCAATTGTTCATATAAATCCTCGACTTCGCTGTCGTCATAGTCTGATGTTGGGGCATAGGCCTGAATGATGGTGATATTGAAAGGGGCTGCTCTCAGACGGATAGTAATGAGTCTGCTGGAGACTGGGCGGCTACCAGTGGCTAGAATGTCTCTGTGGACCAAGAATCACCTCTCCCGCTGAAATAAAGCTTATGGCCATTGTCGGCTGTTGTTTCACCTAGACTTTTTCAGCGCAGTTCGCTGACACTTAAAATGTTCCACACATGGTGGTCCAGCTTGTAGACCAGTTCTAATTTTCCATCCGCAGTTAGGATCTTGACTTTTCAGGTTCCTATGACGATGTTGTCTCGTGCGGATCTTGCTAATTTGTCCAACAGTAACACACTTATCACCTTTGTCCGGGTGGCTAATGGGCGGTACTTTTTTTTTCTTTGATTTATTTTTCCTTTGACATCAGTACAAGTGTATACAATGTTCATTTCCAATGTCAATCCGTTATGTATGTCAAAGTATTTTATATAAACATACATATATATATAAATATAACAGTACAATACAGATTAGCCAAATAGATAACAATAATTAATAATAATATTATTGAACAGTAAAAAGAAGCCCCACATTACCATTGTTCATTTTAAGTGTTTAGAACAGAAAATAAATTGCAAACATCACACTAATGTGAAAAAAAATGTGAATCCTGAAACAGAATAAAATCAATCCGCGTACACCTAGTTTTTCAGAGTGGGAGAAACTTAAAATGAATTTTAAAAAAATAAATAAATAAACACCTACAAAACAACCAATCAAAAAAATAATTACATGAATGAAAGTTTTTAAAAATTATTTTTTAAAAAAATGTGGGAGGGGGAAAAAGTTAGTAGAGGGATATACTGGCGTTGACAAAATGTATTTAAAACAAAAGGTAATAACAACCACTTTTATAAAGATGCACTGCAGCGTTCAATGAGAGAAAAGAAAACGGTTTAATCTTTTCTTCTTTTTTTCTCAAACTTATACAAACTACTTCTAGTATGCAACAAGATTACATAAACAAAGGTGTATATGGATGCCATTCATTGTACACTTTTTGTGTATTCATTAATAAAGATGATGCTTGTCTCTCTATTTCATACCGAGTTTTCAAATAAGACTTAAACACCGCAAACGTTGGAATACAGTTGTTCAACTTGCACTTATAAATAAAAAAAACTTGGCAAGAACAATTATCCTATCGAAAATCACGTCTGACCTAAAATGATCACCACAACCAAACAGTACAATGTTTTCGTTTAAATGCATATTAATAACAATATGACAACTATTCCTTACATGTTCAAACTGATTCCAGATTGCCTGGATGTGTGCACACTGCCAGAACAAATGTTGTATACTTTCTCGCTCGATTGTACAAAAAGAACATAATGAATCCGTTCGAACACCCATACTTGACAGAATAGTGTTTGAGGCGATAATCCTATGCACTATTCGTAGCTGGAACCATTTAAGTTTAACATCAGGTATATATTGGATTTTCTTAAAAACTATTTTCCAATTAGGCTTACAATCTTTACCATATTTCTGTTCCCATGTCTTACAGCAGTTAGGTTGTATTTCGTTTGATGTCAGGAGATCGTAGTAAACTCGTGCACCTTTTTGAACTGAATTCAGAATAGTCCATAGTTTATTTAATTCTAAAAAGTTATTATTAATGATCGGTACCTCAAAAGAGTTAATATACTTTTTTACAGCCTGCACACAACCAGTGTACGTAACAAAATCGGTTTGAACATTATATCTACATGTATGTACAAACTCTTGAAAAGATAAACAAGATCCATTTTCCTTTAATAATTGTCCAATACAAAACACCCCTTTCTCATACCAAGTTTTATAGAAAATGGGTCTGTTGTTTACGAGTATATTCTGATTATAAAAAATCCTTTCAGAGATAATCTCTTCCGGTTTTCCCAAAATAATATGATTTAATAAATCTTTGTACGAATGCAAAACTTCTTTCCAAAAATTATTACAATTTCTAGCATTGGAAAATCCGCTCCTAGTTTGTCAGCGTTTTCAAAACATGAAGATTCCGTCAAAAGTATAGATCTCCATTTCTGATTACCATATTTACGTTTTTTTAACCATGATATTTTTAAGGCTTTAATAAACATTTTAATGTCTGGAATACCAAGACCTCCATTTGTTATATTTTTAACTGCACTTTTTCGACTAATTCTATCTCTTTTGTTTTTCCACACAAATTCAAAAACTGATGTCTGAATCATATTTATTACATCATCTGGAGGGTTTGGCAGTAGCATCCACAAATGAACTAATTTTGACAAAATAAGCGATTTCAATACCGCTACTCTTCCCAGGGGTGTTATTTGTCTTTTGAGCCATATTTTATACAATGATTTTATTTCTATCAATTTATCTGTTATGTTGATATCAATACAGTTTTCTAAGTCACTTGTCAGCCAAATACCCAACACTTGAAACTTTTCAGGGTTCCAGGTTATACGAAGCTGTTGCATAAATTTTGTTGATGAGTTACGCCGGCTCCCCAGCCATATTGCGTTAGTTTTTGTAGCGTTCAAAGAGAGCCCTGACAAATTACAAAAATTGTCGATGGTTTTGATAGTTTCTTCAAAAGAAGTTCTAGTGCCATTAATAACATTTCGGTGTCATCTGCGTATTGTGTAATTTTGTGTTCTACTTCGTTAATTTTTGTTCCTTCGATTTCCTTATTTTTACGGATCATTATTGCTAAGATCTCGACACATAAAACAAAAATATACGGTGAGATTGGGTCTCCTTGTCTGCAGCCACGTTCAATACTAAACCAGCTTGATATTTGACCATTAACAGAAACGGACGCTTTAGTATCATTATAAAAGGTTTTTATCCATCTGCAGAAATCATTGCCGAAACCAAAGGCAAGCAACACTTTATTCATAAATATCCAATCTATGGAATCAAAAGCCTTTTCGAAATCTAGGCATAAAAGTAATCCTGGCTTGTCGTTTTAATTCAGATAACTGATAATATCATATATTAGTCGAATATTGTCCCCTATAAAACGTCCTTTAATAAAACCTGTTTGATCTTCGTTGATTAACGATGGTAGAACTAATTTAAAACGGTTTGCAATACTTGAGGAGGCAATTTTATATACAACATTTAAAAGAGATATAGGCCTCCAGTTCTTAATATATTCCTTATCTTTATCTCCTTTCGGTATACAGATTATGACGCATTCTTTTTGTGTTGTGGAAAGACTACCTACTCTCAAGCCTTCATTAAGAGAACGAATAACTAAAGGACCCAATTTTAGCCAGAAAATTTTAAAAAATTCAGCAGCGAAACCGTCAGAGCCTGGACTTTTATAGTTTTTTATGTTTTTCAGAGCAGAACTTGCTTCGTCTAGTGTTATTTCTCCTTCAAGTGCATGCCTTTCTTCTTCTGTTAAAGATTTTATTTTAGTTACAAAGTCAGAAATATGTATATCCTCTAATGTTTTCTTTTCGTATAAATGTTGGTAGAAAGTCTTAGCTTTGTTAACAATCTCGCGTGGCTCACTAACCTCGGATCCATCGTTCTTTATAATCTTCTTCATGCATTTACTAACAAAAGTTCGCTTTTCCAGTCCACAAAAAAAATATTTAGTAACCTTTTCCCCTTCTGCCACCCACCTTGCCCTTGACCTAATTAATACCCCTTCCATTATCTTCTCCCTATGTTTCTCTAACTCTTCTCTACCTTCACTTAACTGCCTATTTTCTTCATCTGTCCTATAATCTATTTTTTCTAATCTACTGATACTTTCTTCCAAAGCTTTCTGTACTTCTGTATTTTGGCGTTTTTTATAGGCTGCATATGAAATAGTTTTTTGTCTTATTTTCATTAAGAGAACGTCAAGAAACAATTGATTCGAGATAGTAAAAAGTATTTCATTAGTAGGAATGCTTTGAAGTTCGACTCTGTGATATGGCGTAGCTGCATATTCCTCTATCACTGAATTTATATTTTCATTAATCAGATCTACATCTGCCTTATCTTTAAGAGGGGATGAGTTGAACTTCCACAACATTTTTCTTTGAGGTGAGGGGCCGAAACTTAGCCTGAGAGTTATAACTGAATGGTCTGTCCTGTAACCAGGGGTGATATCAACGTCTATAACAAAAGTAGACATGAAGTCAGAGATGAGAAAAAAATCTAACCTGCTCTGCTGAATGGGGTTTACTTCTTCTCCAAGTGTAACGTTTTCTACATTTAGTTCCCTCCATATATCTAACTAGTGGTTTTGTACCCTGGCAAGCCAGGGTACACAGGTTTCCATACCCCCACCCCACCCCCCTGATATCTCCCCGTCCCCCTCCCCATGATGGCTCACCATACCCCCTTAATACCTCCCCGAACCCACTTGATACCTCCCCATACCCCCTTGATACCTTCCGTACCCCCCTTGTAACCTACCTGTACCCTCCTTGATACTTCCCCATTGATCGTTTCGCAGGTATGGATGAAAGGAATAGACCATCACCATACCCCCTTATATATACCCGTATCCCCGTTATGCCTACCCATTCCCCTTTAAACATACCCGTAGCCCCCTTTTACATACACGTACCACCCCATCCCGATCCTTGGTAATAATAATAATAATAATATTGAATATAGAATATAGAATAATACAAATTGAAATCATAAAAAACACCAAGGTTTTAAAAGAAAATTTGATATAAGATATAATAATAATAATAATAATAATAATAATAATAATAATAATTATTATTATTATTATTATTATTATTATTATTATTATTATTATTTGTTTATAAATAATAATCATAATAATAATAATAATAATAATAATAATAATAATAATAATAATAATAATAATAATAATAATAATAATAATAATAATAATAATAATAATAATAATAATAATAATAAATAAGTTAAAAGTAAAAAGCCTAAATTAAAAAGAAAAATATCCATATTGTAGAGTTTTTAAAATAAAAAAAAATAAATAAAAAATAATGGCCCGCGTGAGATTCGAACTTGGGTCTCTTGCACGGTAGGGGAATGTCTTACTAAGTCAGCCACCAAGGATTCGTATAAATATCATCTATTTTTTGGTCTATATGGGAAAACATGCTGAAACCTCGAATCGATTTTTAATTAATCAAATGTAATTAGTTAAACACAAAATTTTGTAAGATTGGTGACATGAGTGCAAAAGTGTTTTGAATGGAAATAAAACAAAATTTGCGGTATTACAGAACTGCACGTTCTTGACACGGCCGGGTTGAATCGGAAGCGCGCGGAATGAGGCTATTGCAGTTTGTGGACATTTTGTTTATTTATTTATCTCAGAAACGGTTAAACGTTCGGTAAGGAAATGTCGGCTATAACGATTTCGCTGGTTTTGAGCGCACAGTAGGCCGACCCCCAGAGCCCGGCACCTGCCCAGATCAGCGTCCATACCGGACAAACTTTATAGTAGAGGCGAAGAAGGACTTCCGGCTAAGCAATTTATATATATAGATAAGTCTAAGTTATCCATCATATTAAAAACTTGATCTTGAGCCCGTGGGTTATTTTTGCGTCTGTTATTATCGCAATCCATTTCAAAATCCATTACCAAATTCCGATCTCCACCAAAAATAATATTATCTACATTTATTTCTGTAACATGGCTTTCCAGATTAACGTAAAAGTCTGGATCGTCTAACTTTGGACCATAAACATTGACTAACAGCAAATCTTTATCCATAGCTTTGATGTGACATAAAAGGAAATCGCCTTCTACATCCCTACAAACCCTTTTGACTTCGAACTCAAAATTATTGTTAAATAAAGTAGCAGCACCTCTTGAATTTGTAGTATATGATGCGAAAAAAGCTTTGTACCCCCATTCAGCTCTAATGTACTCTTCAAATTTTGGGTCAAAGTGCGTGTCCTGTAGGAAATAAATGGAAGAAGATTTTTGTCGTAAATAATGAAAAACATCCCGTCTTTTATTTGAATTGGCAAGACCCCGGCAATTAACTGATATTATGTTAATGTCTGACTCAGAGTTATTCATAAATCAAACAGGTGAGTACTAGTGAACTTATTGACGCTGCAGTTGCATAGAGGTCACAGACCACAGTCAAAACAAAACATGTCATGGTTATTTTTATCAGCCAGTAATATCCGACTAGCAGGGAGAGTTTCATCAGCAAAAAAATATAAATAATCCGAGCTGAACTGAGCTCACAAGACGAGAAAAAAGCGATGGTAATAATGAATACATCCACATAGAGGAAGGAGGGAAGCGATGGTAATAATGAATACATCCACATAGAAGAGGGAGGGAAGCGATGGTAATAATGAATACATCCACATAGAAGAGGGAGGGAAGCGATGGTAATAATGAATACATCCACATAAAGGAGGGAGAGAAGGAAAGGGAAGGGACAATGGGGGATAGAAAGGGGGCGGAAGGATAAAGTTTTCCAATACATTCATTAACATACACAACGTAGTTTACAATCATAAAATCAACAATCAGGCAACCTCTGTAAGACTACTATTCACACTTTTCTGCTATCCTATGCACCAACGGGAATCCCCTCAATGAAACATATTTCCGTTTTTTTTCTCCGCGTGTTTTAGTGAGTTATTTCCAAATATTCAAGAATAATAACATGTGTCACTGGCCACCAGTATCGTACCCTCACATATTTTTAATTTTTTTTTGCTGCAGTTTATTATCCCTTTCTATCGCCAGTGGCGCGCCTAAACCCTACCTACCTAACATTATTTGTGAATTTTTGAAAAATATTCGAAAAAACATAACGCCCAGATGCTGGCTCGAACCCACACCTGTCAGGAGCCATTGGTTTCTGGCTTGTGGACAAGGCAAGTTAGTCCCGCCTTAGTCCACTTGGCCACAACGCTCGCATAACATAGACAACTACTTCGTGTTTTGTGAAGGTTGCGACGGCGAAGCTATGGAAAACTACAAGAGTCTTCAGGTCCTGTTTCACTTTCTGTCGATGATCGACGCACCCCCAAAGTCGCCACAAATACAGGCCTCTACGATTGTTTTTTGCATTCTTTCACTGAGCATGTACTTCTTCCACCGTTTTTATACTTATCCCACTCGTTTTTTGGCTCTAACAATCGTCGTTTTCGGCAATTTGCCATAGTTAAAAGTCACGAATCAAGCTTTGATAAAACCAAAACAAGCCAACCCGGAACTTGGTTTCATAGTAACCTCGTTTTAATTTATAATGGCGATACCCACGAGTTTTTATGAGAGGTGCCGGAAAGTTGTGAATTACTTGTAGTGATTTCTGCAGATTCTGACAAAACAAATTTACAGGGGGGGGGGGGGGGGGCCCCCGCAATTATGCTTTTGAAATATCTGAAAAAAATTAACTAAAAACAACGAACAAACAACCTGCTGTTAAAGAGAATAAGAAAACAAAAAAATAAAAAAGGAATAAAATAAATAAGTAATATTAATGAATAAATAAAATAAATACATAAATATATGAATAAAATAAAATAAAAATAAAAAATAATTCCGTTATTCCGCTATTAAGTGAGTATGCAGACAATTATCATGTCAGGAGCCGCTCGATCGCACAAACATAGAAAGAGATTAACTTAGAAAAAATGTAAATTTTGTAGTTTACAGAAACATGGATTAAAAGAAACCACACATAAAAAACAGACCACCACCACATAAAGTTTCTTGTTCTCTTCGTTTCTGTCACCTGATTTCATCGCTCTAGACAAAACAGCGTCAACATCATCACCGAAGTTAACTCTGAATTTACGTTGTTTTTGAGTTTTGCAAAGATCTTACCATTCATTGGCAGACCATGTAGCCAAGGTATCGGAGTGTTTGTAGACCTGTCGCTCCAACCTGTAGTTCGCCGCCGTTAGGTCCTCGCCCACAGAGATGCCCTTCCCCTTCAGCTTCTTCCTGCTCGCCAGTACTTGGTCCCTCAGTTTGCGGTTGTTAAAGCGTACAATGATGGGTTTGGCACGCTTCTGACTGCCCGCTACTGCTGCTGGCCTTCCCACACAGTGCGCCACCTCCAGGTCTCGCTCATCCGTCTTCACGCCCAGCAGCTCCGTGAAGATTTGGCAGCAGTGCTTGGCGCAGTCGTCGCTCGTTTCGTTCTTCATCCCGGAGACGTTGAAGACCCTGACATTCCAGCGCCTATCGTATTGTTCCAGGTCGTTCTGGCTGCTCTCCACCGCCGTCAGCTTCTCCTTCAGACTCTGGTTCTCCGCTTTCAGCCGCTTCATTTCTGTCTTCATACTGTCCGTCACTTTCGCCATGTCGAACAGCTGGCTTTCTAGTTTATCTAGTTTTTCTTCAAACCTCTTGCCAAGATTTTGTATGTCTTCTGCTGTAGCCACCACACTTAGTTTTTTTTTTTTTTTTTTATCCAAGAGTGCCATAAATTCCTGTGCGTACATGTTGCATGCGTCACTGATGGTGGAATCCACTGAATCAAACAGGTCGAGGGTTAAGTTTATTTTCTTCCTCTCCTGACGGACTACTGGACTAACTTCGCTCTCACTACTACCTGACGATGATAACAGAATTTTTCTCTTCTCTCCTCTATCTATCTTCTCCTCCTCTCCTTCTTTTTTACTGGTAGGGGTACTGTTGAAGAAGTTTGTTATTTTTCTAGGCATCTGTGTAAAACAATCCTCTTGCGTACAATCTTCTTCGTAATTCAAACATCAATTACTAAGAGTACAACTTCAATTATTTTCCTCTCTACCCTACAATAAAAACATCGCCTCTCTCAGCCAGTGAACACTCAGTCAATTACATAGTATCTACTAGCAAAGTCGCTCACCCTAATTTTATAAACGGGAGAGCGATGAAAACACGTCTTGCTAGTTCGACGGTCGCTCTGTGAGTCCGCTAATAGGCGGTACTTGGTGACCCGGCCGACGACCGATAAGGTATGGAGTGAGTGGTTCTTTTTATAAACAGTGTGTCTTGGGCAAGAAAGACCTGGCGGGGCCCAATCCTCTCCAGGCTGTTGGCCACAGCCGAAATCCGTACAGTGTAGCTCGCCTTAGTCCCGAGCACGTGGTCGTTGAACTTATAGTAACGTGAGATTCCTCCGTCCTGGCCGGTAACTTCTGTGTAGGAGACTTTTGCCCAGTGATGTCGTGCTGACATCATCCATGAGCCCCAACGTTTCCCGGCGTGTCGTAAGAGAGAGAGAGAGAGAGAGAGAGAGAGAGAGAGAGAGAGAGAGAGAGAGAGAGAGAGAGAGAGAGAGAGAGAGATGTAAAGGTAAGTCGTTACCTGGACCTAAAACGGATCCTTGAGGAACCCCATGCTTGATGTTGCCTACAGAGGAAGCTGTACCATGGAGATGTACGAAATGCGTCCGTCGATTAAGATATGAATGAAAAAAATCCAAGGAAACAGAGCCATGGAGATACAGCTTCAGATTTTGGAACAGTATGTAGTGATTAATGAGATCAAACGCTTTGGAAAGATCCAGAAAAGCAGCTCCTGACAAGGTAGAGTTAATCATTTCAGAAAGCCATTTGTTAGTTAAAAGAGCTAGTGCAGTGGAGGAAGAATGGTGACTACGGAAACCAGATTGTAGGGAGTGAAAAAGATCGAGATCCTCTATATATTTTGTTACGTGAATATGAATGTGATGCTCTAGTAATCATAATAATAATAAATGATTTTAGGGCATGCCATAGTTGAAAAATATCTGTTATTTTCTATTAGGTTATTAAAATAATTGCTAATTGGAGTCACACACCATGTTTTTGATTTTATTACGATATTTTTGATACTCTTGAAACTGTTTAGCATGTTTAAGGTTTGTCTCGCTGTGACATTGCTTCTACAATTTCCGTAGTCAGCCATGGATGTCAGCTTAGGATGTTTTACTCTTTTCTTTTTAATTGGCGCATGTCTGTTAAGTATAGATAAACATTCGGGTCATTATAAGTATAAACGTCGTCAAATGATGCATTAAACAGGTCCATAAGAAAGGCTCCATGATCAAAGTGTTTGAATGACCTGTATGTTATATGAGTGTGACCTAGTGTTTGATTTGGGCAGTTTAGAAAACTTTGTACAATATATTGGGGAATGATCACTTATACCCAAAGCAGAAAGAGAGAGAGAGAGAGAGAGAGAGAGAGAGAGCTGCTTAGAGCTGTGTATGTTGGAGGAGGAAGAGAGGGATGGATGGTAGGCTGTAAAAATGGCCCCACGAAATGGTAGTACTCAAAAACTCCCTTATATGTGAGAAGTGGGGTTGGAGACCTGTGTGTGAAAGAAGGGTGGATGGAGGTCAATGCGCTGATGTAAGATAATCCTTTTCTATTTATACAAATGTATTTAGTCCTTCATTACTTTATGTTGTTACTATTATTTTGTTTCCCATAAGCATTAGACCATGTTCGGAAATAACGAGGGGAAACAACTTTGGCCGGCTTGCCCGCATGTTGCGCCTAGAGTTGCGTCTAACTTTGAGCGGACATTCTTTGCAAACAAACAGTTTCTCGCCTATAATGTCTGCTCTGTCCTCCATCAAACCTTCCGGATCAACCGAAAGGTTGATTTCAGTTGCAATCCTGGCTGGCTCCGCTAGTACGAACTTGCACTGCTCTGCAACTAACACTCCGACCCCCCCAATCCCCTCCCCCGTTTGCCGAAGAAAAGCTTGCAGCTCGGATTAGCTTTGTCATGGTTTTATGAGGCCAGATGTTCGCCCGGATAACTATAGGTAACTAAAAACAAAACAAAAAGACAGGTTACCTTCCATTTCCGAATAAGGCCTTCAAGTCAACTTTTCGTTCTTCGTCGTTCTTCTTCTTTTAATTTTTATTTGTAATCTACTTCTTTTTTTTCGCATTCTGTATGTGTTTATTGCGGGGTTTTTAACAATTTTTTTGTTGTTGTTTTTTTGTTGTTTTTTTTAATACAAACACAATGTAAGTCTAATAGAGTAATAGAGTTCGTATGTCAACTCCACATTAGGAGCTTATTTAATATAATACGGAAGTACTTTTGTTCAATACATCCTGTCCGAAATCTCTTAATTAGCGAGTTCATCTTTGAACACGATGCAGCAAGGCTACATAAAGTTAGACCGGGAGAAAAAGCATGCTTAAGCTTTATGGAATGTGAATCTATGAAATCAACACAACATTTTTAATGTTTTTTATAAACTCATTTGGAAATAAGGTTTCTCTTAAGACATACGTCACTTCCATCGCTCACCTTCTCTACCTGGCTTCTGCAAATTGAAGAGTTGTTTTTTACTCATTGTATGTTCGTCTTGTTTTCGCGTCATGAGAATCATAATACTTTTATACTGGTTCTTTTCGCTGCCAATCATTTTGAAAGGGACGGAAGATTTCACGTTTCAGTGCCACCGAGCCTTCTTGAATTCACAGTGAGTGTTGCACCACTGGGAAAAAGTCAGATTCAGCCAAAGATAATGCATGCTTGCTGAGCGGAGATTGGGGGTAAACGCTTTGAGCAAGCAGCTGAAAAGCGCGATTTTAGGGTCAATCATGGAGAGAAAAAACAACTGATTTTGTTTCTTCTATTTTTATTTTTATTCTTCTTACTATTTTTTTTATTGATTGATTGATTGCTATTTTTGTGGTCATTTTCAGCTGTCAGCTGACACTTTCTCTGGAGCTAATGCAGAGTCTTGGCCTCACCGCATCTCGGACACTGGCTACACGGTGGTGGCTTCTTTTCTGACCGGCGTCTGGGTGTTCGGAACGCTTCTCAATGCTCTCTGTCTCTTCACCTTCTTCTCCTGCAAGTGAGATTTCAACAGGGATATAATTTCTACCCATCGTGCGCCTGTAGCCTACTGTAGTGATAATACTCTTGATACACATCGCGAGCCCGTGCTTCCTGCAAAAGAGCCCACTTTCTCTTTCTATTACACCCCATGACCCCTTCCTACCTCTTATTCTCCCCCTCCCTCCCCTCCCACAACCCCCTCATTCTTCCCTTACCGCTCCCACTCGAATCCGCTCGCTATCCCTTCTCTAAAGTCCGAAAGAAGAAGAAAGAATGATAATAATAGAGGATGCTATAACGCATTTTTCGTCGAATCGATCTCAAAGCGCGGAGATCTAAAGAGATCGCTATTAAAGAAGGCGGAAGAGAAATCAATTTTTGTTTTGTTTTGAAATTTTTGATTGACTGCACCCAATACTTTTTTTGATGGGAGGGCGTAAACCGGAGTACCCGGATAAAACCCAAACGCTAGTAGATAGGGGAATGAGAAAGTGTGGATTATGCTTGACTAGCATATTAAACTATTACGTACATGTCCATGTAAGAGTACTGTAAAACTAATACTCTTGTTTCTTCAAACCTTGTTTCAACTGAAAAGTATATCTAAATGATGATGATGATGATGATGATGATGATGATGATGATGATGATGATGATGATGATGATGATGATGATGATGATGATGACACGCCTGTTATAGCAACAGCAAGATAACTTTCGCGCTGTCGTGACGCTGACTAGTATATTCTGAGAGACGCCTTCTGACTTTGGTGACGGGCTGTAGTCATCGATATAGAAAGGAAAGGAGGAAAGAGCGCCGATTTCTACGGGATGAAGAGGATTTAGAGAAGAAATGAATCGAGACACTGACACATTGAACAAAGAATACAAATCCCACAAAATTATTTTATTTTTGGAATTATCATATGTGAATTTATTTGTAAACGGTGTTTGCTTTGTCGATTAATTTATTAAATATAGACCAGTCTTTCCTTTTATTTAAACATATTGAAGCCGCGGTGACCTCAATTCATTTAAAATCAATGGCGTACGCGATCCATATTCGATATGATGACGATTATCATAGTTGTCAAGGTGGCAACGTGGTGATTCGTCCTTAACGCTTACGCAATAGGACGTTCAGCTGCGTTTCCCCTATCCATTGCAAGGGCTTTTTCATTGGTCAATTTATTGCCAAACAACACTGAATACAGACGTTTAGCCGTGAGGGCTGACAGAAGTCTCTCCCAGAATATTCCAGTCAGCCATACGGATGCACGGAAAGTATCTGTCAGATAGCCGCCGCTGCTTCAGAAAACGTCTATATCGTGTGCACGGATATTAGATTGCACCGAGATCCACAAGAGGTGATGATGATGATGATGATGATGATGATGATGATGATGATGATGATGATGATGATGATGATGATGATGATGATGATGATGATGATGATGATGAATTTTAATTCACCTTGTTTTCTATTTCTGTTGCCATTCTGCTGCAGGCATCTGCGTTCGCCAACAAATCTTTTTGTCATCGCTCTGCTGATCAACGACCTTCTCATGTCCTTCTTTCCCTGTGCAATGACCATGATCTCTTCCTGGTACAAAAAATGGATGTTCGGGCGCATCGGCTGCATCGTCGAAGGTAAACACCTTCCTTTAACACAAAAGGGCACTACACCCATTTTTGACCAACATAAACACACACTGTATGACTACATTTTATTACTGTTAGGATTATTTCACTGTTGACTCTAGTTACTTTTGGTATGATATTATTGTGAATATTCGTTAAGCAGATGCACTAAGTTTCAATCCTTGTTGTGTTGGTTTTTTTCCTAGCGATAAACGCAGAATTACTCCGACGTAACGTGTGAGTGTGGACTGGTGTGTATGTATATAGAGGGGGGAGGAAGGGTAGTAAGAGGTTTGCGGTGCGTGCCTCTTATGTTTATGTTAAGCAAAATTCTGGTGTTGCTTGTTTGTTACAAAGATGTGGTCTTCTTTTGCTATTTGACCTGTGAAAAACAATGGTTATTTCATATTGACGGCGCTACTAAAAATAAGTGCATGGTTCGTAACGTAAGGCTGCGCGGTATTGATACTAAATCAATCCATCTATGCTGGTGTGTGGCGTTGTTGTTTCAGGCTGGGCGGTATACTTTCTGGGCCTCAGCTCCATGTACATGTTGGCCGCCGTGGCCATGGACCGCTACATTGTCATCGCCAAGCCGCTCATCGGAGTCAAGATCAACCACAAGGTGTGTCCAAACATTGTGTTGTGGGGATGGTGGTGGTGGTGGTGACGGTGCTGCTGCTTCTGTTGGTGCTGGTGGTGGAGGTGGTGATGGTGATGGTGTGGTCGTTGTTGACGTTGCTGTTGAAGCTCCTGAGTGGGTACGGGAGTGGTGATGGCAGGGATATGGCTGCTATGACTATGGGTCAATACATAGTCGTCGCCAAACGTCTCAACGTAGCCAAGATCAACCACAATGGGTGTCAGCGAGCGACAGTTCCATGCTTTTGACACTTACGGTTATAATTATACACACAATTAACAAGAAGACGCAGAGAGAACAAGAATGCGACTATTAACTGAGCAAGAAATTTTCGTAAGGAAAGTAGCAAACATCACTCCTGGAAGAGCGTCGCCCTGGGTTGTAAAATGATGAATGTGCTGTCTTTGGCCCCTAGTGTGGCGGCGGTGGTAAGGGATTTAGTAGTGGTTGAGTTACTGATGATGTTAGGAGTTGCGATGCTAGTGGTGAAGGGGGTGATGACTGTTGTGTTTTGTGTAAATGATGATGGTGGCGGCAGCGGGGGAGGTGGTGTAGGTGGTGTTGATGTTGGTGGTGTAGCCAGAATTGAACCCCAAGCAACTCAACACCGCAAGCATGCGCATTGTCTGTCGCCACTAAACCGCTGATCGGCCAGCTCTGAACTGTTGTGAATGTTAATGTGGATTTTTGTTGTTTTTAATACAATGTGCTTTGTCACGCGCTTTTCCTCAGTCACGCTCAAAGCGCAAATACGCACCGCATGCACCAGGTCCTCCCCTCCCTAAACCCTCCCCCTCACCCCCCTCACCCCCCTCTCCTTACCTGCTCGCCAAAGGATTGAGATCAGTTGTCTGGGCGTCATACAATGCATTAAAGGCTGCAATTGGGCGCAGCGGGCGGCTTCAGTCAGATTGTGTGTCGGTCATCCCCTTCAGCAACAGTGAGCTGGAAAGCGCTATTAAAGAACGAATAAATAAATAAATAAATATTAGGCTACAGTATACACGAAGGAAATCAATTTTTGTTGTTGAAATTTAGAGTGACTACATGTAATACTTTTTTTAAATGAAATAAAAATGAAATAACATTCAAAAATAAATATATACATGTATATGTTACCGGCAAAGTGTGAAATCCCGCATTCTATAGAATGCCTAGATAAAGTATAGAATGCCTGCCTAGATAAAGTATAGAATGCCTGAAATCTTATCTAGGCATTCTATACAATAACGGGATTTCACACATTGCCGGTAACATATACATACATACATACATACATACATACATACATACATACATACATACATACATACATAAATAAAATTTACAAATAAATAAACAGGTGGCCGGAATGGTGATATGCTTGTGCTGGATTGGGGGACTGCTGTGGTCGTCGTTCCCCTTGATGGGTTGGAACAAGTACGTGCTGGAAGGCGCCGGCATATCCTGCAGCGTCATCTGGGAGAGCAGCGACCCCAGCTACAGCAGCTTTATCTTCGCCATCTTCTTCTTCTGCTTCCTTCTGCCCCTCTCCCTCATGGCATTCGCCTATATCAAAGTCTACTTAAAGGTGAGCGCGATGCCTACAAAGCAAGTGCGCTTGTATCTGGACAAGCGAGCGCCTATGACGCGTCTCCCTTCTATGTATGTAATATACAATACATACAGAAAACGGATGGCGCTTCTCCATTCATATATTGCAATTATCTTCTTTCTTTCTTTCTTTTTTTCTTTTTCTTTCTGTTACGTTGAGACGCGCATGATGGTGCGTGTGAAATGCGCACGATATTATGTGTGACGCGCGTGATAGATCTGTTCGTTTTGTTTTGCAACGCATGCAGTAATAGAGTGTATTTATCTTTGATTTGATTTTGCGTTGTTATTAGTGGAGGCTTTGTGTAACGTTGGTGTTTTTAGTTGGTCGATATTATTTGAGAATTTTCGAGAATTGGTTGTTTACTATCGATCGAAGCGTATGGATTGTTCTGTTGGTTAGCATGGAAGCTTCCATTCCAAATGAGGTTGTATGACGTGAGTCACGTGATGATGAAATTAATTTTGATTGGTTGTGGTGTTTCATGTAGGATATTCTCGTTTGTTCCCGAGTATGTAGAGACTATATAAGCGCCGCACTGTTTAAAAAGGCATTCAAGTGGTGTTTCACCCGTCCCCTATACGCTTAATGTGTCCAAGGACGTAAATTTTACCAAAAAAAAAAAAAAAAAAAAAAGGGTTGTTGTTGTTGATAGTGAGTTGGAAAGTAAAAGTTGAGAGTGGAAAAGCGATTGAGCGATTGTATGCAGTTGTTGATGTGTGCTGAATAAAAGTGGAAAACTTCATACGTCGACTTTGTGACTTGTATGCTGATTGAACGGGTTGCGTGGATAAACGAATCTGAGCTACACTCATCAGTACTTCAGCATTGGGGCTGAATCCACTACTGATAGAAAACACCACCATCGATCGAGTGTAACACTTTCTTTCTTTTTGTGTTCTTTCTGTTTTTATTGTGTTCTGTTCTTTTTTTTCTTTTTCTTTCTTTCTGCTATTTTCTTTTTCTTATTTTTTTTCAGTTTTTGTTCTTTCTTTCTGTTTTTCGTTTATTTTCCTTTCATTTCTTTTCCGTTCTGTGTCGTTATTTGTTCTCCTTTCTTTCTGTTTTCTTTCTTTCTTCCTTCATTTTTATTTTTTTTATTTCTTTTTCTTCTTTTTTTCTGTTTTGTTCTCTTTTTTTGTTGTTCTGTCTGTTGTTTTTTCTTTTTTTCTTTCTGACTTCCTTTCTTTCTGATTTTTTCTTTCTTTTTTCTGACTTTCTTTCTTTCTGACTTTCTTTCTTTCTCAGTTGCTATCTTCCTTTTTCCATTTTTTCTTTGTCCTATCGTCGCCGTTCTTCTTCTTCTTCTTCTTCTTCTTCTTCTTCTTCTTCTTCTTTTTTATTAATCAGACCAAAACCAAAGTTGGGTCACTGTTTTGGTTTGCTACAGGTTCGGAAGACGTCGCGAAACAAAGTCTTCACTGAGGGTAGTCGTGTTGCTAGAAACAACATGCGAATGGAAAAAAAGATGACACGAACAATCGCCCTGATGCTCTGTAAGTTCTTATTCTAGGCAATAGACATTGTTTTACAAATCAGGCATGTATTTCAACAGCAAAAGACTGTGTAGCGTCAGTGTATTTTTTTTACGGCGGTTCTTAACAGTGCCGAGGCCTCCTGCAACTTTTCGCACGCACTAGTATAAACAAAAATGCAGTTTTAAAAGAAATAGTCCCATAAGGTAAGATAAGATAAGATAAGATAAGATAAGATAAGATAAGATAAGATAAGATAAGATAAGATAAGATAAGATAAGATAAGATAAGATAAGGTGATATCCTGGAGAAGATACGCTTATCTTACAAGGGGAGTAAGACTTGTAGATAGATGGGGCATTAAGCTACCTCTATCAGACGTTCTTTTACCAAAATTCCAAAGCGATGTGAGAGAGACTAATCACGGTGCTTGGTCACATAAAATTTATATTTGTTCTCAGGTTTTTAAGTATCAATTGGCTCACTTTAAGAAATGCTTTCCACTAATCAAAGGACTAGATTACTTGGTCTCCAAAGAAGAAGAGCTAGTGAACACACAACAATACAAATAAAAAGACAAGTCGTATATGTCTGTGATTTCAACTTTTATATTTAACAAGACATCAATTAAATGTAAATTAATAACTATAACTGTTCAATGTGCCGCGCTTTGAGCCTTGGGGAAAGGTGCGTACATAGCATCCTGTATTATTATTATTATTATTATTATTATTATTATTATTATTATTATTATTATTATTATTATTATTATTATTATTATTTTTAATTTCGGTCAGCTTCCGCTATGGACAAACCTGCTCTTTTTTTTTTAAAGGAGAGATTAAAGGTGTGGTAAGGATCGAGAACCTCTTTTTTAAGCTTTATACAATTGGCTTACATGTGATTCCCACTTTAAGACAGCTCAGCTGAGGGGAGAGGAATCGCGAAAAATTGGAATAATACAGAGATGCCTATCCATCCATTTTTAAAAAAAAATTATGTACCCACGGGTGGTCAACTAGTACAATTATGTTTTTGTGCAGTATAGATTGCTGGACGGAAAGGTCATAACGCAAGTGCACACTATCAGTTAGGTTATGTTTAGTTCAAACAAAACCACTCACCTACAAGGTAATTACGAAAGGAGACAGTGTTAAGGATCAAGGCTTGATAGGTTATGCTATATCGTGATGTGTCTCAGCAGTTTCAGACAGAGAGGCCGGGTAGCTCAGTTGGTAGAGCGTCTTACTAGTAACCGAAAGGTACCTGGCTCGATTCACGGATTGGCCAATGTGTGACCATAATATTTTCCCCTTACCATCAATTGGTTCGCTGGTGTCAGAATAATGTGAACTTACAGTAGTCGCCTATACGCTTCGGTGTCGTGTGACTATAATCTACAGCTGAACATTTTTAGTTTCAGATACTCTGTGTGACATTTAGCAATACATCAGAAATAACAAATGATGATGATGATTGACTGATTTATTGATTGATTGATTACGAAGACAACGACGACGACGACGATGATGATGATGATGATGATGATGATGATGATGATGATGATGATGATGATGATGATGATGATGATGATGACAATCAAACGTGTGTGCGCGTACCGGGCAACGCCACCTCAAGAGCAAACCTTTACACAATGTAGGCCTGATTCAGTTGGATTGGACAGTAAGTTTAAGCTGTGCGTGTCCAGTATAGGTCTTTTAGTTTTCTCTATAAAGTATCATGGCTATAGCATACATGTACTGGGCCATGCACAACCTACCCTTTTTCTTGCATCCAATTCAGGTCTGAGTCTTTCAAAGGAATTGCTGTAGGCCTAATTCTGTCAACCGTATGACATCACCCGAAAAATCCGAGTCTGCACGAGCACGTAATTAAAACTAGACGTAGGCCTGCATTTATAAGCTGATTATAAATTTATAAGCGGAGGCATATTTATAAGCTTAGGCCCCGAGGAAGATAAGGTGATAATCATATCAAGCTTAGTGGGTGGGTGGTTGTTTTTTTTTAAATTTATTGTTCTTTTTTTTTTGTAAAGCTTTGCCAGCAGTAAATATTATATTTTATCTATTTAACGTGAGCCTGAGCTCTAGAAGAAAATGCTAAAAAGAACTTTTTAAAAAATAAATAAATAGAAGAAAAAAGACAATTACTAATTCATTTTAAGAGATGAATGTTGCCTGACACTCTTTCTTTCTTATGTTTTATGTGAGCATTATGTCAGCTTTCGTCACAGTTAGATGATATAGGAGCTTAATATGTTTTATGCGAGCTTTATGTCAGCTTTCGTCACAGTTAGGTGATATAGGAGCTTATGTTTTATGTGAGTTTTATGTCAGCTTTCGTCACATTGAGATGATATAGAAGCTATGTTTTATGTGAGCTTTATGTTAGCATTCGTCACAGTGAGATGATATAGGAGCTTGTTTTATGTGAGCTTTATGTCAGCTTTCGTCACATTGATATGATATAGGAGCTTATTATTAAATACTACCTCTGTACTGATCACAGTTCGTTTTGTTTCATGCAAATGCAGTATTCTTTACAAAAAGTAATTAGCAATTTTCAACATGGTGTTACTTTCCAGCCACTGTCAGTTTTACATGTTGTTTCATTATTTTTATCTTTTCAGGCGGATTTCTATTTTGCTGGTCGCCCTACGCCCTCTTTTCTTTCACCGTCGTGTTTCAGGGTACTGTCAGTTTTCCATGTTTCAATAAATTGTTTTCATGTCATATTGTTTCTAGACATGCCGAGCACCGGCGCTTGTATCGGGACACGCGAGCGCCTATGCCTATGACGCGTCGCCCTTCTCTGGTGATAATATTATACCTAATTACGGTATACCCAGAGAAGGGAGGCGCGTCATAGGCATAGGTGCCCGCGGGTCCATGAGCGCTCGCGTGTTCAGAAACAAGTGCCGAGCTATTGTTAAGCGTGATCAAAGGCTAAGCATTGCTGTGTTACTGTGCATGCGTTGTATTAAGTCTTACTTTTATTTATAAAATAAATTTATAAATGATAACATCGTAAACTACTTGTTTCAGAAGAAGAAGAAGGATGATGATTGATGATGATGATGATGATGATGATGATGATGATGATGATGATGATGATGATGATGATAGTAATAACACAAAGAATAAAAATAACGATGATGATAATGATGATGATGATAATAATAATAATAATAATAATAATAATAATAATAATAATAATAATAATAATAATAATAATAATAATAATAAAACAATAACAACAATAATAATATTAAATTAATTTATAAAAATAAATAAATAAATACATTAATAATAATAATAATAATAATAATAATAATAATAATAATAATAATAATAATTATTATTATTATTATTATTATTATTATTATTATTATTATTATTATTATTATTATACAGAAGAAGAAAAAAATGGATGCTGGATACTTAGCGAAAATTCCTACCCCATGTCTTTTTCTCAAAACGTTTTATCTTCTGTATCTAAAGGATCACAAGCGGTGTCTCCTGAGATGGCGACCTATCCCGCCATTTTGGCCAAATCTCAAGGTATCCTGAACCCATTCCTGTATGTGGCCACCAACAGCCAGTTCAGAGAGGTAGGCCTTTATCCTAAATGCTATTGTTTTCCTTGGGCGATACTGCGGGTTCACTGTGTTGTAGTCTCCACAACAATTTTGTCTTCCTCATAGAGCTAGACTACATACTAAATCTACATCATCAAAGGTGTGTTGGTCGTTATTGTTGTTGTTGTTGTTGTTGTTGTTGTTGTTGCTTTTGCTCTTCTGGTTGTTGTTCTTCTGCTTCTTGTCCCACCGCCGTAGCTCAAGTGTTAGAGCGTTCGCCTGGCATACCGATGACCCAGGTTCGAATCCCGTGGTGGGCGATATAAAATGTGGGCATTTTCACTGTCCATTTTAGCAGTATGATTGCTCTGATGGTTCAGTGTTGATTCAGGTCCCTACCCCTCTTTCCCTGGTATGGTTATCCCCGTCTGCCATATCGCCTGTCACGTGGGGTTTATGGGCTCTGCACAATGGAATTATGGACCCTCACGTTTATTCGGTGGGAACTGCTAGTAAGTCACCCTATGAACTACTTTAATAAATTTATTTGTTTAGCTCGTTCTGTGTTAAGGTTGGGGTACAGAAATAGATAGACAAATGGTAAACGATTATTGTCACACTAGCTTTCACACGGCTATGAATCATAAGTAGTCCAGCCACTTGATAACAGTTAAAATCACACATTTATTTCTTCTACTCTAAACAAGGTTCTCTATATACTAATCTAACTTTAAGAAGTCTCTTTCAATGCTAATAGTTCGATCGCTGATAGTCTAGGCAGCTGTTTTTTCTTCCTCGGGCACTGGCTCTTATATTTTATGTAGATTTGGACTACTGTGGTCCGTTTTACAGTTTCTGAAGAGTTGGACTACTGTGGTCCTGTTCTGATCAGTTTAAGTGCACCTTCGTTTTTGCACTTAACTTTCTGATGGTGCGGTCGAAGTCCTTCTGTGAGGTAGCTTCTGGTCCACCTTTGTCGTTGTGTAGTTGGGTTCCCTTGCCACGCTGTGGGGTCTGACAGGGTGTTTTACAGGGTAGCCCTTTCCGTCTTGTGCGGTAGAGGATCCTCAACCAACTAGTCGTTTCTGTGGAGTGGGGTGCACAGGATAGCTCGGGATAGCTCGCCTGCTCGTCTGTAATATAAGAGACGAAATTCTGCACAACCCTGAATAATCGGTTTGTGCAGAGCGTCTCACTGAAAGCCAAAGTAGCCCTCAGTGATAGCTCCACATCTCTATACATAAGCGACGAACATTCTGCTACTTCCGGGGTCCACTGGAATCTCACTCTAAATTCCTATACATACATAAATATCAAACGTGTCTAACTATACACATACAGAATTAATAATATTATAAACATTCAGTGGTACAGCCACTGGTCCGCAAACATACATATAAGTTAAACAACAGTGGTTCCGTACGGGATACAACATGGCGGCGCAACCGGTCGTGTTTCGCCTCGTGGTAGGCTCTTCCACGTGGTACGGTCGGCAAATTCGGATTAACAATTCACATTTATGCATAGCAAATTCCACAAACATAATTTCCACAATAATATAAATATATCACGATGAAACAGAAGGGTGTTCATTTACCTGTTTGACAAGTTCAGGCCCGTTGTGACTTGATAGAATTCGGAGATTCTAAATCCTGCTTCCTGGTCTATGAGTGAAGATAGTTCTCTGCTAGCTAAGTAGATGTTACTTCTTCCTCGTCTCACACACGACTGACCAAAGCTGTGTTAGGCTCTGACACAGTCAAAACTGCTCTACCCACTTAGCCTGCTTCTGATTGGTTAAAACGGTCCGATTCAAAGCTCTCATTGGGTAAAATGTTTACGACTCTCGCACACAGTGCTGAGTCACTAAGCTGTGTGGGGGTCTGGCTCGCTGTGTGTACTTTTATTGCTACTGTGTAATTTACTGACTCTCTACTGTTACAAAGACTACACAAGGCTAAATAGTCAACAAGCAGAGTTAAAACTAGTCCTAACGCGACATCGCCAATGGTGGGTGTAGACGTTAAACCTTAATATTCATTCATTCTTCAGCTTCATCTTCAAAATCAACGAAACGTTGTTCTTGTTGTTGTTCTTCTCGATAAATGAAAAAAATCTCCTTGTTCTTGTTCTCGGTGTTCTTCTTGCCCTCCTACTTCTCTGTCGCCCTCCTCCTCCTTCTTCTTCTTCTTAAAAGTGCAATTTAAATGGTTACTCTTAAAAACAAATCTTTCCGCATGATTACAAGCAGATCAACATACAACCTCTTGCCAAAATATTAAAATTTAATAAAGGAATTTTCATGCAGGAAATCCTTTCTGGTATTGACCCTCCCCTCCGCTCCACACCATTCCTCTTTCGCCTCTTTGTTTACTGTGAACATATCCAGATTTTCTACCAAACTAATTAGTATCCCATTTCCAAGAATTGATCTGTTTAAAATCAGTTCGCCATGGTCGGGTTTCCTACTTATGAAATAACTTTGCAGACGTTCTCCGCAGTGCAGTCACTAAATACACATCCTTTTAAAAACATCTTTTACAACACATTACAATTAGTTATTTCAGTACTTAGTGGAAGTTGTGCATTAATACCATTCATTAGATTGTTTTAAATGTGTGTGTGTGTGCGCGTTTGTGTGCGTGCATGCGTACGTGTACATGTGTGTCTTTATGTGAGCACAGATTGTGATCGTATTGTTACATTATAATGTCATTGTTATAAAGTTATTTTGTTATACTAATTGTTATTGTTACAGGCCCCAAGAGCAAGATGTTAAAAAAGCACACCCAGTGCTTATTCTTTTACCTTTGTTAAATGAAATTGTTAACTTTTCTTAAGTTTTCTTACTTTTTTCTTTCTTCTTCTTCTTTGAGCGGAGATGACAAAATCCCCCAAAAAACAAACAAACAAACAAACAATATTCAGCTATTTATTATGTTTGCTTTTCACGTGGATCAGATATTTAACTCTCCTATAATCTCCCATCAACCGCCAATAATATTACTACAAGATCTGTATTATTAACGTCAGTCGAGGGTTGCTTGTTTTAACTCTGTAAAGGTATCATTACATTACAGTAGGCTTACATTACATTACATTGTATTACATTACATGATCATTGCTTTAGGCCACTACTGGAGTATTCTCATGTTTGAACTCTTTTCTTCTTATCATCATTCTAATGACTTTGGCAGGCGTTTTACGACTTGCTTCCGTGCGCTGGACTGCGAGAGACACTGCGGAAGGCGGACCAAGGGGGCGACAATCTAAAAACGGAGGGCATGGCGGACAGACCCAAGAACGCTAACATCAACAATACAGCTTCCGGCTCCAGAGAGGCCAAACCCATGGCGACCATCTCAGCTGGTCTCAATCGCAACGAGCTCTCTATCAACCCTGACGCTCAGATAAAGGACATGTCTTTCTTGAAATCGATGGCTATCCTGCCGGACCAAGACTTTGGCATCAGCTCAGCAGTAAATCCTTCTGGATAAAAATAGCGACCGACCGTACGACTAAAAGGACACTGAAGACAGATGATGGCTATCTAGGGGTGCTGAAAGCTAGTAATATTTAGTAAAACTCGCCCTCAGGCACAGTTACTGGCTTCGCGGACCCGCAGTATTTCTCACTAGCCTGTAAAAGCGAGTCACACAAAAAATAACAGAACACAATTTGACAATCTTTCAAAATAGAAAGAATGGAGGGACCAGACGGCAGCAAAACCAAAATGGCTGCCGCTCGGGCGCATCAATTACATATATACCGAAAGAGGATCTTTACTCGCATTTGGCGACCGGAAGAATGTTTTCAGTACCCCTGCCACCGATGATGGATACTCATGAAATTTGTTAGAGACGAGGCCACTGACGACACATGATCATGATGACCAAGTGGTAAATTGACCTGTCAGGGGTCACTGACGACGATGACACCTATTATAGAGACTACTCGATCAGACCATAGATGTGGATGGTCGTTAAGAGATCACTCCAAAGATGGAGGACAATGACCGTTGCAAGGCCAGGGACGATAAACGGTCATAGATGTGTGTGTTGGTGTTTTGTTTTTTTGGAGTTGTTTTTTTTTCCCGAGGCAAGGGGTGAGTACAATCATAGACTCACATTGCCATGCATGTGAGTCAAAAAATTATATTAAACAAACACGCACACACAAAAGAAATCAATGTAAAATAGCAAGGATTGAGAGCTTACCGAGTAAAAAGTAAAAGAACAGAATAAATAGGTAAATAGATAAAAGAATGGGGAAGAAAATTTGAAACTTATAAACATTAAAATTGGCACAAAAAAAACACTAAAGCTAATAAAAATACAACAAAAAAAAACACAATTCTCATGTTATGCACACCTTTATTATTTCATTTTTCTTTTTTGATAGTTAAGTACAAAATTTCCTAACATGATATATCAAAACATTCCAATGCATTCACTAATGTATAATAAAAATTATTGCATTTCATACTTGACCAACTATGATACTAACATGACCAAAGCAGTCAAAACTTCATTCAAGGAAACATGAAATAGATAACACAGCAATCAAGACTTCTTATCCTGGAACACAGATTTGCCTGTTACAATTCATATAATTATGTGTAATTTATGCTGTCACATCAGACATTATGGTAACTGGTATATTTACATAAAAATAGTACAAGTACAAGTTGTGGGTTTTGTTTTTTTAACCAAATAATTAAACTGTCAAACTACACAAACATGCATGCACATTAGCTCACAACCACCAGCATGAACTCACTCACACACACCCTTATCAACAACCGTGTTGATCTTACTCCAGTAGATAAATCCGAAGACATACATGCGATATAGTAGGGTACGGATTTATCTATGGTTTCGTGGATTACATTACATTACCTGATTATTGCTTTAGGTCCAGAGGACTCTTCCGAGCCAAATCAGGACCAGACTTCGCTAAAAGAGGACCCTCCCCTAATCCGCATAAAAGATCTGCCGAAACAACCCTAGTGGTAACAGTGAAGGCAGTCCACCAGCCGGTCACTTTACAATACAGACATCCCACGCAAGGGACGCTGAGGCTCTACTCTAATTTATGTAAAGTACAAAAACAAAATAGAATACAAACATCATTATAAAATATCAACAAAACACATACATATAAAATGCCTACATTGCCAAATAATAACATCATAGGAAGCCCCAGTGACCACCAGGCAGAAAGCGTCCAATATTTCCCAGCTGATCCAACAGACCTCACACGCAAATAAGGAGTTTTGTCCCAGAAGAGTTTTGCAAGAAAAAAGGTAGGTGACTGGTCTAGCTAAGCAGAAGATAGTATACGAATACGAATCTTTATTGTCCATAGGCATAGTTAAAATACAATAACATGAAAATTTGTCGTATTCGTATAGCAGATTGAGAGAACAGAGTAGGAATGAGACAGAACAAAGGAGAAAGACAGTGACAGTGGGAATTTAAAGCACTAAATTTCCAGAAAGTAGGGATACTATTTATACTGAAACCCCTGGAACTCTCATGGGGGTGTATCGTTGATTTAACCACTGGTAACTACTTCATGAATACCACCCAATAATGGTTAATCACCCACATGCATTAAAATTACCTAAAAGAATTTTTTTTTAAATATATTCTTTCACCATCTGCTTTTCCAAGCTTCATACAATGAGTAGCCAAATTTCCAAAAGACTTTTTTTTAAAGTCAAAAACACAAATCACACTTGATTTAGTGTGATTCACAGTTCCAATTAAAAAATCAAATGTTTTGATTGTTCTCAGACTTAGTATAGAACACAAAAAAACAACGCATAAGACTTCCACTACAAACTCAATGCCAAAAGTTAGTGTTTGAGTTTTAGAGGAACAAAATATCCATTGACACAGCGTAAAAATACACACACTATAAAAAAAAATCCTTTCGTCATTGGTGTCACCAAACAAATCAGTGAAACACTTTGTTCCAGAAGGTATGGCAAGTAGACAAACACACACACAGAAAGACACAGCCTACATTGCCAATAGACCTCTTGCCGCCATTGGGCTGTTACTAAAGTTATAAATGCAGTGAACCCGAAAGCAACGCTGACACCAATCTGAAAGTCAGAGGCTGTTGAGGCAATATGCCTATGCAAAACCTGTGCTCCATAGATATTTAACTGAGTGTCAAAAACTGTTGAGGCAATATGCCTACACAAAACCTATGCTCCATAGATCTATCTCTGACTAAGTGTCAACATCGCCACTTTAGTTGCAACTGGCCTATTCACACAAATCCTAAACTTGTAGACAACAACAAAAATTAATTAAAAAATAAAACAAACTACATTGCCAATTCATACAAACCCTAAGTAGACAAGCATGAGTGTACTCTGTCCTACACCCTGGTTATTAGTTCGTTAGTCATTACTTATAAAGTTATAGGGTCCAGCAGACTGCAAAGAGCCCAATCAGGACCACAACTTGGTTGAAAGAGGACATCCCCGATCCGTATTAAAGATCTGCGGAAACAACCCTAATGGTAACACTGAAGGTACTCCACCAGCCGGTCACTTTACAATAAACATTACATTACATGATTATTGCTTTAGGTCCAGCGGACTCTTCCGAGCCAAATCAGGACCAGACTTTACAATAAAGGCATCCCATGCAGGGAACGCTGACTCGCTGAGACTGTGCTTTAATTTATCGAACCCCCGTTTACAAAAACGAAATAGATTATCCTATCCTATCCCGTAACTCTGAGGTCGTTGGGGCACCACAGATGATCGTTTAACCAGCATACTCCAACTTTCTCTGTCCTCAGCAACCCTGATGGCTTCGCTCAATGTCAAACCAGTTCATTCTGTCGAAGTTTCCGTTTCTTAAGGCTGATGGTGCAGTCATTTTCACATTCCTGAAGGTTACCTTTTTGGGGAAGAGTGATGGCAAGCGACTGGGTCCCTCGTAAATAGATTATAAACATCATTATAAAATATTAACAAAACACATACCTATAAAATGGCTACATTGCTAAATAGTAGCATAAAAAGCCCTAGTAGCGGAAAATGTCCAACATGCCCAAGCTTGCCATACACAAATGAGGAGTTTTGGGAGTTTTCAAAGAAAAAGATAGGTGACTGGTCTAGCAAAGAAACAGATTGATAGAACAGATTAGGAATAATAAAGAACAAATAAGAATGACAGAAACATTAGTAATGTAAAGCACTAAATTTTCACAAAGTGGGGATACTATTTATACAGAAAACCCCACTGGTTATGAGTGAAGGACAGCATAAACATAATCATTTCAAGAGAGCCTGGAGAAGAAAAATAAATCACAAAAAAGTGGAAGACGGGTTTTAATTATGGTAGATCTACATAAATGTCACATAATCATATACAGGTTTATAAACTGTACAGGTCTATGTATAATTATACACATGTACATATAATTAATTCTTTTGTAAAAAATAATATTAACTTTCACAAGGTTCATCCTGTAAGAAATATAATGGATTGGCCAGTTGGTTATCTATTCAACGTTCAGTCCACTTTCTGCCAAAAATGCCTCTTTGTTGTCATTCACATAATAATGATGATAATGCTAATACTAATGCTAATAATAATAATAATAATAATACAATTTCTCGTTATAACAGGGAACAAAATTTAGCCCATGTGCAGGTTAAGAAAAACAAAAGTTTCCAACTGATTGATTGATTGATTTATTGTTGCTTTAGGTCCAGCGGACTCTTCCGAGCCAAATCAGGACCGGACAACCCCCGATCCGCATAAAAGATCTGCTGAAACAACCCCAGTGGGAAAATTGAATGCCCTCCACCGGCCAGTCACTTTACAATAAAGACATCCCACGCGGGGGACGGCTGAGGGTTGACCTCAACTACGCGAACACCCCGGTTACAAAAACAAAATAGAATACAAACATCATTATAAATCATCAACCAAACACATACATATAAAATGCCTATAGTGCTAAATAGTACATTCATACTGTAGCTAGTCCACATGCTTTTTTGTTTAAAATTTTGAGGAGCAGGTTTGCTTTTCTCTCAATAGTTTAGAGTTTCACAGTCACAAAACAGTTTGAATTTTGAAAATCGGACAGAAAAGAAAAAAGTTATGGGCTTTTGAAGTTCGGAAAATAAGGCTTTTTTGTAGAATTTTAAGAACATCAGAATCATAGGAATTATGCTCCCAGCCAATGGCACCATTCAGTGAGAAAAAAATCCATACATTTTAATATAAAATTGATACAAATCATATTATAATAATAAATGTGATGCTTTTTTATGTAAAAAATCATGCCGATTACGATGGCGCATTTAAAAATTTGATCAAACGCACCAGACTGACCTAATTTGCATAAAATTTGCATATTTTAAACCAAATAATTTGTAAATTATTTTTTTTTAATGTAAAAGCTTTAAAATGCCAATGAAAAGAAAACAAATTACAAGACAGCATTATCACAAGTGGTTTATGTGATATAAATGTATTTTATGATGCATAAATTTGCATAACAATCGGGTCGTTTGTTCCGATTGGTCGAAACTTTATTTAAATATAGCTCTTATACTTTATGGTGGATTTTAAACATTTTAATATTAAATTGTTCAGAATTTAACACTCTTTGAAGGGAAATCCTTTATATTGTCATAATTTGCTTATATCTTTAGTATTTTGTTCAAATTACATGATAAAATAATTATAAAAAATCATAATTTAGATAACGAATAAATATCATTTAATGTTTTTAGTTTAATTTTTAAAAAATAAAAATAAATAAAAATACAGCAGTGAGTAACATCACCATGATTGTTTTAACAATGTGTTCTTGCCACAGAGCTCAATTTATCCACTTTCTTTGTTGAGCAAATGATATATACTGTTTTTGCAGCTGCGAAAAAACCAGCCAGAGTGTAATAAATAAATAAATAAATAAATATGAAATAAATAAGTAATTAAAATGAAATAAATCATTTCACTTTCAGCATCTCTGCATAAACTTTGTTTAGAAATAGAATACAGTTGAAATTAAAACCCAAAATAACTAAGTAAACACAATTAAAGATCATTATTGATTATATTAATAAACAGACCAATTTAGGAAAGGCCGAAAAAAATAATAAACAACAAAAGACTAGTAGTAGTACACTCAGTATATTATAATGTAGGCTAATTTACAACAAAAAAATAAAAAAAATAAATCAATCAAACTTAGAACCTGAACAAATAAATAAAATAAAAACCTCAATGATCAAGAAGTAAAGATTTGTAAAAGAAACTAGAAAGCAGCCAAAAATATAATTATAATATAAAAAAAATAAAGTATACACTCAAAAGTTTATAATTTATTAGCTACAAGTAAAACATATTGAATTTAAGTAGATGTATTGAAGAAATTCTCATAAAAAATTAAAATGAATGCAAACTGCAAACAAAACAAACAAAAATTGTACCGAGATTCCAGTAGGCCTATTCTAACTTAGATACTTTCAAGCCGATCTACCTCGCAGTAAGTTTTCCACAAGCCCAGTGCATAAGTAAAGATGAAGATACCGTCTATAAATAGCGCACTACAGGGGAGGCAGCTTACAATGGACTAGGCCAACTCAGCATTGTTTAATGTTGATAGACCAAAACCCGGCCATTATTAATTATTTAAAGTTTGCTAACTTAAAATTTTCTTCACAGTAAATTATAACCATGAAAAAAATAAAGAAAAATTTACTTCTATAACGTTAAACTGACCTATTTAAAATTAAATAAGGCCTATTATAAGTTTGTAGTGCACAATGGCAGCCTACAGTACTGAGACTGGCTAAGCCTAGAGATCGTTGTGTGTGTGTGAAATGGTACCCTACTTCAAATTGTTATTCCAAAGTTGAATCGCAATATTTTATAAAAAGATTAACACCATTTGACAGAGAAAACATTACAGATTGTAGGGGTGTATGTTTCAATATGAAAATAATTAAAACAACAACCCAACTTGTAAAACGAAAAAAGGCAAATTTTCTTCCCTACATTTTCATCACTTCCATCAATCACATTCAAAAGAAACATACACCAAAGTGTTCAGCAAGATGTCCTCTGATTGGTCACCAAATATCAAGACAATCCAATCAAAATTGAGCTTGGAATTCCAGTTTAAAAATAGGTACCCACATCCGGGAAGACAAGCAAAATGGTGCCATGCCTAGTAACCTCAAGCGGAGAGCATTTTAGCCCAGTCTATCAGCATTTTCTCATCAATAAACTCGCATATAATAACAAAAGTAAAACTGCTTATTTATTTTGCCATTTATATACAACTTTTCTTCATAAAGTAATATAAAATATTGTTTAAATAAAAAACGATAGCTTGTTAAAGTGTACAACTGCACTCTAAGTGGAATTTTCTACTCCTCAAGCGGCCTGCATTGGACTAGCTATTCATAGGAAGCCCTAGTGACCACCCGGCAGAAAGCGTCCAACACTCCCAAGCTGATCCAACAGACCTCATACACAAACAAGGAGTCTTGTCCAGGAAGAGTTTTCAAGAAAAAAGGTAGGTCATTGATCTAGCGAAGAAGAAGATAGTATAGCAGAGTGAAGGACAGAGCAGGAATAGGAAAGAGTAAATGAGGAAGACAGCGACAGTGGGAATTTAAAGCACTAAATTTCCATAAAGTGGGGATACTATTTATACTGAAAACCCCCGGCACTCCAACGGGGGTACTGTTGCCGCAGTTAAGCGTCTTGCCTATAAAGGAAAGACAGGTTTTCAACTGTGGCTTTCACTGTTCCCTTTATAGGTTTGAACAATCTACAGTGGCAAGATTGCTCATGACCCCAAGGGGTAAAGTTTCCAACTAGCTAGGCAATAGATCAGGGATATTTTCTGGCCGTTTCTAACACACACCGGTTATGAGTGTAGAACAGTGTAAACATGACAATTTCAAGAGGAAAATAATTAGTAAACTTTACTTTTTTGATTGTCAATACTTGCATTTGCTGCAAATCAAACATTCAAGTTTTATGCATAAAATGCTCGGCTCATTGGCACACAAGACACAACTTTACCATCTCAAACACTTGGTGCACAACAAATCCAATACAAAGTTTTCTCATCATTAGAATCTGCATCAGCCATTATTTTAAAGGGATTCACCCTTTACTAATTTAGTTAATGAGTACAGTACTCCTTCAAAATCGACAATTTGATTTCAAAGTTAAGCAAAGGGCATGCTAGTAAAGTGACCATACCATCATTAATTAATTTACAAGTTTACACTGTGATTCTATACAGAATCGTTAAAGATTCCTATCCTATTCTGTAACTTGAAGGTCGTTGGGGCACCACAAATGATCGGTTAACCAGCGTACTCCATCTTTCTCTACCCTCAGCAAACACGTACAGAGAAGCTAAAAGCGCTAGCCCGGTTGCCAAATGGAAGTATACAATTTGTGCTCAGACGACCCAAAATTTCTCTCTTGACCGATGCGATGTACGACCATATTTTGTTGCCCATTCTTCCCCTTCTTTGGCCTCCTTCATTTGACCACAACTAATTTTCAGAACGTTGCAATTATGTGCTCTGGCAAAGGCAGTGTCAAATGAATGCACAATGACTATACATCTTAAAAGTACATGTACAAATCGGGCAAACATTTGTCAAAATCAGCATGTAAGCCACACCATTTATGCAGCACTTCCAATAAAGAAGATTTAATTCATCTGACTGCTGACAAAATTCTTACCTCCATTGTTTTGATCATCAACTGACAATTCTGTTAAGACCTGTACACGTCTAAAAATGTATCCTACACATTCTCATGCTTTATTTTCATTCCACTTTGGCCTTTTAAAATAATATTAACCGTAGGCATACAAAGTAACATACATTCAATAAAAAAAATAAATAAAGATATAAAAAAGTGTACAAAGACACACACACATTTTTTTAAACATCTGTCACAGTTAGACACACATTTTTAAACTCATAATTCAAGTTAAAAGAAATTCTTATACATATTTCATCACTTGTTGGCAGGTCCTTGTGTTGTATAATGAATAAAAACCCATCACATTTTCATTTGTTCATTTCTATTTAGTATTATGTGTTCAATTCTAAACGTTCAACAAGCACACCACTCACTAGTAAAATGTCTTCTCCTTTCTTCTATTGTTGTCCGTTATGCACATTATTCACAAATAGTTTACTGCAGGAATCTTGTTCTTTCTGGGATGAATGAATAATACAGGGAGTTAACTCTTATGCAAATGGAAACAGCAAATGCCATGAATATGGTTTTGACGAAAATGACTTTGGCGACATGAACATCTGAAATATAAAATCTACAAAAATGTGAATCGATGGATAGGTCTATGCACAAGGGACATCCACAGCATGCATTTGCATGTGTCCCTGCAGATCACCAGCCTGCTGGAACATGAGCTTACACACATGGCAGGAGAAATATTTGTGACGGTTATGAACAGTCATGTGCTTGTGGAGGTCCCCTGAGTTGGAAAAACTGTCCCCGCACAGGGTGCAGTAACATGCATTTAAGGCTGGGCCAGCGCTGTGATTACTACTGTTGGTGTAGGCAATCCTGTTCACAAAGTTGGGCATCTCCTGTGGCATAAAACTGTGATTGTCAAAGGAGTTGCTGTCATTATTCCTCTGTCCATGCCCATTGCCAGCATCTTCAGGGTGGGCTTTCCTCAGGTGATTCTTTAGTCTGCAAGGTTCCAAGAAACCCAATTTACAGATGTGACACACAAAAGGCCTACTGCCACCATGCGTAATTTTGTGGCGTTTCAGGCTGTAAGGGGAGGCAAACGTTTGGGAACATTCTTCACACTTGTTCTCCTCGCTGCTCTCCTTTGCACCACTTCCAGCTGATGGAATCTGTTCATTTGTCACATCTCCCCGAGCTGTGAGTGCGTTTGCTTGGGAACGGGCCACATGTCCATGGTTCTGCGTGTACTGCGACGGGCTCACATTGGCGGTTTCAACAAGACTGTTTTCTACAGCCCCAGGACAATGTGGGTCAAAGTTTGGATCTTTGTGAGCTTTCTTCATATGTTTTTTCAGTTTGTAGGCCTCAAAGAAACTTCTCTCACAAAGGCTACAGCTGAAAGGTCTCTCCCCAGTGTGCAGCATCATGTGTCGCTTCAATGTGTAAGACGATGAAAACTCTTTTCCACAGGTTTGGCATGCCAAATCTAAACTGGACGCATTTTCATCAGCTTGGGGTTGATTAAATTGAAAGCCTTCAGAGCCAATGTTTGATGCCTGCATGTTTATAGCATGCAGGTCCTCGGGATTCATGACTTGCAGGTCCTCAGGGTCGATGCTGCCATTGGCTGCCAGCTGATGCACTTCTTTGGTGATGTGGTGGATGCTGCTGAGATGGCGTGTCAGCTTGCAGGACTCGGAGAATCGTTTGTCACAAAGGTGGCACCGGAACGGCTTGCTGTCGTTGTGCAGCATCAGATGGCGGCGCAGTGCATAGGCTGAAGAAAACACCTTGTCACACTGCTTGCACTCATGGTTTTCTACATCGATGACAGATACTGACAAATCTGCCTCTGCAGCTGTTGTGGACTGTGCACCTGGGCTGCGGCTTCCACTGGCTCTAGGACTGCTGCTACGCCTTCTTTTTCTGCCATGAATTTTTAAAACTATCGGCGATAATGGGCTGCTAGGAGGTTTAGAGCTATTTGCTGCCTGTAACCACTGCTCATCTGTGTTCATTTCAGCATTGTGAATATGGCTGGATGATGAATTCCCCAGGCTCATCTCCTCCGATCTAGATGCTGATCTTGTGGAACGGGCTGGCAAGCCATTGAGGTGGTAACGCTCAACATGGGTGTTCAGCTTGCAGGCCTCGTCAAAGGATTTGTGGCAAATATCACAGAAAAAGGGTTTATGGCCAGAGTGCTGCATCATGTGTCTTTTCAAGCTGTATGGTGAAGCCACCACCTTGCTGCAGACATTGCACTTCACTTTCTTATCTGTCTCTGCCTCCACTTTGGCTTTTGGACGACCATCCACGTATGGCACTTTGCCACAGCGCATCTGATGGTTTCGCAATCTGCTGGGCTCAATGAAAGACCAGCCACAGGTTGAACACATGTAAGGTTTTTTATCGGCATGTGTCATTTCATGGCGACGCAAACTGTACGAGGTGGTAAATAATTTGGGGCATTTTGTACACTGGTAAAGTTTTGAACTAGAAGTATCCATAATGGTCTCATCAGTATGTGTAAAATCCTGGTTAACACCAGCATTATTGAAAGATTCTGTACCAATGGAATGCTCAAAAGCAGGTTCTGTTTTGGTCGCAAAAGCACTAAATTCTGCGCTTGTGTTTCTCACCCCTCTTCTATCTATCTCCGTGTTCTGCAGATCGGAGATTGCATCAACAATAACGCCGTGCGCTAACTTCAAATGCCACTTCAGTCTGAATTTCTCTGTGTAACCTCTACAGCAGAGATCGCAGAAAAATGGTTTGGAGTTAGAATGGGTCACTTGGTGGCGCTGAAGACCATAATTAGTTGGAAAGCGTTTGTAGCAAATACCACACTTGAAGTTACCTCTGGAGTCTGAGCCGTCGGTCTCAGAGTTTTCGAGATGCTGTAACACTTTTATCGAATCAGGTCCCTTTCTTACTCTCTGCTTGACGGCATGAGGTTTTTCCGGTGTGCATACTGTCAAGTGCCACTTTAAGCGGCAGGGTTCATTGAAACCACTCTGACAATTTGGACACTGGAAAGGCTTCTCTTCGCTATGGATGGCTTTGTGCCTCCTTAGGCCATAGGGCGTGGAGAAGGCTTTTTTGCAAATGTCACACTGGTGTGGGCGAGAGGGGCTAAACTGATACTTATCATCTATGTCATCGCCAGCTGAGTGGTCCCAACCTTGCTGGTTGACCAACAACTGATTTTGGTTGAAAGCAAGAGAAGGGTCAGCTAAAGCAAGAGATGGGTCAACCTCTTCCTGATGAACAATCATGTCATGCTCACTGCTTACACCCAGTGCCTGATCTCGGGAAGTGCTGCGCAATGGCCGACTGCGTACGCTGCTCCCAGAGCCCAGTCTGCTGCCTCCTTGTTGGCCATAAGGGTGGAATCGTTTCATGTGACGTTTCAGTTTGTAGGAATCACGGAAAGCCAGACTACACAGTTTACAGGGAAAGGGTTTTTTGCCACTATGGACCATCTTGTGTCTGCGTAAGCTGTACGGTGTGGTGAATGTTTTAGAGCAGAGGCCACAAAACAATTTCCCATCCACGGTACTTTCACCATCCTCAATACTGTCAGCATAAGCCCCTTCCATCTCCATTCCTTCATAATTTTCTGAAAGAAGAGCATGATCCATGTTCAGTTCTGCAGAGATCACATTTCCATCATGTGAATCGTTGAATTTGGAGGCCTGAATAGCTGGGCTGTTCCCAGCTGCCATGGCCTTATAACTCGTATGAAGGTAATGTCCAGTATCGTTCTCACATTCTGGAAGACTGCCTTTAATGTTTCCTACTGCAACATGGTGAGAAGTCACAAGTCCTGAAATATGGTTTCCTGAGCTGGAAGCATTGTTTTCTACATGACTGTCTTGGTGCATGCCAAAAGTATAGGAGTCTATGTCTGGTGGCATGGCTGCAGGGAAAGAACCTGGTGGCATGGCTGCAGGAAAAGAGCCAGGTGGCATGGCTGCAGGGAAAGAGCCAGGTGGCATGGCTGCAGGGAAAGAGCCAGGTGGCATGGCTGCAGGGAAAGAGCCAGGTGGCATGGCTGCAGGGAAAGAACCCAATGGCATGGCTGCAGGAAAAGAGACCGGTGGCATAACTGCAGGGAAAGACCCAGGTGGCATGGTTGCAGGGAAAGAGACCAAGGGCATAGCTGAAGGGAAAGAGCCAGGTGGCATGGCTGCAGTGAAAGAGACCGGTGGCATAGCTGCAGCAAAAGAGCCAGGTGGCATGGCTGCAGGGAAAGAGACCGGTGGCATAGCTGCAGGGAAAGAGCCTGGTGGAAGGCTTTCTTCCACTGCCTGTGGCACAAATGAAACAGGCTGATCCCCACCATCAGCCACGCAATCATCAACAACTGCATGGTTAGCGCTGCTCTCTCCTTCCAAATGGACAGGCTCTTTATCAACTTTTGGCTCTGTGCCTTGTGTATCACCAGTCGCATCCTCCGTCTCCTGGGCAGCTCTTGCTCCAAAGCAGACAGGAAGTTCACTGTCATCTTCTGAATCAATTCCTGCGTCTTCTTCTGTTTGTTCCTGGGCAGTACTTCCTCCAAAGCTCACGTGCACATCATCATCGTCGGAATCGTTTGCTGATTCTGTTTTTTCCTGTGTATAATTACTGGCACCAAAACTAACATGGACACTGTCATAGTCTTCTTCACTTTCTTCTCCCCCTTCCCCTGTTGTCTCATGTGAAACTACACTCTCATCTGCCACTGTTGTTTCCTTCTGGAGACTATTCTCCGATGGACCTTCACCTGCTGGTGCTCCTGCACTGACATCAGCCAGCTTGTTCTGTTGGTCTAAGTTTTCCATTTCAGCTGGCTCATTAAGATCTACAACAATCAAAGGTCTTCCATCCTCTCCTCGTATACATTCATAACTTATTTTGGGTTGATTCTGATGAGTACTGTGTTGATGAGGCATGCCTGCATAGCTACCATTTGTTGGTTTGGAAATGCCAAGATACTCCTTCCCACAGTCTTCCTGCATGTTGTGAAATGCAAAAGCACTGGACGCAGGCACTCCTCTGAAGTGCTTTTGCAAACCAGGCATCGTCAACTCACTGGAGACTGGCATGCCTCCCACCTGTCCCACACTTTGCACTGCCATGTCATGATACTGTGAAGTAGTTTGAAGAGACTGTAAAGGCAATGAAGCCACTGATTGTCCAAAAGATTTTGTCACAGCAGTAAGGTGGTCGTCCCCTTGTACACCCATGTCTCTGAAGGTTGGGCGACAGGCTGCAGGCGGAATGTTGGACGAGTGGCGTTTCTGAACATGTCGGTTTAGTTTGAACATCTCAGAAAACGACTTTCGACAAACAGTGCAAACGAATGGCTTCTCGCCTGTATGGGTCATCATATGTCTCCGTAGAGCATACGGGCTTGAGAACATCTTTCTGCACAATGAGCAGTCCTGACGATTGGAGGAGTCCGTGGTGACCACAAGATTTGTAGGACTGTCGGTATTGGTTCCAAACGACACTCTGTTGTTCAGACTCCCACTCGCACTGGTGCTGGAAGTTCTTGCCCCTACACCTTGGTGCACCTGAACAATCATAATATAAATAACAACACTAAACCTTAACCAAATAAATAAACAGTACCAAGATGCAAAAGAGTTAAATTTCCATTGACCCTCAAATGTAACCCCACCCCCCCTTTTTTTTATATTATTGTTTATTCTTGATTGTACATTTCATCATTTTTCTAAGTTTAATTACTGTGCAACGGAGTGAGAATGCGCCTTGTAAAATGTCCACTTTTTATCAAATGTATTATTATTATTAATGTTATTATTATTATTAATGTTATTATTGTTATTATTATTATTACTATTATTATTATAATTGCTTTAAGTGGCTTTTGTCTGAAGCTAAAGAAAACGGGCACAACAACCACTGAGGACAAACATACACAATACACTGAAAATACTGACTGACCTGAGTGTACATCCGTGACGTCTTGCCAGGGCTTTTGGGCAACGCAAAATGACTGTGATCCATTACAGGTACCTTCGGTGGTCGACCCCTTCCAGATCCTCTTCCTCGTCCTCTCCCCCTTCCTCTGCTGGCTGGCGGTTTTGGGCTGGCGTCTTGGAGCAAATTCTTTCTGGGCCTTCCACGACCTCTCTTGACAGGTGGCGATGGAATGTCAGTTTTCCTCGGTCTTCCCCTCTTCCTCTTTATCAAGGCTATGAATCCAAAGAAGGGTAAATCAAAGACTTGCACTGGCTGACTAACACAAAACAGCTGTTCATTGATCAGAAGAAACAAAATTCTATTTAATGCATCAAAATTGTTTATTTATTACAAGAAAATTAATTGTATATTAGCCATCCAGAAAAAAAAAAATTATTTAATGCATCAAAACTGTTCATTTATTGCAAGAAAATATAATATATGAGCATTCCTCTCGCCCTATTCTGTCCAAAAGTAAACCTTTGGATGAATACATGTCTTGTGCCTTGCTGTCAACACTCATATTCTCAGCTGTTTATTTACACAGCAGCTGGGGACTAAACAAAATTGCAACAAAAAGAAAAAGTAAAATTACTAGATGTTAACATACTTTTACTTGGCACAATTTTATATTTCTAACACTCACTTCATTCTGTCTGCCACAAAAAAATTCTTGTATTGCCTTTACTATCAGTATCACTACACTAATTTTAGCAACAAGGTAAATCCTTTAGTCTTGTCCCTACAAACAATTTATTCTCTATTAATTTTCCATGACAAACTTAATAATTTTCAGGACAAACTTTTTTTTTTTTTTGGAACGTGGTATTCATTAGGAATACTAAAAATTAAAACTAATTAGAAACAAACTAACATTGCATTGGTTGTTCCCCAGATGAATCCCCAATGTTGGATTTTGGGGTCAATGTTGTTCCTCCTTGATCGCTGCCACATGTTGGCTGCGGGTGGGGATGACCCTTAGCTGCATCATAGCTTGTATTCATGCTAGCGTTTGAAGTTGTGCCAATGCTCGAGTTGAAACTTGTCATAGCATCTGACTGCTCTTTGCGTTCCATGTGAGAGCTATCGGACAGGTGACTACTGTCACTTTGCAAAGTCGGGTTGGAAACTGCAGTTGCAGAAACATCCATGCCGTCTGCTGATCCTCTGGATGAGTTGCGTCTTTTACGAAGGGTGGGTTCTTCAACATCACCTGTAACTACCAATTAAGAAACGGTTGAATATTAGAAGATTGTACTAGATTAGAGTTAACGAAATGAGTTTAAATTTAAATGTGGGGTAAAACATACAGAAACTACATTCATACAAGATATACCTTAGACAGTTAAGAGCTAGATAAACCTTTTTAATTTTAAATAATGCTTACACTATCTCCACAAAAGACTGAACAAAACAGTGGTTTGTGTGAAATCCAATAAAATTGGTTACATTCAAGCTTCTTCCCTGTAACTCTTATGTCTTAAAATACTGAAAACAATGAACAACTGTCTCCCAAAGACTGAATTTCTTCATGCACAAAAGCACTTTAAATTAATAATAATTTAAGCAACAAAAACAAACTAGAGGGGCAAAGCCCATATGATGCTGTCTCAAAAGGTGACCAAAAGGAAGCATGCAGTGTTTGAAAAATAAAAAAAAATATTTTGGTTACGTATTAAAGCTTTTTCTTTGCATTTATAAAAAAGCAATATAACAGATAATAACATTATCAACATTACACACACAAAGGTTAAAATAGAAGTTTTTTATTGCTATTTTCCCATTAAAAATTGACAAACTTTTGTTGGTGCAAATGTGACATTCTGTGTGACCTGAAAAAACTCCATCTCGTTTTCAATAAAATTGAGTGAAACAAATGAACTTTGTATGTTTGATGTGTTGCATTAATGTTAATTTTTAACTTTAAATGTCTTTCAGCTTTGCAAAACATTTTTATTTATGTTTAGGGGGTTTGTAAAAATAATGTGTTCGGCCGTGACCTACTTTGTCTCAACGTTGCTTGCCTTTCTTCTTAGATAGCTAAACATCCATGCTGATTAAATAAGAAAAAAATCATTGAAAGATTAAACATTATTTATCCTCACTAATTTATGTGTGTTTTTTTGTAGGAAAATAATCATTCTTTCATATTAAATTTATCGTAAATTGAACGTAAGTAATTCCTTTGTCTATCTGTAACCATCATTTCCAATCCGAAAATGTAACAAATTGATGACGATTAGTACCTTTTCAAGCGGAAATAGTTACAGCGAAAGCCTCTTGAGATTTCCGATCCAAAGTTTTCATTCCAAGATGGATGCTTTGAAAAGACCAGGTTGGTGTTTCTCTATTGATTTTGTTTTTTCCTTGTCACGAACGACCACATGTCACGACCAATCAAAAAGTCTATCAATATTATAAGAAAATAATTTTTATCTTAACATAAACTGGTTTATTCTATGTTAAAAATTAAATTACAGATGCTATTTTACGTTTATCGCACTTGATGCACTGATGAAAACATGCGCTTTTAAATTTGCTTTTGTTTTTTACTTTTAGTGATCAAAGACGAAGTGATTCCTTGAACTGCTTTGTTTTGCAGAGTTTATTTAAATCTTTCTTGTTCTATATGCAAATGAGTAAATATGCCATTCACCTTTTTTTTTTGTTCTACTCAATTTACTTTTTTAAAATTCTACTAGTTAATCATGATTTCAGTGTTCATTGGATGTGACATGTCGGTTGTGACAAAGACAAAAAATAAAGTATATGGATGGTACATGCTTATTAAAATAGAACTTATTCATTTATAGTAAAATATCTTATTTCTTGAGATGTAAACTGGCAAATAAACTATGGATGGTATTTATTAAAGTTGTTTTGATTGTTTTCTTGAAAAAAAATATACTGCATGGTTTGGTCGCGTGTGACAGGACATTTTTCACTTTCACCTTTTATACTGATAATGATATACTTGAAATAAATTTATACATTTTCTTTAAAAGCATTGTCCTTTTTTTGTTTACTTTTTAATGCTGCAATTACTTTTTTCTTCCATGACCATCTTTTTAAAAGTAAATTCATGATTTCAGTGTTCATTGGTTGTGACGTGTCGGTTGTGACAAAGACAAAATTTATAAATATGTACATGCTTAATAAAATAGAACTTATTAATTTGTAGTAAAATATCTTATTTCTTGAGATGTAAATTGGCAAATAAACTATGGATGGTATTTATTAAAGTTGTTTTGATTGTTTTCTTGAAAAAATATACTTCATGGTTTGGTCGCGTGCGACAGGACAAAATTATCATTTCAACATTTTGTACTCATAAATGCTTTATACATAAAAGACATTTTGTTTAAAATGTTATTTTCATGAAATTTAAGCTTAAGACCACACATTAACATCAAAACTGCAACTCTCAGTCACTTTTCAATTTTTGGCTGCAATGTCACATTCCTAGTTTGACCTAATGTGACAGCAACCCCTTGGGGTCATGAGCAATCTTGCCACTGTAGATTGTTCTAACCTATAAAGGGAAAAGTGAAAGCCCCAGTTGAAAACCTGTCTTGCCTTTGTAGGCATGACTGATTCACTGCGGCAACAGTACCCCCCCGTTGGAGTGCCGGGGGTTTCAGTATAAATAGTATCCCCACTTTCTGGAAATTTATTGCTTTAAATTCCCACTGTCGCTGTCTTCCTCATTTGCTCTTTCCCATTCCTGATCTGTCCTATCACTCTGCTATACTATCTTCTTCTTCGCTAGATCAATGACCTACCTTTTTTCTTGAAAACTCTTCCTGGACAAGACTCCTTGTTTGTGTATGAGGTCTGTTGGATCAGCTTGGGAGTGTTGGACGCTTTCTGCCGGGTGGTCACTAGGGCTTCCTATGATGTTATTATTTAGCACTATAGGCATTTTATATGTATGTGTTTTGTTGATGATTTATAATGATGTTTGCATTCTATTTTGTTTTTGTAACCGGGGGTTTAAGTAGTTGGGGTAAAGCCTCAGCCGTCCCCTGCGTGGGATGTCTTTATTGTAAAGTGACTGGCCGGTGGAGGGCATTCAATTTTCCCACTAGGGTTGTTTCGGCAGATCTTTTATGCGGATTGGGGGTTGTCCGGTCCTGATTTGGCTCGGAAGAGTCCGCTGGACCTAAAGCAACAATCAATCAATCAATCAATCAATCAATGAGACAGCATCATATGGCTCACATGCACCTTATGGAACTCGCAATACTTAACATTAAAATGAGTGCCCAGAAAGAAAGAAAAAATGAAATGGTGGCATTAAAACGCAAACTAAGTAATACTCTCTATACCGACTTTGATCTCTCTATTCTCTTGACCTTGAGAGAACATGACCTCCGGCTCTAAATATACTCATGTACTATCAAATATTATAAAGTACAAAAGTTGTATTATGCCAAAAAACTTGTGTCCTTGGAAGGATCTTGACCTTCAGTGACTTTGACCCTCACATGATCTCTAAAGCATGAAAGATCAAATAACCCAACGTGGTTGCATATTATGGGTTAAATAAACAGCCATTCTGCTGTACAATTACCTTTTTTTGGTGTATTTTTTTGCAAGGCCTAAACTGACCTTGACATCCAAGATCAAAGCAAAAATGGAATATATGAAAGGTCAATCTATCATATCTAAATACAAGTTTGGACTTTATAGCTCTCATAGTTTATGGTCAAGTTCACATAAAAGTACCTATGTATGTGTACACTAACCGACTTTGGACAGCTCCAGTGACCTTGGCTTGGAGTGAGGTTGACCAAATTTGCATAGTATGTGTGTCTCATTAATATATATGTAATGCATCAAAGAATCATAAGTTCAATATTAATAACCTAGATTTTTTTTTTAAACTAACATTTCATAACCCGGTGACCTGGATCAAGTGAAGTCATTCATTCACTGACCATTTATTTATCTCATGGGTATACACCATCTTACCAAGTTTGGTTGTGATAGTTGACATAGGTTCCGAGTAATTAGCCACTTTATAGTTATTGCACAGAAAGACGGCAGGAGAGAGGGATGGATATTTTTGTTGATATCCTTTTTGGACTAATTTAGTAATACTCATAACAAGATGGCGCCGAAGAAGGGCGACGCGGTTCAGCGATGGGTGTTGTTTTGCCTTATTTTACTGGTTGTGACGTGTGAGAGTGTAATGTGTGTGTCATTTGCACGCGAGGAACTGTTACAAATTCGTTCTGAGGTCATCACTCGTGGATACAGATCTCCGCTTCTTCAAAATCTGGACATTTCTGTTCCGCTCAATTCAACTAGCAGTACTCAAGTACCCAAGCGCTCAACAAGGAAGAGGGGCAAGCGTGCAGGTGTACTCGTGCGACTTCGGCGTCGCGGCCACCGGCCACCTCTGCCAGCCGTGATGTTGGGTAACGTGCGCTCTCTATCAAACAAGATGGATGAATTCAACACTCTTTTGAAATTCAATAGAGATTTTAAAGACTGTTCGGCGTTCTGTTTTACAGAGACGTGGCTGAATCGTGACACCGTGGACTGTGCTATTTTACACCCCCCTGGATTTTCCATGTTTCGATCTGACAGAATTCCAGAACTATGTCATAAAACTAAGGGTGGGGGTGTGTGCTTTTTGGTCAACGAACGCTTGTGCACCAATGCATCTCTTGTCTCTAGTCATTGTTCTCCGGACTTGGAAAGCCTCACTATTAAATGTAGGCCTTTTTACTCTCCCCGGGAGATACCATCTGTGACTATGGTGGGGGTGTACATTCATCCTGGTGCTCATGCAAAAACTGCTATTTCAGAGTTGGCTGATCAGATCACGGCCATAGAGAACAGGGATCCGGATACTACTGTTTTGGTGTTTGGGGACTTTAATCACACTACACTAAGCACAGCCTTACCTAAATACAAACAGCAAGTTACCTGCCCGACGAGAGATAACAAAGTTCTCGACCACTGCTACGCTACAATTTCGGGTGCCTATCGCTCTGTTGCGCGTGCGCCGCTAGGTCGCTCGGATCACGCTATGGTGTACCTAATTCCCGCCTACCAACAACGACTGAAGACTGTAAAACCAACTACGCGTACTGTGAAACGCTTCACGTCCGACAGCGTGACTGCTCTTCAGGGATGTTTTGACTGTACGGACTGGACAGTATTTCGTGATTCCAGTCAATCTCTCGATGAATATACAGATGTTGTGACGTCATATATAAGATTCTGTGAGGACTCTATTATCCCTACCAAAACTGTTGCTTCCTATGGGAATGATAAACCTTGGCATTGCAAAGCTATTTATGATCAATGTAAGATTAAAAATGAGGCATTCAAAGAAGATACTGCTATGTATAAAAAGGCAAAGTATGCAGTTGACAAAGAGGTAAAGAAAGCAAAAGCTAAATACAAAAGAAAACTAGAAGATCAGTTTGAATCATGTAATACTAGTGGGGTGTGGCAAGGCATAAAAACAATCACAGACTATAAAACTAAAGCAGCATTAAATAATGATGATCCCTCACTCCCTGACCAGCTTAATTCCTTTTACGCTCGGTTTGATAAACAAAATCCCACCCCTGCCCAACCTAGTGCCCTCCCTGAGGACCTCCCACCACCCTTTGTTGTAGAAGAAGAGCAGGTCAGGAAAATTATGAAAAAACAAAATCCAAAGAAAGCTTCGGGTCCTGATGGCGTTACGACAGCCTCACTGCGGCACTGCTCTGAGCAGCTGGCGCCAGTTTTCACTGATATTTTTAATCAGTCTCTAGAAGAAGGGCGGGTACCACAGTGCTTTAAATCGGCTGTTATTGTGCCAGTGCCAAAGAAACCCACAATTAGCAGCCTGAACGATTACAGACCAGTAGCCTTAACATCGGTTGTAATGAAGGTGTTTGAGCGTCTTGTTTTACAGTTTCTGAAGGTTGCAACTGATTTGCTAAGTGACCCAATGCAGTTTGCATATAAAACCAATCGTTCAGTAGATGACGCAATCTCAATTACCCTTCACAAAATTCTAGAACATCTTGAAACTCCAAAATCGTATGCTCGTATTCTCTTCCTGGATTTTTCTTCAGCATTTAATACAATAGTACCTCAGAGACTTTATGACAAGCTGCTTAACACCCTTCATATTGATGCAAGAATGTGTAACTGGGTTCTGAGTTTTCTTTTGGATAGGACTCAGGTTGTCAGGGTTGGGGGGAAGATCTCAGACAAAATCATTTTAAATACTGGTACACCACAAGGTTGTGTTTTGTCTCCTCTTTTATTTACTCTTTTTACTGATGACTGCAGATCGAGTGATGAGTCGGTTGTGGTGGTGAAGTTTTCGGACGACACTACCATATCTGGACTCATCTCAAATTGTGACGAAAGCGTTTATAGGAGGGAGGTGGAGCGGATGGTGAGTTGGTGCGAGGGAAGCAATCTTATTTTGAATGTTTCTAAGACAAAAGAAATAGTAGTTGATTTTAGAAAAGTCAAATCCCCCACAACTTCACTTATCATCAACAACGAGGTTGTAGAGCAGGTTAAGTCTTTTAAATTCTTGGGGACAACAATATCTGAAGACCTTACATGGGGGCCCCACGTGACGCTCACGAAAAAGAAAGCTCAGCAGCGCTTATATTTCTTGAGGCAACTTAAAAGATTCAGAATCAATTACACAATTCTTGTTAAATTCTATAGAACTATCATTGAAAGTGTACTGACATTTTCATTCACGAACTGGTATGGCAGTGCTACTGAGGAGGAGAGGGAGGAGTTGAAAAAGGTAGTCAAGACTGCTGCCAGAATCACGGGGTGTAAGCTCCCAAAATTAGACAAACTTTTTGAAGAGCGAATAATTCGCAAGGCCAAGGCCATAATCAAAGACCCCTCGCACCCGGGTAACCATCTGTTTGACCTCCTGCCCTCTGGTAGAAGACTTCGATCACTTAAAGCAAGGACAAAAAGAATGAATAGCAGCTTCTTCCAAGTGCAATAAGAGTGCTAAATGTAAATGAAATGACTGGAGTTGAGTGCTAAGTGTAAATGGAATGACTGCAGTTGCACAGTCATCGGACTAAACTATCTTAGATCTTTTACAGTGCATGCATACCGGCTATGAATTTTGATGTTTACTGTTAACATTTCATGTAAACATGTTTGGTTTTAATGTTACAATGTGATGTGTGTTAAGAATAGATGTGTGAATGTGCCAATACTGTATGCATGCTCGCTGACCAAGGCAAATTCCTAGTGTACAAATTGTATTGATTTGACATATGGCTAATAAATCTTATCTAATCTAATCTAATCTAATTAGGACTTATCCCGCACAGATTTGCAAAAATCTAGATTTTTTTTGTTTTTATGTTGGCGGGTGGGGTGGAAGTGGAGGGGGGTGAGTACATAAATTCACATTGCTATGCATGTTGGTCAAAACTCTAAACACTGTATCAAAGTTGAATTTTCATCTTTTAACTTTCCTTTCATCAGACGTTTCTCAAGTTGCATTACCTTCAGTGTGATTTCTCTCCATGTGACGCTTCAGCTTGCACCCTTCAGAGAATGCCCAGTTACAGATATGGCACACAAATGGCTTGGCTGTGGGGTTGTGGGTCATGTTGTGACGCCTCAGGCAGAAAGCATTGGCAAATGTTTTTGAACAAATCTCGCAGGCCAGGTTTGCTGTTGATGCAGACTGTGATACATCATCTGGGGGTGGATTCTCAGGTAAGTCTCCCTCGGAATCCATTATAGGGTGCAGTAGTCACACAGAAAACAAGTTCTTGTTGCTATTCACTGGTATGTATTGTGTCTTTCAATCTGAAATCATTAATGTGAACATTATGCGAACAAAAAACAGTCCATGTTCTGACTAAATAATTTAATGCCATAAAATTGAAAGTGTGGATGAATAAGAAAGCAATGACAAGGTAAGATTCATGAGTCTACTGTCACATACTGTCAACTGTGCCACACTGTGATAAAAAAAAAAAGATGTGCACTAAAATCCATGGGAAAACATTGGTTCTAATTAGTAATTATTATTCATTTATATTTATTCTCTTTTTTGTTGTTGTTGTTGTTGTGTAGAGTGAAATTTTTTATAAATTTAGTTAACGATAGTGTTGGCAGGCAATCACAGGAGCATAAAGTCATAATTATTATGAATCTCTTGCGACTTGAGTTCATCAAATCAAGGCAAAGGTTGAACAAGACTGCTTAAGGGATGATAGTATTTTTTGAAAATTCCAAGCCATCAAAAAGCTAAATGTATCTAATGTAAATGAGCTGTACATACACATATAACCATATTAGACTTGCGACAGTAGTATACACAATTAGTAGAATCTTTTCTTGTTTCTTTTTTTTTTTTTATTCAGAGGACTGGTTTTATACAGAATGTTATTCTTTTCATTATTCTTTTTGTTGTGCATGGCCAGAAGTAATTTTCCAATGTAATCGTTTCAAAGTATGTCTTATGTCTTAAAACCTGCGGCTAGTTCCTACACAGAATAAGACTTGGCTGATGCGCTTTTTATGAAGGTTGTAGTTTTGCGGCATCTTACTTTGTGGTAGAGGTTGGGTTTGTTGAACATTGAATCAACTCTATTTTCTAGACTTGGATTTCATTTCTCATTCCAATATGAAACAAGCCATTCGGATAATGGGATAATTGCTGAATGGCAAAAGCAAGGCACAGATAAAGGGGTTTGATCCCCTTCCAGTTCTTCTAAAATAATTTTATATAATTTAAACATTCTTATATATAGCGCTTTCCCAGCACAGGAGCTGCTCAAGCGTCTTATGTTATTATTAACTGATGCTCACGCCCTAGACGGGAAAGTGCCAGCTACACAAATACATCCAGCAAGCACTACGTCCCTTCTAACCCAAACCCGGTCGCCCAGGGTTGTGCTCAGTTGTCTGGGCATCAGAGACCAAAGGCTGCAAGTGGGCATCTCAGACGGTTTTGAGTTCAATCCTGTATTGGCCAGCGCCTTGAGCAGCTAGCTCGAACTATACAAGAACAATTTCTTTTAAACAAAAAAGATTGACATAAACTAGTAATGGAAAGGGATAGGCGGCTGCTCGTTAAAAACTTTCATGATTGATTTTACACAATAATGGAATAATCAGCTTTTGTGTGAAGTAAGCTGAAATTTGTATTATTCTATGAAAGTTGAATTCATACAGAAGAAATTATTTATTTATTTAATTCATCCTATTCTATCCTATCCTATCAATCCCGTAACTCGGAGGTCGTAGGGGCATCACAGACACAGTTCATCGTTTAACCAACGTACTCCATCTTTCCCTATCCTCAGCAATCCTGATGGTTTCGCTCAGTGTCAAACCAGTCCATTCTCGAAAGTTGTCCTCCCACCTCTTTTTCGGTCTCCCTCTTCTTCTACCTCCTTGCACTGTGCCTTGCAGGATGATCTTTGCAAGACCTGATGATCTGGTGACGTGGCCATACCAACGAAGTTTTCGTTTTTTCACCACTGTGAGCAGGTCATCGTGTTGTCCAATGGCTTGTGTGATGGTCTGTCGGACTTCGTTGTTGGTGATGTGCTGGGTATAGGAAATGCCCAGAAGTCTTCTGTAGCACCTCATCTCCATGCTTTGTATTCTTCGTTGTAGATCTGCTGTGAGGATCCATGTTTTGCAAGCGTATAGGAAGATGGAGATGACAAGGGAGCGCAGCAATCTTACCTTGGAATGTAGGCTGATGGTCCTGTCTTTCCAAATTGGCTTCAACCTCGCCATGGCAGCAGTTGTTTGTGCGATCCTGAAGAGTACTTCCTGTTGGGACCCATTGTCTGATACAATGGCTCCTAAATATTTGAAGCTATGCACTGTGTTGATGCCATTGGTGCTGTTCTTGTTCCTCTCCAGCATCAATGTCATCCGCAAAACAAAGGTTGGAGATTGCTCTTCCCCCTATGCTGACTGTGCCTTTGTGATCTGCAAGGGCATCTGACATCATGCGCTCTAGGAAGATGTTGAAGAGTGTTGGAGAGAGTAGGCATCCTTGATGCACGCCGATTGTTGTTCTGAACCAGTTTCCGATGGCGCTGTTGTGGAGGACTGCACTGGTAGCCTTTTCATACAGGCTTTTGATGACTTCAATAACTGTAGGGCTGATGTTGTACACTCATGGTTGCCCACAGAGAGCCTGCATGCAAGACTCGGTCAAATGCCTTTTTGAAGCCTACAACTCTTGGAGTTTGCCAGATACAACAATCTGATACTGGCAAACACGCTCAGTCTCCAAAAAAAATCCAGATGATGGACCAGTGCTTCAGATTGTTTTCAGACATCATGGGCCCAATGACCCATGGCCATGCAAAATGATGGGTCAATTTTGAAAAAGATGGGTCATTGACAATCGAAGGTATTCGTATCGTATGTTCACCTAGTCCTTCTTGAACAGATACCGCCTGCGTTTTTCCGCCCACACCTGCACTGCACTCATAAAGGGCATGTCCTGGAAGCTAGGTCCATCAATGCACACGATCATCAGCTGGTCACAATGTGTGTTTGTGAGGGTGCTTCTCCTCTGGGTGTGAATGTAATTCTGCACTGAGAAGGACCTTTCACAGTCTGCTGTGTGGACAGGCAAGGTCAGAGCACAGGCTGTCAGCTTCTTCAGGTTTGGAAAGTCCCCAGGGTAGAACTTGCAGATGGCCTGCCACAGAGTCACAAAGTCATCTCTAGGGAACTGCTCACTCAGGACTGTTCTCTTCAGAAGTCTCCACTCCTCCACTGGCTCCAGCTTTTTCTTCGATGGCATCTTGTCTTTAGCAAAAAGATTACTCGATTCCACAAGTGTTGAAAAGTCAGACGATTTCGCCTTTGCAAGGTAAAACTGATAGATGTTCGCTGATTGGTTGTTGTGCTTGGCTGCCAGCCAATCACACACAGCGATGCTATGCAAGCCACATCATGTGCTTGGTGTGGCTTAGTGGTACAGACAGACCGAGGATCAAGACTAGTTGGAGATTTTTATGACGCGCCAGGCTGGCGCATTCACGTTGACTGTTACGCGCCATTCTGATAAAATATGCGCCAATGGCGCGGGCGCTCCAACAATCTGAAGTACTGATGAATATGGCACAATCCCAGCGGGGAGCATCACAATCAGATCGACTACATCATGGTCAAAAAACGCTTCAGATCAAGCATCAACATTGGCAGGACTCGCACTTTTCCAGGAGCAGATATCGGAAGTGACCACGATCTCGTGATGATGTCTTTCCTGCTCCACTTGAAGAGAGTAAACACAGCAAAGTGCACTAGACTGAAGTTCGACCTGGACAAATTGCAAAACCCAGAGGTGGCATAAATATTTCAGGCCACAATTGGAGGGCACTTTGCACCACTGCTCATTTTGGGAGACGGTGAAATAGATGTCAACACCATGACCACCACCTTCAACTCCGCTGTGACAGATGCCACCACGGAGATCCTTGGAAAGCACCGGCCAAAGAAGCCGTGGATCACATCTGAACTTTTGGACCTGTGAGATAAACGAAGAGAGATGAAAAAGAAAAAGAACACCTCACAGTCACAGGGAGCAGCTGATGCCTACCGAAAAATCAACAATGACATCAGAAAAGGCATGCGCACAGCAAAGGAGAACTGGATAGAAGATCAATGCCAGGAAATAGAGAACAGTCTGAACAAAAACAACAGCAAGAAGGCCTACCAGACTGTGAAGCGGCTGACAAGTTTTAAACAGCCCAAGGTCTCCACGATCCAAAGCAAGTCTGGCATATCCTTTGCAGAAGAACAAGAAGTTGTTAACAGATGGACAGAGTACTGCTCTGACCTTTACAACCATACACCAAACGGAGACCCATCAGTTCTACTTCTAGCATGTCCTGAGAACAGAGAAGAAGAAATCTTCCCAATTCTCCAAGAAGTTGAGGCAGCGGTGCAATCTCTAAAGAAGGGGAAGTCAGCGGGAGTGGACAATATACCCGCCGAACTGCTTCAAGCAGGAGGAGAAGCGATGATTGACGCACTCACTATTATCTATAACAAGATCTGGCAGAGTGGGCAGTGGCCTACACCATGGACCCAGTCGCTTGTCATCACTTTTCCCAAATGTGAATGTGAAAATTACCGCACCATCAGCCTCATCAGCCATCCCAGCAAGGTCCTCCTGAAAATAATACTCAACAGGTTTAAGCCAATTTGGAAAGACAGGACCATCAGTCTACATTCCAAGGTAAGGCTGCTGCGCTCCCTTGTCATATATGCTTGCGAAACATGGATCCTCACAGCAGATCTCCAACGAAGAATACAAAGCATAGAGATGATGTGCAACAGAAGACTTTTGGGCATTTCCTATACCCAGCACATCACAAACAACGAAGTCCAACAGACCATCACACAGGCAATTGGACAACACGATGACCTGCTCACAGTGGTGAAAAAACGTAAACTCCGATGGTATGGCCACGTCACCAGATCATCAGGTCTTGCAAAGACCATCCTGCAAGGCACAGTGCAGAGGTAGAAGAAGAGGGAGACCGAAAAAGAGGTGGGAGGACAACATTTGAGAATGGACTGGTTTGACACAATTGAGCGAAACAATCAGGGTTACTGAGGACAGGGAAAGATGGAGTACGCTGGTTAAACGATAATCTGTGGTGCCCCTACGACCTCCGAGTTATGGGAAAGGATAGGATAGGATAGGTTGAAACCCCAAGCTGAACAAATCATAGCTGAAGAACAAGCAGGATTCAGTCAGGGCGGAGTACCACTGAACAGATTTTCAATCTCCGAATAATCTGCAAGAAATAACTACAGCACCAACAACATATACAGTGTTTCCCAAAACGCACATGTGTGCGTCAGAGACGCACAAAAACTGAAAAAGGACGCATGAAAAAAAAACTGGCGCGTCACAAGGGACGTAACGTGTGGTTTTTTTTACTGCCGTTATGTATCCTGGCACCTCTGAGCTATCGTGCGCCCGAGCCGAGTAAGCGCGGTGATCTCCCCTACCCACTGACCGCGCTGACACGCATGCGCAGCCTTTTTGTTTGCTTCTGAAAAGCTGAAACATGTCGCTCGACACATGGCTACGGAAAACGTAAACCCGCAGAAATGCGGAAGACGATGCACTCGTTGAATGTTGAATCATCATTTTCAGTTCTCCCTAGACTAGGCAATGATGATCTTGTCTGTAACACGCAGTTGAACAGATTTTTTTGTCTTTTTTTTTTCTTCTGGTCATCGACTTAGTCCCCCCTCTAACACTAACTGCTTTTACAGAGACAATTTGTCAGTACATGCAGATTGATGTGTGTAAATTGTCATATGACCATTTCATGTTTGCTCTATGGTCATTTTATGTGATTTTAAGGTTCCTCTAGTCAATGATAGATTCCTTTGTAACATTTATCAGAACAGTATTCCTTTTGTTGTGTTGCTTGTTTTATGGCTATTCATAATTTTTAATAAAGTTGCATTGAAAACTAAGCTTTGTTTGACTTTGAGGTGTATTTGTGTGTCCGTGATGTTGGTAATCAAAATCAAGGTAAAGGTAGGAATTGTAAAGGGACTCTCAAATTTTGTAAGGGGACTCTTGAAATTTTGCACCAGTGAGTCCCAAGGACTCTCTGAAAAAAAAGCTGTGGGAAACACTGATATAGATCTATATCATGTGTTCGTATCGAGACTTCAAAAAGGCGTTTGACCGAGTCTGGCAATAATTTAATTCATGCATCGATTTATTTATTTAATTAATCGTTGTTACATAGGGCATTTCCATCTCAAAGCACTGCCAATACAGGATACAACTCAAGCCACCCGGCAGAATTAGCAAGTTGAAGTGATGAACTGAAAATTTATTATACATCATTAATGCACATACTGACATAGACCGTCCTATGTCTATGTATATTAATTATTATTTGTGCTCTAAAAATTTCATCTTTCGTTTTTTTTTTAAATTTCATGAAAGTTAATTCCAAAACACATGTCTGCAGATATATTTTCTCCAACCTCAAACTCTTTTTAACTAGTGATAACCCATGACCATCACCATGTGCATGCAGCGGAGCAAGGGACACAACTACAAATTTATATTAAAAAGGAATAGTAAATCAATGTAATCATATCTTCATTAGCTTATAATGTGAAAAAGTTGCATTCAATTGGCTATCGCAAAAGAAAGCAACAGATACAATAGAAAGTCATACATGATACTATTAACTCTCTCCAATCTAATACTGACCTACATTTCGCACAATTGAAGTGAATGCGAGGCTTGAAAGAACGAGAGATTCACAATTAGAGAGAGAACAAATACACACAATAATCAACGTTCGGGAATAAGCCGTTTTCCAAAATACATTTATATGTATAAAGAAATGAATAAAATACCACAAATATATTTCCAATGTATCCAGAAAACACATTTCGCACTTACCGAAGCCGTGGGCGTTTGTGTTCTGTTTGCTTTGCGTTGCTCCTGCCTTTGTTCAAAGTTCTAACACCTTCTGCACTATCAAAATCTTTTAGGATCGCTCAGTTGTATACTTTCTTTTATAAAGTATTAACTGAACGGTTTAGATTTCCACAAAAGTGTCATCACTCATTATAAAGCAACAAAATAACAACGTTTTCCACTAGTCAACTTATTTCGATGGTAGCCATCATGGCGAAGGGACAAAATTCGGGAGTGGACGTCTTTTAACAAGAAACCAACGCACATGAAAATACACGCTAAAAGTATTTTTTCCCGACAATTTCAGGCACAAAAATGACGATTATTTAGTTTAGGAAAATCGGTATAAACCTATTATGCAAAATATATATCAAAATTGCCTAGTACAATCCTCAACGTTTGACTTACTTGAGTGATTTAGACTCGTTCGCTAGTGTGTCCGCTCCGTGTGTGCGTGCGCGCGCGTGTACGGTGACGTATGTGCGCATGCGCGTGGGAGGGTGGGTGGCGTGATGGGAGCTGTATGGGCGGGTGCGTGCCAGCATAATACAACGATCCTTGGTGTGCTCTCTTTTCGAGACCGCTGCACTACTCCCTCCCTTCCTTCTGTCGCTTTCAACTCTTCTTGGTGTAGGCCTATGATTAGCGTGCAGCGTTAAAGCAAATACACTCCTTCACCCTTTCCCCCTACGTGTGCGTTTCGGTGGGAGTGCTTTCTTTCTGTGGGCAGGTGTGGATAGCAGGCTTATATGACTGACAGATAAATACATTATTTTCTTTCATTCTTTTGTCCTATCTTTCTTTGATTCTGAATTCTTTATATAGGCTATTTCTTTCTAGTTCAATCTGATTTACGTCACATAGCCAAATTAAGCGTAAGCTATCACATTATTATCAATAGTAAGTTTTTTTTTAAAAACGTTATTTCCTTTTATGCATTCATGTATTTTCAATGCGAATTAAACTATAATTAAATAAACAAACGTACGGAAACGAAATCAAGTTCAATTTTGAAGTTTAGTTTGACAGTAAAACAATGAAGTTGACATTTAAAATACTGCTGCGGATATGTTGTTATTTATCAGTTAATAGGAATTAACCGTGATATCCTGTTCAAGTGAATCTGAGGCCTAGATCAAAACTGTGTAGAAAACTTAATAGATCTATACTATGTCTAATCCACGCTAAGAGTGGACTGTTACATTTGGTTATATTATATTCATAGTTCTGTGTGTGTCTAATATTTGCAAAATTTGAAGAAAAAAAAATCTCTCAGGTTATCCGTTTTACCGCGCCGCAACATTGACATGGTAGCTTTCTATCACAGGCGCTTGTAATCTGGACACGCCTATGCCGATGACGCGTCTCCCTTCTCTTGTGTATCAATATTGAATATCCAAGAGAAGAGGGACACGCGTCATAGGTATAGGCGGTCGCATGTCAAGATACAAGCACATGTGTTTTCTATTGCGGGACTGTCTGCTATAATACCTTTGAGCTATAGTGGAGAGCTAGTTTAGTACTCCTTCGGATGAGAGTGTAAACCAAGGTCTAGTGTGTGCGTCCACGAGTTCCATCGAACGGACTTTAAAGATCCTGACGCTCATGTTCTTGACGGGTGAATGGTGGCTAGATATAATACACCCAGCAAGCACTAGGCACCTTCTCTTCAATCCCCAGTCGCCCACGTGTGTGCTCAGTCGTCTGGGCGTCAGACTATTCGCCCAAAGGCAGCAATTGTGCGCCTTTGGCGGCTTGAGTTAGATCTTGTGTTGGTAAGCGCCATGAGCAGCTCTCGAGAACGATAAAATAATAAATTAATTAATTAAATAGGCCGACCCACCTCCCACCTACCGTTAATGCCCACGCTCCCACCACGCCCTTCATATCCCCCACCCGCCCCAAGAAAATTTTTATGAATTTTGCACACAGTTGTGAACATTACTTACGGGACCACGTAATAAATTCGCAGGCTAAAATCGCTTTGAAGTACCATAATGACTTCTTTTTTTTAAAGTTCACAGCAACATGCTCAAATTTTAAATTAGGTCTACCAAACCAACCGCGGACAACATCTACTGCATTTTTGCAGACAGCAAACTTATAAAGTAATACTAATAGTAATAACGTTGTTCTAGGTGCTGCGTTCCTGAACATACCTATATGTTTCGTCTTCGAGTGATACGGATCCAGTACTTATGTTAGAATACGTGTGTAGTCGCCGAAGAGTTGCTTCGTGAGCGAACAACAGACCGGGACTACGTGGCTGCCGCAAGACTACGTCGAGTGACAGTCTTGGAGCTACATCGCCAGTATTATTTTAGAGCGATGAGCGGACGTCGCGTCTACTTCAGCACAGGAACGTATACATCGACACCAGCGTGGTGCAGCGTCTCATACGTCGAGGACAGCGGGGACTGCGTCAGCGAAGGAGACTAGAGTGACAAGCATCAGCGCTACTGCAGAAAGCGTGCTGTTCTAGAACAGTCTAGAAAGGTACAGCATAATCAAGAACTTTCCAGAAAAGCATCAAGATGGCTGACTTCTGGCAGAAAGGGATTGAACTGAATCTAAAAGGCAAGCAGCTGACGGAGTACGTCTAGTCTCGGGAGAGAATACAAGAAAGAGTAATCGAAGAGCAGCGTCGCCGAGAAGAAATAGAATTTGAAGGCGGCGCCAAGAAAGGGAAGACCTACGCAGGCGTGAAGAAAGAGAGGACCAGCGTCGGCGTGACGAGATGGAAGAGAGACGATTAGAGGCTGAGCTTCAGTTCCAGCTAGACATGGCGCGCATCCAGCAACAGCAGCACGCGCCACTCGTTATCAGCGACTTCAAGTCTCCAACATTGCCAGCATTCGTCGACGAAAAGGACCAGATCGACAGCTATCTGGCGAGGTTCGAAAGGTTTGCCGAAAGCGCAAAATGGCAACGTCGAGACTGGGCGATCATACTGAGCGCACTACTGACGGGGAAGGCGCTCGACGTCTACACCAGACTGTCGAACACTGACGCCAAAGACTACGACGTCTTGAAAGAGGCCCTATTGCAGTGCTACAACATTCCGGAGAAGGGCTACCGTAAACTCTTTCGTGAATGCCGGTGTGACATTACGGATTGGATCGCATTATACTCCGTCCGCGCGCGCAAGGGAAGTAATAAAAGTACTACCTTAGGAGTTATCGTTCATGTCTGCCTTTGTTTATAACACTCTTCTCGCACGGTAAACTGTCAGGGTTAGGGTTTGGGTTAGGGTTAGGGTTAGGAATAACATTACGTTTCTACCGCCAAGCTCCACACACTTCCCGGACGAGGACGACGACGATGACGATGCAGCTGCTGCTGCTGATGATGATGATGGTGATGATGATGAGGATGATGATGATGATATGGGTGATGGATGATGTGATGGATGATTGAGGAGGATGATTGAGGATGATGATTGAGGAGGAGTATGATTGAGGAGGAGGATGATTGAGGAGGAAGAGGATGATATGGATGATGATATGGATGATGATGGATGATTGAGGAGGATTATGATTGAGGAGGATGATGATGATTGAGGATGATGATGATTGAGGATGATGATGATTGAGGATGATGATTGATGATGATGATGGCGCTTTGCTGCCGCGATTGTTATGTTAAATGTTTTCCATCTGTACCTGACATAGCCTACTTAGGCTCTAAAAAGATGTTGAAAAGTGCTGGAGGGGAAAGCATCGCTGATGGTTGTTCTGAACTTGTTCCCGATGACGCTGTTGTTTAGGACTGCACTGGTAGCCTTGTCATACAGGCTCTTGATGACTTCATTAATGTTAGGGCTGATGTTGTACACATGGTCGCTCACAGAGCTGTATGCGAGACTCGATGAAACGATTTTTTGAAGTCTACAAACACATGATACAGATGTTGGTGCTGTAGGTATTTTCAGTGGTACTTCGCCCTGCCCTGAATCTTGCTTGCTCTTCGGCTATGATTTGTTCAGGTTGGAGTTTCAACCTGTTGAGTATTATTTGACGCCAAAATAGTGTTCCGTTAGGGTTGGGGCTGTGTTAGGCTTAGGGTTACGTTAAGGATTAGGGTTCGGGTTTGGGTTAGGGTTTGGGTTAGGGTTAGGGATAGCTTCAAAAATTTGAAAATGTCAAAATAATTTCAAAGAAATGGAAAGTGTATCAAAATAATGTCTGTTTTATATATATATATATATATATATATATATATATATATATATATATATATATATATATATATATATATATATATATATATATATATATATATATATATATATATATATATATATATATATATATATATATATATATATATATATATATATATATATATATATATATATATATATATATATATAAAACACCGGCGAATACCTATAGGCCTACTCTGATTTTAATTCCTTTACAGGTAGTAATGACGCGTTATATTCTATCTTTTTGTATTCTATCGTGGGTTTTTTAAAGTATAAACATCGGCATCACCATAACATCGTCTTCATCATCACCTCGCTACCATTACATCGTCATCAGTATCGCTGTCGTCGTCGTCATCACCACCATCATCACATCACTACATTACTGTCAGTACATCATTATTAGCTTCGCCGCCATCATCGTCATCATCAACATCACATAATCATCATCATTATCATCATCATCGTCATTAGATTACAGACGTAAAATAACCGTATGTTAGATGGAGAATGATTTGAAGAGCTAGTGCAAGGAAGGGGATATAATCTCTAACGTTCAACCGCATATGCTTGCCTCAGTAGATAGAGAGGCAAAGGAACTAAGAGAGAGAGAGAGAGAGAGAGAGAGAGAGAGAGAGAGAGAGAGAGAGAGAGAGAGAGAGAGAGAGAGAGAGAGAGAGAGAGTGAGAGAGACAGACAGACAGACAGACAGACAGACAGAGGCAGACAGGCAGAAAAAAGGGGTGAGAGAGGGGGAGATAGAGAGAAAGGAGGAAGATAGAGGTAGACAGACAGAGAGACAGACAGACTGACAGAAAGAGAGTGAGAGAAAGAGGGAGATGGAGAGAGGAGGGGGGGAGATATAGCGAGAGAGACGGCGGGTTAGTTGTGGGGTGGGGTTATTAGGCGTCGTTGTGGAGGTAGAAGGTGCTGAAAGATAGCAGTTATTGGAAAACTGTCAAAAACGATCGTTTCATCAGTGCATTCCTAAATCAAGCCTAGCGTTGATTCAGTTTACACTTAAACGTACTTTGACGCGACCGTAATGTTTCTACAGGATATAACTAGATCTACTAGATTCTTGCTTCCAGTTTACATGATATGGGCGATGCAAGGTAACACTCGATTTCCTTATTGAGGCCTTTGTATTGTCACAGTATTGATTGTTTCCAACCTGCAAGTGATAAGCCTTCGGAACTCGAGGCTTGCTTTCCAACGCGGGAAGAGATCGCTTTCAGAAGCAAAACTGAGATGTCAAAAAGGAATATTAACTGCTCGAGGTTTTAATATTATTATTATTATTATTAATTATTATTATTATTATTATTATTATTATTATTATTATTATTATTATTATTATTATTATTATTATTATTATTATTGTTGTTGTTGTTGTTGTTGTTGTTGATGATGATAATGATGATGAAGATGACGACGAGGATGATGATGACGACGAGGATGATGATGATGATGATGATGATGATGATGATGATGATGATGATGATGATGATGATGATGATGATGATGATGATGATGATGATGATGATGATGATGATGATGATTACGTGTTCAGAACTCAGATGGACGTCTGGTTCTCAAGAAGACAAAAATCTGATCATATCACTCCCCTCCTAAATTCACTCCACTGACTTCCAGTGTCTATTAGAATTATCTACAAAATCTCTAATTTCTGTTACAAGTGCGTCCATGGCTTAAACCCCTTCCTACCTCACCCAAAGCATTCAATTCTATAAGCCCTCTAGAAATCTTCGTTCTTCCTCTGACACCCTTATTCTTCACATACCCTGCTACAAACTCTCCTCTGCTGACTGTCGATCATTTCTCAGTGCTTGGTCCTTCAACTTGGAACTCTTCCTCTCTCTCTCTCTTCGCAGCTCTCCAAACATAGCTACTTTCAAATTCAATTTGAAATATCACCTCTTCCTTAAATGTTTCTGATCTTGCCTCCCATAATCAACGTCGTCATTCCTCTATGTTATTTTTTTTATTCAGACTACCGCCACCACCCACTCCATTACCCCTTCTTAGCTCTCTCCTCCTCGTCTCTTATTCGTTAGCAAGTGTCTGATTTTATTTTGTATGAAGCCTGATGTTTAGAATGAATGCGTGAGTACTGCGCTTTGAACTGATATTGTTCTTAAGTTAAAAGCGCTATATAAATATTATTATTATTATTATTATTATTATTATTATTATTATTATTATTATTATTATTATTATTATTATTATTATTATTATTATTATTATTATTATATTGCTATTTTGTATTATTTAAAAAAAATGATTGTTTTTAAATGAGAGCTGCTCTTCGGAAATGTTTTTGGTTCTAAATTTGTATACGAAGTGCACTGCATACATGTACAGTTTACTCTTAATTCCCTTTTTTTCAGATCCTTATTGCGATAGTCAAAACGCTACATGCACTGGATGTCTGCTTGAAATCCTAAATGGACAAAAAGCGATACTGGTCAACCAGATGCATATCATGAAGGCTCTCGGCAAATGTAGGACAATGATGATGATGATGATGATGATGATGATGATGATGATGATGATGATGATGATGATGATGATGATGATGATGATGATGATGACGAATAGATTATTGATGATGACTCGGAAGTGGAGGACGAAGATGATTGTAAAATGATTCAGAATTTAAATTCAGCTTAAAGAACAACAACTTGTTCGTTTAAGTGTATGCTCAAATTAGAACAATGTTAATAGACTAAAAAAAATGGTCACGTGGCAAATATCTTATTATCTAACAATTGTTTTATTGTTTGCATATGAATTAAATGACTACATTCATGCTTGAGGAGAAGTCTTTTCTGGTAACACAGTTTCTTTTTCTACATGTTCTTAATTATTTAATTATTTGGATAAGAATATTTTTATTAAACTGTATAAATGACTAGTCAAACCACGTTTAGAATATGCAAGCACTGTATGGTACCAAGGTAATCATTTGTACTTCAAAGGGTACAGAGACGAGCAACAAAACTGGTTAAAGAATGTAAAACTATGACTTACTCAGACAGACTTAGATATAGACTGCACTCCTTACCTTACCTTACTACGTGGAAACTTAATCCAAGTTTTTAAAATTTATAATGACATTGACGACTTAAATTTGAATTATTTTTTTGCAGCACAGTTTTGTAACAGAACCCGAAATTCTGAGGGGAAAATCTTTGAATAGCACTGCAATACTAACCTGCGTTTCTTTAGCTATGATGAATGATTTGTAGGAAACTGTGTCTGCATAACAGACCCATAAAGTAATTAAACCAGTCAAAGAAAGGACATTCTCAAAGGCTTCACACACTATTTTGTCCTCACACTACTTCTACTACTACTACTACTACTACTACTACTACTACTACTACTACTACTACTACTACCACCACCACTACTTAAAGCAGTTCTGGCTCATTTCGATGCAGTTGCAGTGAAACCAATGCACTAAGGAACAAACTACTGATGTCATAAGTTAACGTGCGCAATATAAGAGAGGAAATGTGTCAGTAAATTAAAATTACTGTGTGTGTGGGTGTGTGTGTGTGTGTGTGTGTGTGTGTGTTTGCTTATGTGTGCGCATGTTTGTATGTGTGTGTGCGTGGTAGGGGGAGGGAAGGGAAAAGCGTGTGTGAATGCGTGCGTTTTATGTTAGAAAAACCGGTAATCCTGCCTGACAGCAATAACGATCAGCTAATTGTAGAGCTAATGTAGTGAAAATATAGCTAATGTAGTGAAAAGTGCCCGAAAATCTCCAATCTAGTCAATCAACTAGTAGTTTAAAAATATTTTTGTCAAGAGATGATCCTTTAGTCCCACTTCATTATTATTATGGCCTACGCGACCAACAGGCTGTGCACTGTAGAATGAGGCTCGGTATGAGCGACCTTAATTATGACTTGTTCCGCCGCCATTTATTGGACGATCCAACTTGTAACTGTAATTACCCAGCCGAGACATCGGAACACTTTCTTCTCTCCTCTCCACTATTTATTAATGCAAGAACACAGACAATACATACTCTGAATCTTGAATCTCAAGATGTTATAATATTACTTCATGGCAACGAATGTTTGTCCCTGCAAGAGAATAGTATTATTGTGGCTGTTGTTCACGAATTTCTGCGACTGTCGGGCCGCTTTCACTAATAGTAACTAGTTAACTTGCCTTTTTGTCTGGTATATTAAAGATAGTTGTTTTTTTTAGTTTCTTCCGTGGTACCTACCTACCTTCCGCAAATTTCCTTGCTGCGACTGTGTTCCTAGTGAATCTCTCGCTATTATTTTGTTATTATTTCATTATCTTTTTCTATTTGTTTCTGTATTTATTTGTTATTGATTTTTGTGTATATCTCTTATAATTCATTTGTATGTTGTTTATGATTATGCTTTCCTTATCATTGTTATTGTTCTTGTGTTGATGGCAATGTATTTGTATCTCAATGATGTAACTATTCCGCCTAAACTGACACAGATTATTGTAACTCGTCCAGGTATGCACTCACTTAAGCTTTGCCTTTTGTGTATTCCTGTTACTGTATTTGATATGTATTTGTCAGATCAGAAATTAGATGAATAAACCATTGTTTAAATCAGTGTAGTGAAGACCGCCAAAATGATTTTTCGCACATGAACCGATAACAGTATCGGTTCCCCCACCCCACCCACCAACTCCCTCAGAAATGCTTATAGTGGTCAAAGGTAAAGATATTCCCGTAACATTTTCTATTGATGGGGAGAGAGGCGTTTGGGACCTCTCTTTTCTCTAGGCCAGATTAATGAGGGCGGTACCTATCTCTTCTTTCTCGCTGCTTTACCTTTCCCGGTTCTCAACAGATCCAGATACCCATTCACAGCTAGGTGGACTGGGGTGTGTCGTGCGCTTGTTTCGTTCTTTTTTGTGTCGTGTAGTGGTTGCCTTCCAAGTATGGTCATCCATCCAAGTATTTACCCTGCCCGACGTTGCTTAACATTAAACGTGGCTAGCGTGTGCCCAAGCCACCACACTATTGCGCCACCCAGGGTTAACAGACGGGGTGGCCCAATTTAGGAACATGCACAAGAAAGGCCACCATCCCTTACCTAATTCACCTGTTTGACAACAGCGTTGCCGAAAGACTGTAGTGACCTCTACAAGCAAGGGGACAGGAAGAACGAAGAAATCAAAACCATTTGGCCTGACCAAAACACGATCATCCCTGTAAGAGTCTTCTGCGACCAACTTGACCGCGGAGGGAAATGGACAGTAAGTATTGCTGTTTTTACAACAAAACAACGCTCTCTCTCTCTCTCTCTCTCTCTCTCTCTCTCTCTCTCTCTCTCTCTCTCTCTCTCTCTCTCTCTTTCTCTGTCTCTGTCTGTCTGTCTCTGTCTCTCTCTGTATATATATATATATATATATATATATATATATATATATATATATGTATATATATATATATATATATATATATATATATATATATATATATATATATATATATATATATATATATATATATATATATATATTGGAATAAACCGCCACGTGATCGGGCCATAACCACAATCAAGTGCCAATTGGATCCTCAAAATGAACGACGTTCTTTTTACGAAGAGGTAAAGAGTTATGAAGATGGAGTACGCTTTTTATTCGATCATATATGATGGGTAGGCAAAATGATATGGGATAAAGTCACCCCTCTTACCTTGACCAAAGAACGGATGAGAACACACAATTAAGGCTTGAGCTCAGGGGTCGCGGCAATGGCGGACGTGTCTCTAGCAGGGTGATGTGTTGTCGTAGGCATGCAAGCGTGGACTGACTAGGTTAGGCGTCACTTTTCAAAAGTTCAGTCCCGGGTCACGTGGGACTGTCTTTGAGGGGCGGGGCATGGGACGCGTGGTCAGTGGCGAGGCCAACGCTCGTGACTGTCACGTGTTGTTGCTGTTCGGCCAAGTGAGTGGAATTTCATCGACAGGAGGCGACAGGCTAAGAAGTCCGCTTGTCACAGTCACGTTGTGCAGATTGCTGTTTTCAGCACTTACCATTTTCCAGCAAGCACTACAAATCCGCATTCTACACAACGGCTTGCCATAGAATGGCGATAATTGAAGATGATATCGACTGTGTTGATGCGTGTTATTAGGTATGGCTTGTGCGATAGGCTGGGTTACCTACCCAAAAAAATAGGAAAGGTGAATGTTGGAATTTGGTAGTGGGACGTATTTACTGTATTCCCTTCAAGGCAGAGTTTCATCTGAAACCTGGAAAATATTCCATCACTCTCTTTCCCGTAGGCTCCAACTTCAACAGAAATAAATTTTAGTTGCGGGTCTGCGATGCCTTGCAAAACCACAGATAATAAACTTCTGAACGACAGCTAGCATCACGCTCGCAAGCAGCTAGCTGTAACAGCTTGTCATGTGGCCACCCAAGCTGTCACCGAGCTTACAGCCAGCTGTACAGCTAGCTAGCTGCTAGCTTTTTGACGCTTTTGGTATGGCCACCCACCGCTCAAAGCTCAAAGCTCGTCCAACGCTACGCCACCGCTAGCTCAAAGCGCAGCTCGTCATGTGGACGCGCCCTAAAACATTCTGCAGTTAGTAGATGTCCGACATTCGTGCTGATCAGACCTATTTTGTGTTCTCTTTGGGTTATAACCGGTGGTGCTGAAAAAAATGTCTTCTACAAACACTCCTTTTTCAAGCTATGAGACTGCTTACAGAATCTCAGGAAGATAATCTTTTGCAAGCTACAACAATTCAATTGTCAAGACAAGAAAGTGACGAAGAAATGTGTGAAGAAGAAGAACGGAGTGAAGTAGAAAAAGATAAAATAAATGAACATTTAGAATATTACAAGAAAGCTCAACTTACACCAATACAAGAACGTGGAAATGCTAGGAAAGACCTACAAAAACTTGATAAACCTAAGACGAGCATAGAGATTTTGTATAGAAAATTTATAAAGAAAGAAATAAGTGTTGATGATTTAAACAAATTGTTGGGGAAAAAACTAGTCAACATTGCTCTTGAACTTTCAGCTGATTCGTGTTTAATACTCTACTGCTTAGATCGCATTCCTACGTAAGCCTATTCTTATATCAGTTTCCTGTTCATATCGTCATTCATCAAACCTAATTTCTTCTGGTTTGTTTTCCTGTAGTACTACAAAGGGTGAGCCCTGATGGGTTGGCAATGAGTTGTCTTTTCCTCCCTCTCTCCCTTTGTCACTACTTAAAATGGCCTCCAAGTCAAAGAATGTGTTTATTTTTGGCAACGGGTTTACCAAAAATTCGCATTGTTATTACATTAAACAACAATACAGTGGGCTTTCATTGTTCAAACCAACTGCTAAAGTTTGAATATTCTTTATTTGTTCTGACAGCGAGTTATTTCCTCAGTTTAACGGTACGACAATGCCCTTTACGATCTACTAGATATTTTTAGAGCTACAGAGGTAAAAGGTAAAGGTAGTCCCATAGCCTTGTGGCCGTAGGGGAGCGTGATGGTGGAGATCACACTTATCTTGGGCCAGCGTAATGAGGGTGATGCCCTCGCTGCTTTACCTTCCCCACCCTTAAGAGAGTAGGTACTCAGTCACAGTTGAGTCACCTGGGAGCGTTGTTGTTTGTCGCTTCACGTTTTGCGGTCACCCATTCAAGTGCTAACCGCACTGGACGGTGCTTAACTTGCGACACAGTAGCGAGTGCTCCAACCACTGCGCTATCCAACACCCCCTTCTACAGAGAGAGGTTGTTATTAATAGGCACAAAACCTGCGGAGTTCATTGATTTAAAAAAACAAAAAAACAACAACTGAGTTTTGAAAGAGTTTTTATTTGGTGCAAGCTTATGTTTTTATATTTAATTGGGGCAACATGTATGGTAAATGTTAAACGGATCTGTCAAGGGGGTATGGACAAAGTAGTTCACTTTATAACGTGTACAAGGCTGTCAAAGTGCTGATCAGTATTGTTCTTGTTGCTCCTTATGATGATAACGATGACGCGGCGACGACGATGAAAACGAAGAGAGAAAAAGAGGATGATGATTACGAAGAGGATAAATTATTTTTTCTAATCTAGGTCGTTCAGCAAAGAAAGGACGGGTCTGTTGATTTCCAACGGTCATGGAACGACTACCGGAATGGATTTGGCGATCCCCTTGGTGAATATTGGATAGGTAAGTGATGATGATGATGATGATGATGATGATGATGATGATGATGATGATGATGATGATGATGATGATTGTGGTGGCTGCTTGTATAGCGCTACCATCAATGTAGATCGATGCTCATCGATGATGCTTTAGGTGACATGCTGATGCTTCTGATGAGTAGAGTCTAGGACTCTAGGTATATAAGCCTACATGTACAGTAATGTCGTAGGTAGAATGTGAATGTGGCACGATTCGGACTCTAACCAGAAGTGTTTATACGTCCAAGAATGAACTGGGATTCTAGTCAACACGAGTGGAAAAGCTATTGTTAACTGGAATTCCAGTCAAAACGGGTGGAAATGCTAGTGTTAACTAGCATTGCCATGTATCCTACGATGAATGGAAAGGAATCCATCGTTTTTTGTTCAGATGTTTTGCTATTTACGACAGTCCGATTCGTTGTTGTTGTGTTTGTTGCTCGTCCAATGGAAACGTAGCCATTACTTATAAAGCAAGGGCTTAGGAGGTGTTCCGCTCTGTGAAGAATTCACTAACTTTCTACCTACCTACCTACCTACCTAACTAACTAACTAATTAACTAACTAAAAGTTGCGTTGCAAAGTTGAAGTTAACCTTAATATATACATAAATAAGTACAAAACAATGTGTACCTTTACAGTGTTCTTTGATGTTATGCTTTAATGCACTCATTAGCTGACTATATTTATTTGCTAAGGTCTAGACGCCCTACATGCCATAACGAAAAGGAAGAAGCAAGTGCTGCGGATAATATTAAAAGCAGATAGAGAGCAGTACGATGCCTTCTATGATGACTTCTACGTTGGAGACCTCAGCAGCAACTTTAGTCTAAACTACGGCAGCTTCTTGAATGGCAGCGCTGGTGAGATGAAGAAAATCTGTTTGTTTGTTTGTTTGCTTTATTTTACATCATTTCAAGTTAGTGATAGTTGACAAATGCGATTAAAATATTTAACTAAAATTGGATTGAAGTAAGATAACAACCAACAAATGCGAGTCTAAAGTCGTATTTTCACACTTTTACATTAGATAGTATGATTATAAAAGAGTTTATTTAAAAAACATTGATTGAAAGCTCTCAAAAAAGCGTGTAGCTGCTTTAAAAGTCACAACATTGCAACGAATATTAACAAGCTCATTTTCATCTATTTGTTTTATTGTCTGGAAACACAATTGAATAACTTGCCTTCTTGTTATACTTCACTGCTAATAACTCACATAACTCAGTGTCCCAAATGACTTCCTCTGACTCTTTTCGCTCGTCATAGGCTTAGCACAAGGCTTGTGTGATTATTTATGTTTTATGTATGATTCCATAATTTTGTGTGTGCTGACTGTCTTGTTGCTTAGATTCCTACCCTATCCAATCTACCCTATCCTATCCCGTAACTCGGAGGTCGTAGGGGCACCACAGATGATCGTTTAACCAGCGTACTCCATCTATCTATGTCCTCAGCAACCATGATGGTTTCGCTCAGTGTCAAACCAGTCCATTCTCGAATGTTGTCCTCCCACCTCTTTTTTGGTTTCCCTCTTCTTCTACCTCATTGCACTGTGCCTTGCAGGATGGTCTTTGCAAGACCTGATGATCTGGTGACGTGGCCATACCATCGGAGTTTCGTTTTTTCACCATTGTGAGCAGGTCATCGTGTTGTCCAACGGCTTGTGTGATGGTTTTTCAGACTTCGTCGATGGTGATGTGCTGGGTATAGGAAATGCCCAGAAGTCTTCTGTAGCACCTCATCTCCATGCTTTGTATTATTCGTTGTAGAGCTGCTGTGAAGGTCCATGCTACGCAAGTGTATAGGAAGATGGAGATGACAAGGGAGCGCAGCAGTCTTACCTTGGGATGTAGGCTGATGGTCCTGTCTTTCAAATTGGCTTCAACCTCGCCAGGGCAGCAGTTCTTTGTGCAATCCTGGAGAGGACTTCCTGTCCGGACCTATTGTCTGATACAATGGCTCCTAAATATTTGATGCTATGCACTGTGTTGAAGGATTGGCCATGGATTTTGGTGTCTGTATTGATGCCATTGGTGTTGTTGGTCATCATTTTGGTCTTCTCTGCACTTATTTCCATTCCATAGGCTCTGGAGGTGGTGTCAAGCATCTGTACCAGCTGTTCAAGTTCTTGTTTCTCTCCAGCCAATCCATCAATGTTATCCGCAAAACGAAGGTTGGAGATTGCTCTACCCCCTACGCTGACTGTGCCTTCATGATCTGCAAGGGCATATGACATGATGCGCTCTAGGAAGATGTTGAAGAGTGTTGGAGAGAGCAGTCATCCCTGACGCACACCGATTGTTCTTCTGAACCAATTTCCGATGGGGCTGTTGTGGAGGACTGCACTGGTAGCCTTGTCATACAGGCTTTTGATGACTTCAATAATTTTAGAGCTGATGTTGTACACTCTCATGGTTGCCCACAGAGCTGCATGCCAGACTCGGTCAAACGCCTTTTTGAAGTCTACGAACATGTGTTCATGCTTAGATTCAAGATGGCTTATTCGGTTACTGTCCTCATTCAAACAACAAATTCAACATGTGTGCTTCCGACATGAACTTTCACTATGGATTAAGCTTTTTACCTGACTCCTTCACTAATTTAACGTGAACGAAATGTTTCAATAAAATATATGTTGCAGCATAAGCTTAATTCTATATTACGAAATCAACAAGTTCGACAAGTGTACTTCGGACATGAACTTTCGTTACGGGTTAAGCAGCTTACGTGTCTCCTTCACCAAGTTAACGTGAACAGACAATTGTATATAATACATATTTTTGCAGCATAATTCTATATTAAAACTTTGACTTTCGTCTTTCTTGAATGTTGCCTTTGATAGATGTATGCTCGTAATAAATGGTTTCTCCTCACAGCTAAATGTTTTCTTTGCGCGTAGTAAGCCTATATTTAAATAGTTCTATGCCTCTCTGCTTTAAGTATTTATCTTGTTATTATGTCACTGGGCAATATTAAAGTAGACTCTATCTATTTTTTGTTATAATTATCTTTTTAATCAGGGAACGCCCTCGCATGGCACAATGGCCATCCTTTCACCACTTATGACCGCGACAACGACGAGCTTACTGCCCAGAATTGTGCGGACGTGGTCGGGGGAGGTGGTGGCTGGTGGTACGTAGCCTGCCTGGACGCGAACCTCAACGGTATTTACCACGCCGACGGCCGGGCTCCAGCCTATAATGGCATCGTCTGGGACACCATCTTTCCCTTGGATCATTCAATGTTATTCAGCACGGTGATGATGCGACCTGGCCCGTAGTATTGGCCCATCGGTCCTTGAATTGTATTTTAATAAAATTAATATACTTTTTATTTAGTATTAGTTTCTGGGCTATTTATAGCTGTCGGGAACTATTATTTTGGGCTTTGTCCGGCCGGCTACAGCTTTAGGGCATGTACCTTGATTTTAAACTAATTGACGGTTTTCTTTGATGCTTGGCATGTAGGTAGAACATAACAATCCCTACCAGATGGCAAAAATGTATACATATCGAGTAACAGCATCTTTTTTTTAAAACAAACTACTGGAAGAATTTGGTTCAAATTTGACTTTAGCCTCCAACGTAAAACCAAATTTATGCCAATCGAATTACGTAGGCTAGGCATCGTGACGTCATATTTTTTTACAAACATAATTTAATTGTTTTTGATAATTATGTAGTGACAGTGTGCAGATGCCTTGAGCCACAGGCGCTTGTATCAGGACACGCGAGCGCCTATGCCTGTGACGCGTCTCCCTTTGGTTATCTATAACATCTATATCTATAAGATCTATCTATCTATATCTATCTATAAGATAACCAAAGGGAGACGCGTCACAGGCATAGGCGCTCGCGTGTCCTGATACAAGCGCCTGTGCCTTGAGCCTAAAACAAAACTTTTGCATATCGAATGACGTCATTATGTAATATTTACAGAAAAAAAATCTTTAAAAAAAAATCTTTAAACTTTGTATGTAATTAGAGTGTACAGATGTATTGTTTGGTTTTTTTTAATTAATTTTTTTAATTATATGCGTGTTGGTCATTGCCTTGGGGTATTATTATTATTATTATTATTATTATTATTATTATTATTATTATTATTATTATTATTATTATTATTATTATTATCATCATCATCATCATTATTATTAAGCTATTATTATTATTATTATTATTATTATTATTATTATTATTATTATTATTATTATATAGAACATAATTATTCCTACCTGATGACGTTAATTTAAAATTAAAATAAAACCTCTTTCTCCCCCTTCCATCCCTTCCCTCCTCCCCCTCCCCCACACACACACCCAGGACTCTATCCTCGAGTGCACGCGGTATGTGGAGGAGAGTGTCCAGATGCCTTGTTTAATTTTTTTAATTAATCTATTTTTAAATATCCCATTCCCTCCCTCCTCCCTCCTATTCCTCTTTCATTTATTTTTAATTCTGCATGTAAGTAGAGAGTATAGACTAGACGCTTTGAACATAAAACAAAACTTATTTATATCGAGTGACCTAGCCAAATACTTGTGAAAAGCTCATTGCAAAGCTCCGACTGCGAAATATATATAGTTTGTTTTTAACCACAGTCAGTTACCACTAACTATAGCGGTAAGATAAAAAGTGGCCATTTACACTGTGCGTATTTGCAGTATGACTGCTCTTGGGGTTCAGTGTTGATTTAGGTCCCGTCCCTGGAATAGCTATCCCGGTCTGCCATATCGCCAATGGTGGGTGTAGAGGTTAAACTTCCACGTTCTGTAAATAAGTGGGACCGAATAGCTCAGTTGGAAGAGCGGCCGTGGCTTACTAGTAACCCAAAGGTTTCTGGTTCGAATCCAGGACTGGCCAACGTGTAACCATATAAGATAAGATAAGATAAGATAAGATAAGATAAGATAAGATATTACTTTATTAATCCAAAAGCATGGAAATTACATAGTCTGTCAATTAAACGTGTCCATTCATTCTTCTTTTACACACATATATAAATATTTATACATTATTAATGATCTTCAAACACATGGACATATTTTCATAATGCAGATATTTCAATTAAGCAGTAAAACGGATTAACGTAAGAACAGATAAATATGAGAATTTAAAACTTATTAGTGTGTAAACATATAAACTATTTATTATTTAAAAAAAAAAACTAACTAAGCTGCATGAGAGTTGTAGAGTATGTTTAGTAAGACCTACCGACTTGTTTGTTATGTGCTTGAATGGCAAGTGGTATGAATGAGTTCCTGTACCTATTTGATGTTCCTGCTGGTGCCCTAAAACGTCCACTCCTGTCTATCCGTCGAGAGTCAAATTCCAAGAAAAGTGGATTGTTACTGTCAGCCAAAATTGCAGTCAGCTTTTTTGTCACTTGTCTGCTATGTATCGTCGCTATGTCATCCTGTTTTCTCCCAACCACCCCACTAGCCCTTTTTATCTGTTTGTCCAATCTTCGTTTTTCTGTTTGTGATACGTTTCCTCCCCAACATGAGATTCCAAAAGAAATTATGCTTCCTATTACAGCTGTATAAAACATTTGTAAAATTTCCTGTTTTACATTAAAGGATCTCAGTTTTCTTAAACAAAACATTCTACTTTGCAGTCGCTTGTAAATGTATTTTGTGTTATCTTTCCAAGTGAATCTATCATCGATAACCACACCTAAATACTTATATGCATGCACTCTCTCTACTTCTTCTCCTTTGATAAAGATAGGATTAAAATCAAACTTGTTTCCCTTCCTAAAATCAATTATCATTTCTTTTGTTTTGCTTACATTAAGATCTAGAAAATTTGAATCACACCAGTTGACAAAGCTATCTATTTCATCTCTGTACATGTTGTCCATGTTGTTGGTAATAAGACCAGAGAGAGCCGTGTCGTCTGCAAATTTTATCAGGGGACAGGATTCGAGCTTTTGTCTATGGTCTGCGGTGTACAAAGAAAACAAAAAAGGTGCTAGAACAGTTCCTTGAGGGGCTCCTGTATTAGTCAACACAATATTAGAATTGTATACAATAGAATTGGAATTGTTTTGAACTCTGACAAACTGAGGTCTATTTGTAAGATAGTCAAAAATCCATAGAATAGTTCTAATGTCAACATTCATGCCTGCTAGTTTTTGAACAAGTGAATGGCATTGCATAGTATTAAAAGCACTACTAAAATCAAATAAAAATAAAAATATTATTTTCTCCTTACCATCAACTGGTTCGCTGGTGGCAGAATATTGTGACCAGTAGTCGCCTATACGCTCCGGTGTTGTGTGACCTTAATCTGCAATTAAATCTTATATATATGTATATGTGGCGCCGAGTAGCTCAGTTGGTAGAGCGGCTTACTAGTAACCGAAATGTCCCTGGTTAAAATCCCGGATCGGCCAGTGTGTTATCATATTATTTTCTCCTTACCATCAACTGGTTCGCTGGTGGCAGAATAATGTGACCAGTAGTCGCATATACGCTCCGGTGTTGTGTTACTATAATCTACAATTAATCTCTATCTGTATGTAGACAATTTCTCTGTATCTATCTTTCACCTTAAATTCTTGTACACGTCACAATTCAGGTACTCTTAAGTTTAAGAAAGCTCAATATTTCAATAGTTTCTTGCAATAGTCATTTCGCATGCAGGAACTTGTGGTCAGTATGAAACATTATATTAGCAGTATTAAAATGAACACTGAAGTTTAACGTCCACACCCATCATTGGTGATACAGCAGAGGGGGATAACCATCCCAGGGAAGAGGGAATAGGGACCTTAACCAACACTGAACCGCCAGAGCAGTCATACTGCTAAGATGGACAGTGGTAGTACAAAGTTAGTCATGTTCAACTATTTGATCTTGTTTAAGTTAACGCCTTTAATAGCTATCACGCTCTAAATATTGTTTTAAAAAATAAAAAGACCGAAGACCCCAATGTTATGAGCTTCATGAAACGCCACCTACGTTCTTTTGACAATTTCTTGTATTTTGTCCCTAATTTTAAAGTCCTTTTAAGTCTTTTAACGCTAACGCTAACCCTAACTCTAACGGAACACTGTGAAAAAAACGTAAAAAAAAACATACGTAGATTCTCAAGTGCATTTCAAAAGAACGCCGTCTAAACACACACACACACACGCACACCCACACACGCACACACACACAAACAAACACACACACCCATTGACAGCGACCTCATCCATTAACAACAAATTAACAATCATAATTACTGTAAATTTCTAAATAAATTTTACAAAACATACCGTTGGTCGTTTTTTTTATCATCATCATCATCATCATCATCATCATCATCATCATCATCATCATCATCATCATCATCAATAATAATAATAATAATAATAATAATAATAATAATAATAATAATAATAATAATAATAATAATAATAATGATAATAATGATAATAATAATAATAATAATAATAATAATAATAATAATAATAATAATAATAATAATAATAATAATAATAATATTACTTGATGCTATATACGCGCTTTCCCCCAAATAACCAATTAGGTTCAAAGAGAGGCGATCTGTACCAACATACACGTTTATATGTTTCTCCCACTCTCATACACACAACAAACAAACATCTATCACTCAAACATGTTGGGTAAAAAAACAAGAAGATCGCAAGTAGAAAACGGAAATGAAATCAAATTTTTATTTTTTGAATTTTTTATATTGACACCATTATTGAATGGAGGGAGGAAGCCGAAGTACCCCGAGAAAACCCTCGGTACATCATTGTTATTTACATGTTTTAATTATTCACATTATATAGTAACTGTTATTGTTAATGTTCATAAAGTTAAAGGACATGTTGTAAGATTAGGCTATGCCTAAAAGTTTTATCCATTTTAAGTCTCAGCTTCAACTTCTCCCCCGTGGGTGTGCCGGGGGTTTCAGTATAAATAGTATCCCCACTTTCTGTAAATTTAGTGCTTTAAATTCCCACTGTTGCTGTCTTTCTCCTTTGTTCTCTCTCACTCCTATTCTGTTCTATTAATCTACTATACTGTCTTCTTCTTCGCTAGACCAGTCACCTACCTTTTTTTCGTAAAAGCTCTTCCGGGACAAAACTCATTTGTGTGTGATGTCACCTACGGTAGAACAATTCTACCGTCTTTGGTGAGGCCTGTTGGATCAGCTTGGGAATATTGGACGTTTTCTGCCAAAGGGTCACTGAAGCTTCCTATATTATTATTTAGTAATGTAGGCATTTTATATGTATGTGTTTTGTTGATATTTTATAGTGATGTTTGTATTCTTTTCTCTTTTTTTTAAACGGGGGTTCGAAAAATTAGAGTATAGCCTCAGCGTCTCCTGCGTGGGATGCCTTTATTATAAAGTGACCGGCTGGGGGAGTGCCTTCAGTGTTACCACTAGGGTTGTTTCGGCAGATCTTTTATGCGGATTAGGGGTGAGTCCTCTTTCAGCGAAGTTGACTGTGGTCTTGATTTTGTGGTCTAGATTCGGCTCTTTGCAGTCCGCTGGATCCTGTAAGCAATGGATAGCTAACTAACTTCCACTTCAATTTAAAGTTTCAACTTATGTTGTATTTTTTAATTTTTATTTTTTAAAAGATATATAACTTTCTTTTCCAGACTTACTCACTAAATTATGGTTTTATTCACTTCACCGCCGACATGACTTCTCTAACAATTTCCCTAAGGGATTGGCATGATTGCGTACAGGGGATGTTCGCTGAAATAATTATCGGCATCTTGATGTCGAAGTTGACATATGTTAATAAATTTCGACCCGGAGGATTTTTAACATTTATTTTGTATTTAACATTATTTCTTGTTACTGTATGAGGGATGTCCTGATCAAATTTGTATTAAAAGTCTGTAAGTCGCAATTTCTTGGCTTTATAAGTGCAACCGTGAAAGAGTTTCGCCTTCGTTGTATCTGTCTTTGTTTGTTTGTTATGGAATCATTTTGTCTGTCATTCTTTCACTTAGTCTCATTTTCTTTCTCGTCTTCAAGCTGTCAAGTTTGTGTTAGCATAAGCAGTCTACAAAAAAAAAAAAGGAAAAGAAACAAATAATTAAAAATAAACAAATAAAACGTTATAAAATCAACACACACACAAATAGGGGTTGAGAGAGGGTGGATGGAGGAAGAAACATCGAAAATCTCAATTAGTGCAGCAGCAGCAGCAACGACGACGATGACGACGACGATAATAACAGCAACAACAAACTGATGGATTGTATGACAGCTGTTCGTAAGATTAAATTACCTGGATCTCTCTCTCTCTCTCTCTCTCTCTCTCTCTCTCTCTCTCTCTCTCTCTCTCTCTCTCTCTCTCTCACCCTCACACACACGCACACATTGGCCGCAGGTCTACATAAAGGATTTAAAATAATAATCTCAGACAGCCAATTGGCGTAGCCTACTTACACACACACAACCGCACACACACAACCGCACACACACAACCGCACATACACATAACCGCACACACACACACGCGCGCACACACACACACACGCCCACACAACCGCTCTCTAAAATACGCACCTGTGGCACAGTAACTAAAGAGCGTATACTGAGGGCCGTAAATTCACAAACGCATACCACTGCAGGCATTTTCCAGAAAAAGTTGACATAGAGCATTCTTGGATAGTTCAATGTCTGCTTAAAACGGATGTTTAGTATGTCATGAATGTAATCCTCCGCTGTTGTGTTTTGTTCACTGTGACGGTGGGTCTATTTTTACTGGGCTCTGCACAATTGAATGCTATTACCCACTCATCTTTGTCTGCGGGGATCGGCTAGTGTAATCATCCTATGACTAATCTTAATACATTTATAAGTTTAGCTCGGTTTGTGTGCGGATAGGGTTACAGAGATAGGGAGAAAAGTGTAATAGCTTCACTGATACACTAGCTCTCGCACGGCTATGAAACATAGGTAGTCCAGCCACTTGTTAATAGTAAATATCACACATTTATTTTCTCTACTCTATATAAAATTCTCTAAACACTCTCTTAACTTAACTGTCCAAATTCACTTCGAATAGTTCGTTCCTTGATGGGTCTATGCTGCTACTGTTCTTGATACAGTGAACTCCGGATATAATAAAGGCCGGATAAAGTAAATATTCGGTTTTAGTAAAGTCCAGTCTTGGTCCCGACCAAAACTCTTCTTTGTCTCTGTTTATAAAAATCGGATATAATAAAAAAATATAGTAAAGTCCGCTTATAATAAAGTGTTTTCTAAGGCCCCTGGCGAGTTTTGCTGCCGCTTATAATAAAGTTTCAAGGGAGATTACTGTATTAAAGTTTCATGAGAGTTACTGACGTTCATAATGATGCAACATCGTCACGTCACGCTTACCCTGAAGCCTAAAATAGATCTAATTCACGCACTTGAAGATGAAAAGATGAGAAAAAAAAAAAGAAATTGCTGAACAATTTGGAATTTCCGCATCAACAGTAACAGTGATTATGAAGGAGAGTGAAAAACTGAAGGAGAGATTTAACTGTTTGGCAGAAAAAGAGTACCTAGCTTAGAAACTTACAAAGCAAATTAGACTTCACTTTCGCTATACATGATGAAATGCGTTTATGACTAAATAAGGGTGTTATAAGTTGAACACATTATAATTATACCTTTTGTACTGAGATGAATCCAAATCAATGGAGAACTGGGAAACCAACGTTTTGACTAGACTGCACTTTCAAATGAGAAGTAAAGAAGAGATTTATTCCTAAGCTGTTGCATGGCTTTGCAAGACAAACCATCTTTTTTTTAAATCCACCATATTGTTTAGGTTTTGTTCATGTCTTTGTTTGCTTTAATTTTGTGAGCTTTTTGTTTTTCCACAATGACGATAGTACAACATGTACAATTCATGATCTACTTTTATGATTTATCCTTCCGATTAAAGGGTTGGTTTGAAATAATTAGGACACGAAGGTTCACATGTTATCTCTTATCGGTAATGAACTCTCTCTCTCTCTCTCTTACCCCCTCTCTCTCTCTATCTATCTCTCACACACACACTCACACACACGTGAACTTACACACACGGACATAAACAAATAATACTGTAACATTTCAATCAATATACACAAACTGGGTTATAAGAGAGGTATTCTTGAAGAGTTTATAATACCCGAGTTAATAAACAAAAATTATCAATCAACATATGTGAGCGTAATGGAATCCAATAAGGGACAATGGACCTACTGCAAGTGTTCATTAAAAAAAGTATCTTTTTCAGCTATTTCCCGTGGATTTCTGGTGGCTTCATACGAAAGGCTAAAAGGACCTTTTCACTTTCGTGAAATATCACTTGTTATCATGTGGCTGTGTCCAGAAACAATAGATCTTGACGATGAGTGCATATTCATAATGTTCACTCAAGTAACGTAATTGCTATTTACCTGTAATTACGATAGCAATAGGTAATACCCATTAGGGGGTGGGGGGGGAAGGGAAACACAAAGAAGTAGAAAATCTAAATTTTGAAAAGGCCATGTTCGACAAAGAGAGAGAGAGAGAGAGAGAGAGAGAGAGAGAGAGAGAGAGAGAGAGAGAGAGAGAGAGAGAGAGAGAGAGAGAGAGAGATTGCTTGTCCAACCACTCAAATAAATACTTTGAATTTTGTTCTTGGCAACTCTGGTAAGCCAAACGTCTCCACGACGACTTATAGACGGCTGTCCGGGGGTGTGGGGCTGGTGGAGTGGGGAGGGTGGGGGTGTTTTTTAAAATGAGAAAACATAGTTTTCGTGTGGAATTCAGCAAGGGACAACAAACCAACACAGAAATATTAATCTAAATTAAAATATGTAATAACGAAAGCGATTCGTTCGATTTGCACTGTCTTATTTTAACTGTTCAACTATGTGAATCTAATCAATTAATGGGATCCAATTCCAATGTACATGTATATAACGCGCCAAATGTCAGCTCAATTTAGAACGATGTTGAGTTAAGTGAACACACAGACAAATAGACACACAGACGATTACAGTCTGCAGAAATCCTGGTAAAAGATGGAAATTCGAGAAGTGATTATTTTGTTCACTGATTTGTTTTGCTTTTCTTCTTCTTTACTTGCACCAGGGCCGGATCCAGAGGGTAGGGGGGGGGTGCTAGGAGTGCTGCAGCATCCCCCACCCCCACCCCTTGGCAACAACAAAAATAAATAAATAAATAAATAAAATAAATAAAATAAAGAAAGTAGAAGATGGAAGTTTTTGTTCAACTGGAAATACGTTATGTAAGGCAGTTAGTTACAGGAAAGGACAGGATGCTATGCTATGTACGCGCCTTTCCCCAAGGCTCAAAGCGCGGCGATCTATACCAACATACACGCTCACCTGTCTCATTTTACCCTCACACACACCAAATACACATACATCACTCAAACAGGTGGTGTACAGGCAGTAAGATCGCTATTAGAAGACGGAAGAAAATCGAATTTTTATTTTTGAAATTTTTATATTGACTGCATCCTGTACCGTTATTGAAGGGAGGGAGGAAACCGGAGCGCCCAGAGAAAACCCTCGGTGACCTCAATAGTCTCGTACCTAAGTCACATACGTTCGCCCCTTGCGGCAATCGAACCCGCCATCTTCAGCATAGGAAACCGGCGACTTATCCACTGCGCCACGAGTTTTACTTGTGGTGTTTCACCACTCTGTACCATACATTTTAAAAAGAACTAGACTAGCACCCCACCCCATCCCCTCCCTCGAAAATGGATTGATCCGGCCCTGTGCACCCACATACACTTTAGACCAGCGTTTTCTATCTTTTTATAATGAGAGTGTCGGATTAGTAAACGTTAAATTAAAACAAAAACAAAGTTTCGGTTATGTTAAATTAACCCTCTAAAATCGTTATTATAAACGAAGTCGGTTATAGTCAAGTAAACCTCTAAAACTTGATTATAAACGAAGTTTCGGTTATAGTAAAGTAAACTTTAAAAACTTTACTGTAAACGGATTTTCGGTTATATTAAATATTCGGTTATACTAAAGATTTATTTGGTCCCAGGGCACTTTACTATATCCGAAGTTCACTGTATTTGCTAATGTCTCATCATTGGGCTATTTGTTCTGTCTGTTGGTTTCAGGAGAGTGGACTACCACACAGTCCTTCTATATCAGTGTGTGTGCACACTTTCGGTGTCACTTAACTGCAGTTTGAGGTGTGGTGATGGTGTCTCCTCCTTGGTTGTAGACTATTGGGCTATCGTAGCTCAGTGCTAGATGCTCCACTGCAGGCTGAATGTCAGGGTTGACGCTTAGTGGTCTTCCTCCTGCCTCGGGCCAACGATGCCTGCTCGTTTGAAAAATATTAGACGAATTTCTGCAACACCGTCTTTACTAAGGGTATGCACAGCGTCTCACTGATGGCAGAAACAGCCCTCAGTGATAGCTCCACTTATATATATATATATATATATATATATATATATATATATATATATATATATATATATATATATATATATATATATATATATATATATATATATATATATATATATATAAGCGACGAACAATCTTCTATGTCCATGGTCCACTGGAATCTCCACTCTAGTTCCTATACATATACACATCATGGCTAAACTAAACGCATGGAGAAGTAATTAACAATATACATATTCTTCGATACAGCCATTGGTCTGCAATAATACACATAGGAGAAACAACAGTGGGTCCACAGGGGATACCTCATGGTGGCGAAACCGGTCGAGTGTCCGCCACGTGGTCATGCAAAGTTTGACTAACATTCACAATTCTAAACATGGCAAAACTTCACAAAGATAATACAGCAATAATATCATAAAGCGTGATGAAACAAAAGATAGATCATTTACCTTTTTGACAATGTCAATAGCCTACTAGGTTGAATTGAATTTCACCCGTCCCTGCTTTAGCTTTAGTCTTCTGCTAGCGATCTTTCAGAGCGTTGCTCCGTCTCGTGTGTTAGGCACAGATTGACTACCTATCTTAGTGGTCTGCAAAAGCCCGCGAAAACTAGTACTACAAGTGGCGCCTCCAACGGGTGTCTCTGGCCATACGTCAGCTGAATGAGGTCACTGCCTAAATGAGCAAGCGTTAGCGTAGGCCTATACATGCTTAGCACACAACTGACTTGCGTCGTCTGCTTGGCATCGACTTTAATTTACAAAGGCTACAGCAGGCTGAACTATTTAAGGCGAGAAGTCTTAGTGCAGGGTCTAAATAGTCTTCTGTGACATTCACTGAGACAATATTGCCACGACGCATTCCCTTATGTATAACGTGACCTTTTGTGCACCGTGTAAAATTACAACCATTGTCCGTATTCTATGAAATCTGAGAAGCATCAACAAATAGAGTAACAAAAACGTCAATTCAAAACGGTTGGAAGACAACATTCGAGAATGGATTGGCTTGACACTGAGTGAAGCCAAAAGGACTGTTGAGGACAGAAAAAAGATGGAGCACGCTTGTTAAACAATGATCCGTGGTGCCAAAACGACTTTCGGGTTACGGGATAGAATAGAATTTTTAGTAGGCCTGTTACATGACTCAAGAAATAAAATAGGAATACAATGCGCTAGGCATTTTTTAAGAAAAACACTTGGTTTTTTGTTTTTGTTGTTGCTGTTGTTGTGATTTATGCTGAAACGGTGATTTCTACTGCTAAATTGGCATAAGACAGATATGGATTCCGCACCCCAAAATCATTTATAAACAACACACCAAGTGTTTTCCATCCAAAATGCTTATTACATTTTAATCTGGGAGCATTTTCCTATTGCTCTCTTCTTGACCCCCGTTGGGGTGCCGGGGGTTTCAGTATAAATAGTATCCCCACTTTTTGGAAATTTAGTGCTTTAAATTCCCACTGTCGCTGTCTTTCTCATTCCTGCTCTGTTTTATCAATCTGCTATACTATCTTCTTCTTCGTTAGACCAGTCATCTACCTTTTTTCTTGAAAACTCTTCCGGGACAAGACTCCTTATTTGTGTATGAGGTCTGTTGGATCAGCTTGGGAATATTGGATGCTTTCTGCCAGGTGGTCACTAGGGCTTCCTATGATGTTATGATTTAGCAATGTAGGCATTTTATATGTATGTGTTTTGTTGATAATTTATAATGATGTTTGTATTCTATTTTGTTTTTGTAAACGGGGGTTCGATAAATTAGAGTACAGCCTCAGCGTCCCTTGCGTGGGATGTCTTTATTGTTAAGTGACTAGCTGGTGGAGAACTTTCAGTTTTACCACTAGGGTTGTTTCGGCAGATCTTTTATGCGGATCAGGGGTTGTCCGGTCCTGATTTGGCTCGGAAGAGTCCGCTGGACCTAAAGCAATAATCATGTAATGTAATTGCTCTCTTCAGTAGTACAGGAGGAGGAACAACGAAGCTTAACGTCCTATTGCATCAGCGTTAAGGACGATCACCACGTCGCCACCCTGACAATAATGATTATCATCATCATTTCAAAGATGAGATCCTACGGATCTCTTTTTTTGCCTAATAGTAGTACTGAAGTACTGAAGTAACTGCGTTCTGACTCATGATCGACGTAAAGGAAACGCATACAAAACATTCTGTAGAAATTAAGTTTTTTTTTTTTTTTTTTTTTTTTTTGGGGGGGGAGGGGGGAAAGAGGGATTTTGCTTTAGTGTGTAAAATGGTATAGGCCTAACCACATGGTCTTCCCCAACTCACATTTGAAACATCTTGTATACATAGCGTGTATATATTTAGTTTTTCATATTTTTATGTCTCATGTAGGCTACTAACTTTTGTAAGCTTACATGTAAGTATAGGCAACTATGCTTAATCAGGCTTAATCAGGCTCAGCGGTACTGTCTAAGGGCTTTATTTTAACTTTTAATTGCTGTTTCCAGTACACAAATATAATAGAAAATAAGCAAGATGGCGGGACAGTATTATTATTATTATTATTAGTAGTAGTAGTAGTAGTAGTAGTAGTAGTATATATATTCAGACACTAGCACCATTTTTAAAACCATGAATTTTCCTGAAGCTGTTCTGTCTCGGTTTTATCCTGACGAAACAAAATACAAACATTGAACAATAACCATTCTTTGAAGTATCTTCAACTCAATTTATTTTTTCAAAATCTTTTTAGCTAATCAATTTTGAAATATTTATCAATTTTATGGTTTTTAGATGTTATCACTATTATATAACGCTTTCCCACTGATAGCTGCTCAGGGCGCTGGTCGATACAGGATCTTACTCAAGCCGCCCGAGACGCCCACTTGCAACCGTTGGGCGCATAGTCTGACGCCAAGTCGACTGAGCACAATCCCGGGCGACAGGAGATGGGAAGAAGGGACAAAATGCGTGCCGGGTTTATTTCTCACAGTAGCCGGCACTCACCCGTCTAGGACATGAGCGTCAGGATCTTTAAAGTTTATGCGATGGAATGCGTGCGTGCACAGAGTAGACCTCGATTTATAGTCTACTCTCATCTGAAGGAGTAGGTCTCTTTCTCCGTTCATTACCTTCTACCTACGTCGACAGTACTGGTTGAAAGGCATATCCCTCGTCATAAAACTGAAATTTTCCACACCTCCTTCTTTCCATCAACCACTAGCACTATGCTGTGGAATTCTCTACCAGACAGCATACAGAAAACCACATCAATAGGAGCATTTAAACGTTATCTTCACAAAGACGACCCTTGCAATCCTCCGCATTTTTACTTTGGAAAAAGGCAAGACCAAATACTACACTGTCGACTCAGAAGAAATATGAGTGCTCTCAATCACGATCTGTTCACTCGGCATTTAACTAAAAACCCCTCGTGCTCATGCGGCTTTCAAAATGAAACTGTCGAACATTTTCTCTTTCACTGTCCCCTCCAAGAACAAGTAACGTTGGATAACTTACTGCACGGAAACCAAACCTTTTCTCTACCTGATAATCAACTTCTTTTCAGCACCACTCAAGAGTTTATCAAACAGTCAAAAAGTTTTCGTTAGGTGAAATTCTCCGCTCCATCGCACAAGCGTCCCGGTGTTCAGCTCAAACAAAAAGCTTATTACGGAAAGAGAGGGAACTTCCATTATGTCCTATACAAAAATGCGAGACGCTCTCACGGATTATTTCCCTTTGCTCGGGCTGGCTATATTTCACCATCTGCTATAAGAATGATCTGTGCGTGGTAACTTATTGAGCCTATGCCATTGCAAAAGAACATTTTTATGGCAACGTTTGCAAAAACCAAACTTTTAACCATCATCATTATTAACATTCCGCTACTGCTGTCTTTTTTTGTTTGTTTTTGTTTATGTTTACTTATTGACATTTATTAGGTGCTTTTATGCTGCTTATGTGTGTATGTTATAGGTTCGTTTTCTGCCCTGGAATTTATTATTTTTTTAATCAACGACAGATATTTTAAAATTAAAATACGCATGACAGACTGTTTCATTTATCCGAAACTGTAAATCCGTAATCGTGAGAGAGAGAGAGAGAGAGAGAGAGAGAGAGAGAGAGAGAGAGAGAGAGAGTGAGAGAGAGAGAGAGCTCTGTCATTCAATCAATTAATCACAATAAAGCACAATAACAAAATGTTTCACTAATAGTGTGAATTTAATTTATATCAGGTGTCCCCTTACCCCCCAACCCTCTCACCTCCCACATCACTGGCTTAATAACATCAGTCACTTCATGGAAAATAATTAATTAATCAGACAGAACAATCAGAACCTACTGGCTAGACTACAACATTCCACGCAATATAGATCTAATGCGCAGAAATTCACAGATCAGAACAAGGACTGAGTTTCTACATTAATTTTTTTTTCCCATTTACCCTCAAACGAAAAGGGATTACAACAGATCAAGGACCATTTTTGTGCCTAGGTAAGGGGTTATCTGGCACAGTATTTGATCACGAGGAGAAAACAGACTTAGTCTAATTTAACTTGTTAACATAAGCAGTTTGACGAAGCCAAACTGCCAATCTGACATCTACTTTTGAAATATAAGCATAAATATAGTCAAACAACCTAGCAATAACGTAAACAGTGAGGGACCTGTTGAACGTAAACTGTCAGCAAGCAAACTGTTTTGGATTTTGGATTTAGCACATAGGTATAACATGAATTATTCAAGCCGCTCTCCGATTGTTTTAACACTAACAACACTGCAGCGGTCTTAGTTTAGGCCTACATAAACACAAAAAAATGAAGTTTTTCAATTGCAATTTATTTTTCTTTGTCTCTTAGAAATTTGAAAAAGGACTTGCCAACACAACTTTTCTTGTATCTGGCATTATGGCAATTGATAGCTGTGCAAAAGTCACCGCCCTGTTTCACTCGGTCGCCTTTTGACTTTCTGCCACGAGCCATTTTCAGCATGTCGACAAGGGAGCATAACTCGTACATTTCGTCTCGCGGTTCTGTACCAAGTTCTCCCTCTTTCTATCATAAGCTCTTTGGCTCAAACCATTACTCTCTCTCTCTCTCTCTCTCTCTCTCTCTCTCACACACACACACACACACACACACACACACACACAAACACACGTCTCCTTCTTCAATTATTGGTTTAAAAATGTCCATAAATTTCTTATTCATCTACGCATTTAATTTCTAGCTAAAATTAATATTTGATTCATCGTTTTTATTTGTTATTTTATTTTATTTATTTAAATATGTGTATGCGTGTATGTCCGTGTAATTATTTACTAAACCCTATTATCTTTGATTAATTTACTATATTATTTTTTTAAATTGTTGTATTGTTCTTTATTTATATGCAACTATCAGTTGCCTGTCACTTAATTATTATGTAGAATTTTGTCATACAGGGTGGGCTTATATAAGCTTGCTTGTTGCCTGTCCTGTAAATCATTGTTTGTAATGATATGTTTTTCCTTGAATAAAACATTAATTGTTTAAACCAATGGACAATAATATTTAAGATTTCAGCGACCTTGACCTTTGAGAAAGTGCGCATATATATGGATGCAATAAAAGGCTGAGCAGTATGCAAATCAAAGTGTCTGAATAATACAAATAATCAACATAGATCAAGTCGTAATTAAAATAATAATGCAAAACAAGTGTTTTGAGCGAAACCATATGAAATATCCTACTAACGGGTCGACCCACAGATCGATCAAAGGACTACCACGTACTGAATGGGATTGACCATGCATTTATCCACATCTAACTGTTCTGCAAGGGAACACGTTGACTATTACAGCAAGTTGTCGCCAGGTTTGTTGTTTGAACACCCCTTTTCTCATACCGCGTACAGGGCCGGACCTGGGAAAAGGCGAGGGAGGGGGGGGGGGGGGGGTACAGATTCAGCGAAGTCGCGAAACGCCGAGCCTTCTAGGGGGTCCGGGGGCATGCCCCCCCGGAATTTTTTTTTTCCAAGGATACAAAATGGTGCAATCTGAATCTTGAAAAAGCCATTTGTGATGGAACTTTGAACTTTTTGAACAATTGAACTGACAAACTCTGGGGTACAAAAATTATCCTCTGACCCTCCCTTAAAAAAACACACACACACACACACACACACACAAACACACACCCACACACACCCACACACACACACATTTATTTATCAGCAGAGATGTTTTGTTACTATTATTATTCACTACTTTTTGTTGATCATTAACGGTATAAAGCTTTACCTTGTAGTTTATGAACATCACCGCCCTGCTTTCACTTTCAGTCTTGCTGCATTAGGTTCCTCGGCACTAGTACCAATTGTGAATTGTATCTTCTGGCAAAACAGTTCACTGCCTCTTTGAAGTCAATATCAACATCCCTGTGCACTTTCAGTAAAGCAAGTCCATTGAGTAGCTGTTGCCCCATTGTAGAGCGCAGGTAGTTTTTCAGGTTGCGCAACTGACTGAACGCTCACACTCGGCAGTAGTGACAGGCAGGGTGCAAAGGTTCTTTAGCATGATGAACAGGTTTGGATAAAAATCCATGTCACAATGTTTCAGTGCTTCTGATGCCGTGGATGGGATGATAGCTGTCGCATTCTCAGCAGCACTTCGCCATTTGCAAACCCACCGTTGGTATTCTGCATCAAGGGTAGCGTTGTCTGGTAGGTCAGACTCCCACAAAATTGCCATGGCCGGGTCTTCACCCCTTCTGGTACTTGCATGAAACCATCCTGGTTGTCTATTAAAGTGCTTGGCACCAGACAGAGACCATCAACTGCTAGGTCAGCATTTTTGAACCTCGAGTCCAATTCGGTTGACAGGTGTTCCAAGAAAGGAATGGCAATGCTAATCTTGAAATATTCTTCTGGAGTGGCCGTAGGTTAATTGGTTGTCACGGAGAGTCAGTCGGGATGCTTGACGAGGAACAATAACATCAGTTGTCAAAGCATTTGCCATTTTGCTGACTTCACCAAACCATACAACGAACGCTATGTTCATTATTATCAACTTAGCATCTTAATTAATATTTCTAAACAGTCGTTTTGGGGGTGGATTATGGCAGTATCAAGGTGAAGGTGCTGGAAGAGGCTTGCGACCAGAACAAGAAAATATGGCTGCATTTACTAATTTAGGCTTAGGGGTTGGGTTACTTGGTCGTTTCAACGGGAAAACGCTTTGAACGTTTCAACGGATCCCTTGAAATGGATTTCCGTTGAATTGTCTATATATAAAACTCTTTGTACCTTGGACCAAAAGTGACTAAAACCTGCAATGTTTTAAAAACAATTTTAAAAAAATTGAAACTCTTTGCATTTTAAAAAATTCAATTTTTTAAAAAAGTTTGGAGGGGGGGTTCCGGAATCCAGGTAACCCCCCCCCTCCTTCCCCCCCCCCCCCCCCTGGATCCGGCCCTGGCGTAGCTTAGAATAGGCGCGATCGAGGTCGTCGCTGTTTTCCAAGTACTTGAAACAAGAGAAGTGCCCTCGTCTGGCTTCACTTATAAAGAAATGCATGAGATTCGATCCCGTTTCTGTCTTTTGTGCGTGTGTGTGCCTTCATCATCCACAAACTTACCCAGAAAATCATGATCATATTTCTGTTTATGTATTTTTGTGTGTAGATTATATTCCCCGAACACATGTGCGCATAGGGGATCCTTTTTTGTGTTTCCACCAAAGGAGGTTACATCTAACCACCTTGGTCTCCACCCACAACCTCTAACCCAGCCAATAGAAAATTATTATTGTGGGTCGTAATTTAAACAGGGAGATACTATTGTTAATTAAATAAAATTAATCGTAAAAAGAACATAATGCAGCATTATTGTAACAGCCAAAATAATAAGCAAAGACATCAAGTTTAATACTTATAGCTGATGCAAATCGAGCTTCTCGATGGCAAATTCGTTGAACAAAAAATAACGATTGGATCCCAAACAACGACTACTCCTCGACTCTTTCATGCAGGAGGAATAAATCGTCCCTTAAAGGTAATGAAAGGAGAGTGGGGCCGGGTAGCTCAATTGGTAGAGCGGGTTACTAGTAACCGAAAGGTCCCTGATTCTTCGAATCACGGATTGGCCAACGTGTTACCATATTATTTTCCCCTTACCATCAGCTGGTTCGCTGGTGTCAGAATAATGTGACCAGTCGTCGTCTATGCGCTCCTGTGTCGTGTGACTATAATAATAATCTACAGAGTACAGTTAAATTTTTAATGAAAGGAGACGGAGAACATGGAAGGCTGGCAGTATCGTGGTGAGGGAAATTGTTCCCTGGTTGTGGCTGATCCAGCGGTAAGTTAAGCAGTGTTGTTTTAAATCAATATTCAATTCAGACTGTTGTGTAAAGTGCCTCTCGATGCCACAGAAATGTCTGTTCTTGAGAAAAGGCCTCTCTGGGTTCGAGAGGTAGTCACGATATCATAGTTCCTGTCAATCAGGTAATACTAATAGTTCGTATCGTAGTCTGCCAGTCTCACAAAACTAACGAAAGGAGACACATTATGAAAGGCTGAAAGTGTTATAATATTAATGGGGGAAATTTTTTCTGGGAAAGTGCGTGTCCTGCCAATGTTGATGCTTGATCTGAAGCGTTTCTTGACCATGATGTAGTCGATCTGGTTGTGATGTTCCCCGCCGGGACTGTGCCATGTCCATCGTCTGGATTTTTTGTGGAGACCAAGCGTGTTTGCCAGTACCAGATTGTTGTATCTGGCAAACTCCAATAGCCTCAGACCCCTGTCATTTGTCTCGTTGTTGCAGTGGGGTCCGCATGTGTCTCCCCAGTTGCGGTGCGCATCTTGGCCAACCTTGGCATTCCAGTCGCCTTGCACTATGACTATGTCCTTCTTCGGCACTTGGTCAAGGACCGCCTGTATATTTTCATAAAAATCCTCCACTTCGCTGTCTTCATAGTCTGATGTTGGGGCATAGGCCTGGATGATGGTAATGTTGAAAGGGGTTGCTCTCAGACGGATGGTAATGAGTCTACTGGAGACTGGGCGGCTACCCATGACAGTGGCTAGAATGTTCTTGTGGACCAAGAATCCAACGCCGTGTTCGTGCCTGTCATCTCTACCGCTGAAATAGAGCTTGTGGCCTTTGTCAGTCGTTGTTTCACCTAGGCCTTTCCAGCGCAGTTCGCTGATACCTAGAACGTTCCATCGATAGTGGTCTAGCTCGTGGGCCAGTTCTTCTAATTTTCCTTCCGCAGTTAGGGTCCTGACGTTCCAGGTTCCTATGACGATGTTGTTTCTCGTGCGGATCTTGCTATATTGTCCATCAGTAGCATACTTAACACCTCCGTCCTGGGAGCAGACATTGGAAGTGACCACGATCTCGTGATGATGTCTTTCCGGCTCCATTTGAAGAGAGTAAATACAGCAAAGTGCACTAGGCTGAAGTTCGACCTGGACAAACTGCAAGACCCGGAGGTGGCAAAAATATTTCAGGCCACAATTGGAGGGAAATTTGCACCACTGCTTATTTTGGGGGCAGGCGAAGTAGATGTCAACACCATGACCAATACCTTCAACTCAGCTGTAACAGATGCCGCCACTGAGATCCTTGGCAAGCACCGACCAAAGAAGAAGCCGTGGATCACACCTGAACTTTTGGATCTGTGTGATAAACGAAGAGAGTTAAAAAAGAAAAAGAACACCTCACAGGGAGCTGATGTATACCGAAAAATCAACAATGACATCCGAAAAGGCATGCGCACAGCAAAGGAGAACTGGATAGAAGATCAATGCCAGGAAATAGAGAACAATCTGAACAAGAACAACAGCAAGAAGGCCTACCAGACTGTGAAGCGGCTGACAAGTGTTAAACAGCCCAAAGTCTCCACTATCCAAAGCAAGTCTGGCATTTGCCTTACAGAAGAACAAGAAGTCTTGGACAGATGGACAGAGTACTGCTCTGACCTTTACAACCATACACCAAATGGAGACCCATCAGTTCTAGCATGTCCCGAGAGCAGAGAAGAAGAAGAAATCCTCCCAATTCTCCGGGAAGAAGTTGAGGCAGCAGTGCAATCGCTGAAGAAAGGGAAGTCAGCGGGAGTGGACAACATACCAGCGGAACTGTTACAAGCAGGAGGAGAAGCGATGACTGATGCTCTCACCATTATCTGTAACAAGATCTGGCAGAGTGGGGAATGGCCTACACCATGGACCCAGTCGCTTGTCATCACTCTTCCCAAAAAAGGTAACCTTCAGGAGTGTGAAAATTACCGCACCATCAGCCTCATCAGCCATCCCAGCAAGGTCCTCCTGAAAATAATACTCAACAGGTTGAAACCACAAGCTGAACAAATCATAGCTGAAGAACAAGCAGGATTCATGGCAGGGCGAAGTACCACTGAACAGATTTTCAACCTCAGAATAATCTGTGAGAAATACCTACAGCACCAACAACATCTATATCATGTGTTCATAGACTTCAAGAAGGCATTTGACCGAGTCTGGCATGCAGCTCTATGGGCAACCATGAAAGTGTACAACATCAGCCCTAAAATTATAGAAGTCATCAAAAGCCTGTATGACAAGGCTACCAGTGCAGTCCTCCATAACAGCGTCATCGGGAACTGGTTCAGAACAACAATCGGTGTGCGTCAAGGATGCCTACTCTCTCCAACACTCTTCAACATCTTCCTAGAGCGCATCATGTCAGATGCTCTTGCAGATCACGAAGGCACAGTCAGCATAGGGGGCAGAGCAATCTCCAATCTTCGTTTTGCGGATGATATTGATGGATTGGCTGGAGAGGAACAAGAACTTGAACAGCTTGTACAGAGGCTTGACACCACCTCCAGAGCTTATGGAATGGAAATAAGTGCAGAGAAGACCAAAATGATGACCAACAACACCAATGGCATCAACACGGACATCAAAGTACAAGGCCAATCCCTCAACACAGTGCACAGCTTCAAATATTTAGGAGCCATTGTGTCAGACAATGGGTCTCGACAGGAAGTCCTCTCCAGGATCGCACAAACAACTGCTGCCCTGACAAGGTTGAAGCCCATTTGGAAAGACAGAACCATCAGTCTACATTCCAAAGTAAGACTGCTGCGATCTCTGGTCATCTCCATCTTCCTATATGCTTGCGAAGCATGGACCCTCACAGCAGATCTCCAACGAAGAATACAAAGCATGGAGATGAGGTGCTACAGAAGACTTCTGTGCATTTCCTATACCCAACACATCACCAACGTTGAAGTCCGACAGACCATCACACAAGCCATTGGACAACACGATGACCTGCTCACAGTGGTGAAGAAACGGAAACTCCGATGGTATGGCCACGTCACCAGATCATCAGGCCTTGCAAAGACCATTCTGCAAGGCACAGTGCAAGGAGGTAGAAGAAGGGGGAGACCGAAAAAGAGGTGGGAGGACAACATTCGAGAATGGACTGGTTTGACACTGAGCGAAGCCATGAGGGCTGCTGAGGACAGAGAAAGATGGAGTATGCTGGTTAAGCGATCATCTGTGGTGCCCCTACGACCTTCGGGTTATGGGACAGGATAGGATAGGATAGGAAATTTTTTCCAGGTTAGTGTGGCAGTTTCTCTACAAAGTACATGCTAACTGGAAATACTGGTAACTAAAATATTAAATTCGGGATTGTTATATTGTATTACGTTCTAATCTTGGAAATTATGTATTCGAAGTCAAAAGCAAGGGGTGAATGAACATCGAATGAATGAGCATTGATGTTTAACTTCTACTCCCGCCGCTAGTGGTATGACAATAGATCGAGCAAGGGGTTTTCATACCTTCAATAAAAATTGTTGGGTTTCATACCTTCATATAAAATGTTGAAAATATTTTATTATATTTTTTTTTATTAAAGGAGAAGAAGAAACAAAAGAAAATTCATATGTCACTGTTTTAACAAAAATTCTTCAGAACACACATTCTTCCACTCTGATACATTAAAGCAATAAAAACTTATTTATAGATCTATAAAACAATACCAAGTTATACAATACATTTTTCTTTTCATAGAAACAGACTTTCTTCTTTTCTTCTTCTTGTTCTTCTTCTTCTTGTTCTTCTTCTTCTTGTTCTTCTTCTTCTTGGGTTGTGTATGTCTGCCTGTGCATCAATAGAAGTTAGGAGCCTGAGCTGTGTGTGTAATTGTGTTTATAAGTGCATACTCATAGTCATACTGAGACATGATCTTGGTATATTATATGTATTTTTAATTTTAAACATTATTAGTATGTTTTAACTTTTTATAGTGGCATGTGCCTCTATTTTGTGTCCTCTAAATTGCAGGAGTGAGATTTAGCGGTCGCCCGGTCGCCCGAGGCGACTTAAAACCGGCTCGGGCAACCTCACTTTATAATTGAGCCAGCCCGCCTGGCGACCTAAAAAAAAATGATAATACTTGCAGACTTTTAGAAGCTCGGTTCGAAGCGGGGGCGTTTTTAGGTCACGGTTCGTCTGCTACGAGTATGAAGCATACGCGAGCGTTATTTCCCTTTGCCTACTTCCCTTTCGCGCCAAGCGGGCTGTCTGCTTTGTTTGTGAAAGACACCCGCTACAAATTACGTGTATTGTCAAAATTTGTGTTTTATATGTGAACGATTGTAAATGTCGGGCTGCCTAAAAATCATGCGGGCTACCTCACTTTACTTACTAGCTAACCCGGCGGGCTAGTTAGTCTCCTGGGTTAAATCTCACCCCTGAAATTGTAATATACCAGGCCTTGTTTGTTTGTGTTACAATGAAATTTTTATTCTTAACGCCTTTGGCTGGATATTTAACGTTGAATGCTTGCTGTATTATTGTTGTTGTTTTTTTTGTTGTGCTTTTAACGTAATCAAAGTAAACTAATATGTTTGTTTTTGTGAAACCTATTTATACAGTATGTATAATTGGTGTATATATGTGTGAGTGTGTTTCTGCGGTCGCGTGCTCATTGCATTGGTGCTTTGTCTTGCATGCCGCATAGAGGAGGGGGAAGTGGGAGAGGAAGTGGGTGAGAGAGAGTGAGAGTTGGGGAGCGAGAAAGTATATTAAACTGTGTTTACACATGAACAATCCTGTTGTTTAGTGCATCAGTGTGATAATTTGCAATTTCTAATGTAATAATAAATAATAATAATAATAATACAGGATGCTATGTACGCGCCTTTCCCCAAGGCTCAAAGCGCGGCGATCTATACCAACATACACGCTCACCTGTCTCATTTACCCCTGCCACACATGCTTTATTTGTTTATTTATGTCTTGATTTATATATTTTTTTATTTTTTGAAAATACAATGTCTATGAGTGTTGTCCATGTAATATATATTATTTATAGGCTCTTTTTATGTTTTAACGACCTGTATATTTAGGCCTACTGTTTACTAGATTTCACCATTTGGCATTTTACTGTTGTTCCTTTATTAATATTTTATTCCCACTTTTAAATCTCTTTTAAGTTTTATATGTTGTCTCGAAGGACCTTTGGTTTTAGCAGAACTTACTAAGTACTACTATTTGTTGGGGTGAGCAGCCACAATCAGTATGACTATGTTGATTCATTTGCTGCTGTAAAGGAGGACCTTTTGTAATAAACATTAACTAATCATACAGTGTTAAAACTACTAGTGTGCTTTGCATAAGAAAAAAAAAACGATCACAGTTTACATATTTTTGAAATTGTGAATTATTTTTTTGTCTCCAGAAGAGGAAAGTGTACAGATTACTGAAGAAAAACTACACCAAGAAATTTTCGCAGTCTGCATCAGTGAGTGGACAAGCTGAGGGTGATAATAAGGGCAAGACCTTGGCAGAAGCTGTGCATGCAGATCTACAGCAAGTGGTTAGCTATGTACGATGGGTCATGCAACCTCTGCTGTCACCTAATTACGTTGTTATACCAGTAAGGATTTAAAAAAAAAAAAGATTTTTTTTTTTTTTTTAAATTAATATTTATATCATCATTATTATCATTATCATTAACATAATCATCATTGACATCATCCAAGCTGGAGAACTCCCCATGGATTTGCTGATTTCAGCATTTTTCTCACAAGTTTCAGTGAGGTGAAAAAAAAATTTCAGCGGATAATATTTTTGCTAAAATAATTGTGAATTTTCTGCTGAGTCTACTGGTTGACGTCTTCAAAACTGCATGAGAATAACTTGTGATCTAGGCCTACATCATTACAAATAGCAGACTTATACTTCCTTCCGCTAGTGTTATCTCGTTTCTGATTGGCTGTACTAAAAGTGGTCTCAGTCTTCGGTATCTTAGGCCTTCATTGAATAATTTTAACTTTTTCTTTAATTTGTTGGTACAAAACACTGCCTGTTAAAAGCAGAAATTCACTGTTTGGAAATTGGAGTTGTCAAAACACGCAGTAAGGCGGTTGGCTGGAAAGAAGCAGGTGCCTTTTGAAGAACTGTTCCACAGTAGAGCTGTTAGTAAGGAAACATCCATTCAAAGTGACCTCCACCCACCCATTGTCCTTTTATTTGAACCTTTGCCCTATCATAGATGTTTTTATTGTGCTTGCTCTAGAACCCAGTGTTGCCAATCTACTTTCTTTCCTACAGTTATCCACCTGCTAAATGAACGCTCGACCAAATTCTATGACTAGTGCCTTGCCTTGCTGAAGAGTCCCCAGCTACGTTATTATTATTATTATTATTATTATTATTATTATTATTATTATTATTATTATTATTTATGGGCCTAATCTGGTAGCTCAGTTGATAGTGAGCTGGTTTCCTATGCCAAAGATCGCGGGTTTGAACCCCATGTGGGACGTACCTATGTGACTTAGGTATTCATGAGACTTTTCAGGACAATGAGGGTTTTCTCCGTGTACTCTGGTTTCCTCCCTTTAATAATAATATCGGATGTAGTCATTCTAAAATTTCTAAAATAAAATGTATTTTCTGTTCCGACTTTTGTAATAACGATTTCTTTGGATCACTGCGCTTTGAGTTTGAAGATAAAGCCTGTGATAGCATCCTGTATTGTTATTATTATTACTTAGCTCTAGGCACTAACATGAATACAGAAAGAACAACTTTAACAACTTTACACAATAAATGCCCCGCTATATGTGTTGGTGCATATATTACATAGGGCGCATATATATGCCATCAGTGGAGTGTAGATGTGTGGATGTGTTGCAGGTGAGTGTGTGGAGGACCATCAGTTGAGTGTAGATGTGTGAATGTGTTGCAGGTGATTGTGTGTGGAGGATCATCAGTTGAGTGTAGATGTGTGGATGTGTTGCAGGTGAGTTTGTGTGGAGGACCATCAGTTGAGTGTAGATGTGTGGATGTGTTGCAGGGGAGTTTGTGTGGAGGAAAAGGGTGAAGGTTGGTTGACGTCTGTTCTGATAATTGCCTTCCTTCTGGTCTGTGTTTTATACAAAATTGTTTCCCCTTGCTGTGAGTAAATGTGATTTCTTTACTCTTCATAACTTATCTTTTTTAGTACTTTGACATAAGACATAAGAAATATTTTTCATCCTCCTTCTCCCCTGACCCCGAACTTCTCTCCCATTCTCACTACCCCCCCCTCCCCCCCCCAAAAATAAAATAAAATAAAATATCAAACTTTGGAAACTTAACATTCGGCCATGCAAAACCAAATAAATAACAATGAATAGAATAACATTCTGGTAATGTTGACGATGATAATAATGATGATGTTGATGATGACAACCTTGAAGAACAAAATTAATGAATGACAGTTAAAACAAACACTGCATGTTTTACTTCATGCATAGATAATAATATAATCATGAGAGAGGAAACTGAAGTAAAAACAAAATATTTGTAACATTGTTTTGCTTGGCAATAATTACCATATTCCTAATAATTTGTTACAATTAATTTATTAATAACAAAATAATTTTTGTTATGTTTTTATTTTGGCATATGTAATAAAGGTGTATAAGGTGTGTGTGTAAGTAATAAATATGAATGATTCTCTAAAATTAAGATTTAAAAAATATTAATGTAAGTTTTTAAGAATTGTGTTTTTTTTCATGCTTTTTGACTCACATGCAAAGCAATGTAAATCTATGTACTCCCTCCCCTCTCCCCCACCACCCCACTCTCAAAAATTAAATAATTTTTTTTTTTTTAAGAGTTTTCAAATTCTCGTGCAAAATAAGTTCTAAAGGAGGAATGAAGGAGGTGGTGGGTAGAAAGATGTGTTGGCTGGGTGTGTTGGTGTTTCTGGTACTCATTTGTTTAGGACATGACTCATGAGTATCAGAACCTAACAAGTTCCTGTAAGCTATCCTTGCTAGTAGTTTATAAAAATGAAATGTGTACATTGTCCTGGTAATTGTTTGTTGTGATCAATACTGTGTGTTAGTGTGATTAGTATTTCTGTGTCATCCTTGTGGATCTCTATCTCTATATATATTTTATATAAGGTTCTAGGACAACTACCCCCCGTACAATTACCCCCAGACAACTACCTCAGGACAGTCACTTCCTGGAAAATTCCCCACTAGGGCATCCTCCCACCAGAAAAGTAGCCCCTTTCACACATTATTTTTTATACACTATTGTTAAAGAAATTGTTGATGCGATTTCAAACGTAAAACCATACTGTCCACTTGCTTACATTGGTGTATACCACAAAGCACGAAATATCTTTGTACCAGTGATTTGGCCCCCATTTATGAGAACAGGTCACATATGAGTAGTGAGTGTTAATTAAAAAAATAGAAAAAATAAGTAAGTCTATTTAGTTTGCCAACTAAGGCTAGGTATCTGTGCGTAATGTATGTGATTGCTACAATGTTCCAGTTGCTGATTTTACCAAAGCTTTTAGATGTTCTGTTTTTGCGTTGATCTTGAAGGTCAAAGTTATTTCTTTTAAAGAACATTTTGCGTTGTATATAGAAATTACGCCATGAAATGTACTATAAAATATAAAATAAAACAAAAGAAAATATTGTTAATTTGTTAATTAAAAAAAACATCCAAAAAATATGTTTTTAAGGGGTACTTATCTGGTGGGTAGATGTTACAGTGGGTATCTGCTCAGGGGGTGATTGTCTGGCGATAGTTGTCTGGAGATCTTGTCTGGAGATCTTGTCTGAAGATGGGTAGGAGTGGGGGTTAATGTTTCTGATATCATAATATAGTAAGCATTTTCTCAATGTTATAGGTGAGTTTTTGTTCTGTTGTGCAATGCAGAAAAAAATACAATGTTCTTCTTAATCCATGCTCTAAATATGGAACCGAGAAATGTGAATCTCATTCTGCATTGTTTTTGCAGAAATTAATTACAGTGGATGAAACATTCGTTCCCAATGTGGTAAAAAGTGTCCGCCAACAAAGACCAGGTAATTTTTTTTCTTTTCTGGTTTATTTCTTTTGGTTTCTTTTTACTTTTGATATTTTTTCTATTTTTTGTTTTTTTGTTTTTACTGCTTTAATTTTCAGTGCTTTGATTGAAGCTATTTCATTTAGTATAGTGTTAAGTTGTTTAGTTTGTTACTTTTAGTTGTTACTTGTTAGTGCTACAGCTGTCACTTCTTTCATCCACACCCCACCTCACCTCCTCCCACTCCCTATTCCCTCCCTCACCATATTTATCGGGTATTATACTGGTATATCACCCCAACTCTTGTTGACTAGTTCCTAACAGTCTGTCAGCTGTTACCATGCATGAAGTATGGTGCTGTGGTAATAACAATAATAAAAATAATAGTAATAATAATAATTTTATAATGCGTAATAATAATTATTATTATTTTATAATGCGCAATTTCAGACAACTATCTGCTCAAAGAGCTCATGCGCATTCACACACTGTGGCAGAATACATTTCCCCACTAATTATTTGTTGTTTATATTTGTTGATGCAAAATAGTCAAATACAAACTTAAAACTAAATGATAGATTTTCTTTCTGGATTCACTTTCTTTGTGATTTATTGTAATGTAAGCCAGTAATTGTGTTTAGATGCGATATTATTTACTTGCATTTTATTTTGCTGTTACTAAGTGCTCATTTCTCAGCTCGTCGACTGAAAAAAGCAGGAGATGCTCTTGAGGAGGACTGCCAGTCCGTACTTATTCTGCCTGACTTCTGCTTTGTACCAAACAGCGAGCATGTTGTTAGTGCTGAACATCCACCTCCTACAATCAGCATAGAAATCAAAGTAAGTCATGTTAATCTGTATGAAGTTCAGCAGGAGCGACAAATTACTGTCAGAATTAAGGAATTTGGAATATTCAGAAAGCTGAGATCTCTGCAGTTACAATCTCTAAAATATAGAATACAGAGGGGGTTTGTTGACAATTTATGCTGAGAAGATGTTTGGCTCAAAAATTTAAATGTTAGCAAATTTGTGTGAGATGAGTCCTAAATAGTTCAAAAATGATATTGGAAAACATGTCAGTCCGTCGGACGCACTTTAAAGTGGCCAAGTACTCAGAACCTATTTCAACTATCACAACCAAACTTGGTAAGATGGTGTATTTCCAGGAGACCTCATAAATGATCAGTGACTTCACAGGTCAAGGACACAGGGTCATCAATGTTAGTAAAAAAATTACAATTTTTCACAAAAGTTCACTTTTTTTCCTAGGTTATTAATACTGAACTTATGATTCTTTGATGCATGATAGATATCAATGAGACACATAATGTGCAAATTTGTTCAGCCAAGGTCACAACTGTCCAAAGTCTGTTTGTATAGGTACTTTGAAGTGACCTTGACCCTGAACTATAAGAACTACAAGTCCAAGCTTGTTGTATTTAGAGATGAAAAACGAAAAAAGATTATATATTATCTTTCATATATATTCCGTTTTTGCATTGGTCTTGAAGGTCAAGGTCATTTTGGGCCTTTTTTTTGGGCCTTTCAAAAACATACAAAAAATATGTCATCATGCATTGTAATGGCTGTTTATTTAATCCATAGTATGCAACAACATTGGGTTATTTGATCAGACGTGCATGAGAGGTCATGTGAGGATCAAGGCATTGAAGGTCAAGGTCATCCAAAGGTCACTTTTTGTGTGTGCGTAATACAACTTTTGCTGTACTTTACTTGATAGTTAATGAGTGTATTTGGAGCCGGATTTCAATATCATCTGAAGGTCAAGAGCATAGAAAGATCAAAGTCAGTATTACTTGGCATTTTAACTCATTGAAGTCGTGCAGGAAACGGTGTTAAGGCACTAGCGGTGCCTCAGAGAAGCGTGCCGCTGTTATAGGTACGGCGGGCGTTTTCTTTTTTTTTTTATAACAGAAAATGAGTACCAAGGGAACTAAGCGCTACACATACTTGAAAGGGGTCTTTTTAGAGTAGATTTCTTCCCTTTGACCATATTTTTGACAAAGCTTCTCTTGAGTTCTCGCGATTTTTATAAAGCTGGTAACATTCGTTGTTTACAAAATGGCTTCCTGTTTTGAACGCCGATTGTTTGGGAAAATTTTGTTTTAGTTATGTGACAAATGCCTCTTCAGATTGTGCTTTCATGATTATTTTTGTGTAAAATTCATTTCTACAGTGTTTTTACATCATAAAAACAAGAGAATCAAAATATTTTCATATAAAAAATGGGTGCAACATATAGGTATTATGCTTCTTATAAAAAAAAAGTTTTATTTTTGCAAAAGTGATGTGTTTTTGGTGCAAAATATTTTTTTTCTGGAGGATTATAGCAGATTGGTGGTAAGTGAAATTAAAAATACATACTTTAAGCTTTCATTTGCAATTTATGTTATGTTTCTATATTGTCTAGTACATTTGGTGTGATTTAAAAAAAAAAAAAGCCTAAAATCCTGCGACTCTGGAATGATGCCGAGTCTGGCACTCTGCGACTTCAATGAGCTAATGCCACAATTTTTTTTTATATTCTGGGCACTCATTTTCATGTTAAATATTGCGAGTTCCATAAGGAGCATGAGTGTCATATGGGCTTTGTCCTTTTAGTTTTCTTCTTTTCTGATAACCTGTCTAAAATAACAAGAGGTTCTGAACAAAAGTTTTTTCATTAACCTATGTTTTACTAATACCAGAACATTAAATTTTAGCAATAGAGCAAATAAAGAATGGAACAAGTTATCTAATGCAACAAATTTGCATCTGACCTAAATACTTTTAGGAATCTTTTAGACAGAGATATTAAATGTAGCACTATGATGTATGTCTGATGAATAGTAGACAAAATACAATAATGACCCTACTTTTGTTTTAAAATGAGATGACATGTAAAGGTCTAGAGGCCCATTAAAAGTCTCCCCCCTCCTTCCCCCCTGTACCTGTACACAATAAGGCAGAAGTGCCAGCATGAGAGAAAGAGAGAGAGAGAGACAGAGAGAGAGAGAGAATATTTCTGGAGGGTTTTAGTCATAAATACAATTAATATGACTTAAAGCGTGTCTGAAGTTTTTTTTTTTTTCAAACGTTTACACAAGATAGTAGGAAGAGTTAAGTAACCCTTTCACTGACAAAGGGGAATTGCACCGACTGAGCCGTGTAATTCTTTAGAGGGCCATACTAAAATGACTTGATTGTGTAATTTCTAGATTATTTTCCTCAGAAGGAACAATAATTATACTGTAAAAGCACAAAATGTTTAGTGTCAGATGTCACAGTTGTCAAATTAACTAAGAAGGATAACATGATGACATTGTAATATTGTATGTGTTTTGACCAAAGTAAACCATGTTGTGCAGCACCACAGTGTTTTCATCTTTCGTGTCAATGTTTGTTTCAGCCTAAGAAATCCTTCATCTCTTCCGAGTTGGACATTCACTCACAGGTTACATCAGGCGTGTGTAAATTCTGCATGCATCAGCATCTCAAGGTAGGAGGAGGAACCTGAAGAAATCAGTTATTATTGCTCTTATTGTTGTTGTTGGTCTTCTTCTTCATTGTGGTTATGGTGGTGGTGATAATGGATTTCTTCTTTTTTTTTCAACTGCATCTTGTTGTATATCATTTTGGCCACCTTCCATGGTTAAAATTGTATATCACTTTAGACACCTTCCAGAGTTATAATGACATCACCCAGGTATCCCTAGCATCTACGCTGTTGTTTCTTCGAATTACTTCAATTAGGGATAAGATGTTGGAATTTGGGAAGTAAATTTATTTTGTTGTTGCTATAGAGTGCTTGCAACAACATAACTTTCATTTGTCTTGCAATGAGAATTTCGGTGATGACGCTCCTGTATAGTGCGGTTATCCAAAGATAAAGTGCCGTTCATGTGTTCATCTATTGGGTAAAATTAGTATTCCCATTTTTGCCACTATCCACGTTTCTTGAGTAAAAAACCCTAAGGTTATAAAAACCCTAAGGTTATAAAAGCCATATATACCTTGAAATTTTGTATCTTAAGTCTTTTATGTTTTACTGCCCTTTTTGATTTTCAGCGTCAGAGTGGACAGTGGCCAGAAACCAGTAACTACTGCCCGCTGGATCTGTTCTCTGGGTAAGAGAATAAAACATTTTATTTGTTTATTTATATATTTTGGTTATTATTGTTATTATTATTATTGTTATTATTATTATTAGTAGTATTCATTTTTTTAGTAGTAGTATATGTTTTATTATGATTGTTATTGTTTTTGTTATTTCTTTACCTTTAAAAATCATCAAGAAGCCTTAGGAATAGAAATAAGTGCAGAGTAGACCAAAATGATGACTGGCATCAACACAGACATCAAAATCCAAGGCCAATTTCTCAACATGGTGAACAGCTTATTTAGGAACAATTGTATCAAACAGTGGGTCCTGACAGAAAGTCCTCTCCAGGATAGCACAAACAACTGCTGCCCTGACAAGGTTGAAGTCCATTTGGAAAGGTAAGACCATCACTCTATGCTCCAAGGTAATGTTGCTGCGCTCCTTTGTTATCTCCATTTTCCTATACTTTTGCAAAACATGGACCCTCGCAGCAAACCTACAACAAAAAATACAAAGCATGGAGATGAGGTGCTACAGAAGTCATCTGGGCATCTCCTATACCCAGCACATCACCAGTAATGAAGCCCCACGGACCATCAAACAAGCTATTGGACAATACGATGACTTGTTCACAGTGATGAAGAAACAGAAACCCCGGTGTTATGGCCACATCACCGTAGCATCCTGCAAGGCACAATGCAAGAAGGCAGAAGAAGGGGAAGACAGAAAAAGAGGTGGGAAGACAACATTCGAGAATGGACTGGCTTGAAACTGAGTGAAACCATGAGGATTGAGAAAGATGCCTTAGATGGACTTCACTGGTTAAACGATCATCTGTGGTGCCTGAACAACGTTGAGTTACGTGACAGGGTAGGATCATCAAGATGTTCATCCCAACAGTGTGATTAATATGAGTATCATTATGAGCATGTCATTTTCTAATAAAGCATATATTAAAACCTGCATCTAAACTCTTGAGTATGACGACTGTTAGGTTAGCTTTTTTAAAAAAGAAAACAAAATAGAAATTGTGTACTTTGAATTTGTTAGAATCATGCATAAGCTTGCCACATACGTTGGATGTTATTATAGCTGCTAGCAAAAATGTCTTTAGACTTATACTTAGCCTTCCTCGTGTCAACAGTGACTTATCGTGTTTTGTTATTGACGTGTTGTAAGTTTCCTTTATTTGAAAAGCTCTTAGATAAACTATAAATATTCTCAGAATAGCAGGATGTTTGATTGCAAGTCCTTTTACCACTGAAGACTCAATGCTTAATAAGATTTAGCCTACATAAATCACTAAACATGTCTTTCGATTGTGAAACCAGCCCCCGAACCCTTGCGACTTGTGATGGTATTTAATTGCAGAAATCTATGCTTTTAAAGTCGACAGTAGGGTGGGGATAGATAAAGTAAACTCATTATTTGTGAGGTTCATATTTATGCAGTGAGTCATGTGTGGAGACACTCTATTTTCAATTTCTTCTTAAAATGTTTACTGTTTCTACTAAAAAAGAAAGGCAGGCTTTCGGCCCGAAGAGAGCATAGCTTGCCAGTGGTTGCGTAACGCCACACACCTGGGACTGACTGAGTTTTATTTTTGCCTCTTCTGTAGGCCTCGGCGGTAAGCATGGCCAAGTTCATGGTCCTTTATAGAGGAAACCGGCCTGTTATCAGGTGATCTTCGCTTCCTATTTCAGTTATTGTTTCAAGACTACTGAACTAGCTGGAACGTTTTAACGACATTCCAGTCCACTTCTTTATAATAGTCTAACCACGCTAGTCTAGTTAAAGTGCATGTTTATAGATTTTACATAGGGATCTTGTTCTATCAAAATACTCATTTAACTAGTCGCAGATGAAAATGTGGCTGTTGTTCTGAGCTGCTGTACACATTTCACATTTTGTTTCGAAAGCTTTTGCTTCTGGCGTCTTACCAACCTCAGCATATAATATAGGCTTGTAGAGAAAATGTGGAAATATTGGATGTTCGGGGTGTTCAGTGAAAGTCTCCAACCTTCTTGCCATTGTTTGTTTAGAAATCTTTGGCACAAATCCACAAATGCAAACCATTGGCAGCAGTGAAGAGGAGTTATAGATGTTTCCTATCATTCCCACATTCCATGAAAAAACAGCAACTAATAAGGATTTTAGCCAAGGTGCTATTAATACATTCCAGTCCCATCGCTTTTTATTCAAGACACCTTTACCAACGGTGTTCTGTACATACTGTTTGTCTCCCTTCTTGCCATTGTTTGTTTGCTGTCTCTCAGATTCTTGATTTATATTCACTTGTACCGTAATCCATGTCTGCACTCATTTCTGTGATAGTCGTGACATTCTTTTTGAACCTGTTCACTGCGTCATTGCTTTGTAGGCCTATGGCCGTGATTGTGTCGTGATACAAGAGCCTTTGTTACATAAGGCTGTGAAAATCTACATTTGTCGTAGACTATGCGTCATAGACAATGACGTAATTGTAGTTTTTAGAATGATGTAGTGTTCGACATTTTTTGTATATTCTTTGAAAATAGTTGTCATGACCAATCATGGGTTTGTACCATAAATAATTTGTGTACCATCCTCTCCATCGGCTGAATGTGAAGGTGATACGTTAGGGATATCATCCGTGCAACCATCTTTGAAGACAGACGACGCTTGAGCCATTATTTTGGACTACAGAGGCCATAGATTTGATTGAATAAGCTAGTCTCAACCTCATAAACACACCTAAAGAATCCTGAACTGGAAAAAGGATTTTTTTGACTTAGTGCATAGTCCTAAATAGTTACAAAAATGACAGTTAAAAAATAAATTCAGTCCATCACTCTGTTCGCCGTCCACCATCTGTGCAGAACTTTCAAGTGGATTAATATCTCAGAACCTATTTCAACTATCACAACCAAACTTGGTAAGACGATGTACTTTTTTTGAGACCTCATAAATAATCGGTGAAAGAAAGATTTCATTTCAAGATAAAGGTAACAGGGTCAGCATATGTTAGTAAAAACAAAATTTTTTTTTCACTAAATTTCACCTTTTTTTGGTAAGGTATTAAAATTGAATTTATGATTCTTTGAGGCATGATAGATATCTATGAGACACACATTCTATGCACATTTGGTCAACCTCACTCCAAGGTCAAGGTCACTGAAACTGTCCAAAGTCAGTATAGGTACTTTGAAAGTGACCTTGACCCAAAATTATTAAAGATTTAAAGTTTAAATTTGTTGTTTTTTAAGATGATAAATTGGTCTTTCATATATGTTCAGTTTTTGCGTTGATCTTGAAGTTTAGGTCATTTTAGGCCTTGCAAAAACATACAAAAAATAGGTTATCATTCAGTAGAATGGCTCTATTTAATAATAATAATTAACATTTACCCCATAGTATGCAACAAGTGGGTGGCCCAGTAGTGCAGTGGTTTTGGGCACACTCTAGCAATGTTTCATGTTAAGAAACGTTGGGGGGTTAGTACCTGGGTGGGTGACAGCACTTTGAAGGCAGACTACTAAACAACACAAAGAAGACTGAAACAAGCGCACGACACACCCCAGTGGGTCCCTGGATGTGTTTAGAACTGGGAAAGGGAAAGCAGAGAGGAAGAGAATATATAGGCACCATTCTCATAAAGCTGTCCTAGAAAAAAGAGAGGTCCCAAATGACTCTCTCCCTGACTGAAAGGTTATGGTAACGCCTTTATCTTTTTTATGCAACAACATTGGATTACTTGATCACACATGCAGGAGAGGTCACGTGAAGGTGAAGGTCAAGGTCATCCCAAGATCAGTTTTGTTGGCATCCTTCAACTTTTGCGGTAGTTTGTTTTATATTACATGAGTGTATTTGGAGCCGGAGGTCAGGATCATATCAAGGTCAAGAGAATAGAAAAATCAAAGTTGGTATTACTTTGCATTTTAAGGCCATTGTTTCTTCTTTTTTTTTCCTGGGCACTCATTTTCATGTTAAATATTGCAAGTTCCATAAGGACCGCGTGATTCCTATGAGCTTTGCCCTTCTAGTTATATGGTTGTTGGATATGCCGGATATTTTTAGTCATCTCAAACTCAAGTCAGCATTGCTGTTCGAAGTTGAAATTAGAGTGTCGTAAATTTGACACTAATTTCATAGTTTTTATTTACCACATCTGAGTCATATTTGCATTACCCTTCTTGTTGATTGATGTAGTTTTTTTTTGGTTTTTTTTTGTATATTTTTATTATCTTATTTTTTGTGTGACTTGTAGTTTTTAGCTCCTGGTTCAGCTTTAGTTCAGAGGGTCAGCTGTCAATATACTATGTGTGTGACTGTTGGCATGTCATGCACATGCATGCTGTTTTGAGTGTATTTGCGTATGTATAATAAAGACAAAGAGTATATATTTTGCAATTCCTACAATTTTCATTAAGTGCATTGCTTTTTGGATTAGTGTTATTTTTATTTTTAGTTGTTTTTTTAAACATTTTTTTTTTGTTTTAAAAATTTAATATATATTTTTGTTTGTGCAGCACACAAGACAGAATGAAGCATGCACTGCAATCATTGATTGAAACGCCACAGAATAACTTCAAATTATGGAAAGTAGGTTTGTTGGATATATTTATAATTGTTCACCGAAGACTTTTCTCTAGTGACAATTAGTCATATGTTTTTTTTCTCAAGTTTATTTGTTCTGTGCTGTTTTGTATGTTTATTGTTTGACTTGAAGCTGACTGATGATTATTGTTATTATATAATATTAAATATTGCAGGTTTGTGATTAGTGGACTCTGTTTTGAGTTCTTCGGAGTAATAAAAGAATCCTTGTGTGTGTGTGTGGGTGTGTGTGTGAGGGGTGTGTGTGTGTTTATATAATATTGTTTTAAAATTTATTTTATCAAATGCACACACTTTTGATATGTTTTATGCAGTTCTGATCCAATGATTATAATTGTAAGAAGAATTAAAACATGAGAACATTCAATTGCAGGCAAAACAGTAGAACTTTGCTTTATTATAAAAGCTTTAGAGTAGGTTAACAGGTTGGAGAACAGCGAAGCTATTTATAGCTAGCCTGGCTGAACTAACTTCAAAACCTAAAAGCTTTGGTTGAGTCGGTGTGAGCTGTGATGGGAAATTTTTATCTTGGGAGTCTACTTTATCTAACGATTCTTCATACAGTGTTCCGTCTTGCCACATGTATCACTGCAGTGGTACGCTAATGGCTTGTCTTACTTGGAATGTTCGGGGGAAATTCAAAAACCTTTTTTTGAGGTTCTCGGATCCGGATCCGAGGTCAAAAAGGTCTAAGAACCTAGGTTCAAAATCTGAGGACCTCGAAAAAAGTTTTGGAACCTCCCAGAACTTTCCATGAACCTTCCAATGAAAACAGGCCATATCAAAACTGGGTCATTCCATCAAAATGGCAAGTGACAGGCTTAATCAATGTGCCTACATTCATTCCTATGTCACGTTTTGGGGGGTATTAAGCATTAGCCAAGCAGCATGTTAACATCTTGGACGGCTTGAGTTAGATCATGTTTTGAGACAGCTCCTTGAGCAGCTGTCTGAGCTAGTAAAGTGCTACTTGAGAACAGTTCATTTACTCAGTAGAAACAGACAAAACTAACATTATCAGTTATATTTATAATGAAGGTGTTCTGTTTCTCTCAGGATGGAGTAGATATATACAGTGCAGAAAGAAGAGAAAACCTAGAAGAAATCTTGCATCAATGGTTTCAAGATCCCTCTGTATCAAGAAGCAGGTTAGTAATGGACAGGATTGACTGATTTATTAATTTTATTGATTAACTTATTGATTCATTGTCATTTTGTTTGACTGGGTGACAGTTTTATGTTGCAACCAACGCCTAATAATGTATTTGAAGCTACCAGTAATTTATTGTCAGCATATCTGAAGTTCTCACCTGTGGGTGTGCCGGGGGTTTCAGTATAAATAGTAACCCTACTTTCTGGAAATTTAGTGCTTAAAATTCCCACTGTCGCTGTCTTTCTCCTTTGTTCTTTCTCATTCCTAGCCTGTTCTATCAATCTACTATACTATCTTCTTCTTTGCAAGACCAGTCACCTACCTTTTTTCTTGAAAACTCTTCCGGGACAAAACTCATTTTTGTGTGAGGTCTGTTGGATCAGCTTGGGAATATTGGATGATTTCTGCCAAATGGTCACTGGGGCTTCCTATGATGTTATTATTTTGCAATGTAGGCATTTTATATGTATGTGTTTTGTTGATATTTTATAATGATGTTTATATTCTATTTTGTTTTTGTAAATGGGGGTTCGTTAAATTAGAGTATAGCCTCAGCGTCCCCCCTCTTTATTGTAAAGTGGCCAGCTGGTGGAGTGCCTTCAGTGTTACCACTACGTTGTTTCAGCAGATCTTTAATGCCCATTAGGAGCGAGTCCACTTTCAGCGAAGTTGTGGTCTTGATTTTGTGGTCCTGATTCGGCTCTTTGCAGTCCGCTGGACCCTATAAGCAATGAATAACTAACTAATATCTGAAGTTGCTCTCAGCATCTTACCATGAAGGCAAAAGACATTAGGGGTTATAAAGACATCTATTTACTATAGTAATAATAGTCACTGTACTTTTGTTATTTCTTGCTGGTTACTTAGAGGCAAAGTTAGTTATTGAGTAAAGTTTGTACTATGGGTCCTTTTCAACTTGTTCCAGATCAGTTCCTGTGTTTCTGGACATGGTGATTGAGATTCTGCTGATGTCAGTGTCACTGGACGATCCTCAGCCGCATGCTGACCTCACCAGGTCACCCACCCTGCAGAGATGTCAGAGTTCTTCCTTCACATTCACCAAAAATGGCCACCGTAAGTTTTCATATTTATTTATTTATGTATTCATTTGTTTTATTTTATTTTGTTTTATTTAGAGCAGTGCATAGTGAATGGTAGCAGAATGCTCATTTCAATGTGGATAATATCTAGAAATACATTAAAATAGTCAGGAATCAGAATGAGCAAACTGTTGGTCTGTTCATCCATTGCATTCCATACCTCAAGGACCACTGAATGTAGTTTGGCCAAACTTCATTTTAACATTACCTTAGAGATTAGTGGTCAGCCTCCATTGTCATCTTAGTTGCTCTACCACAAATGTCATAATTGCTTGGTTCAATTTTTTGCTAAACGTCTGTATCTCAAAAACGGGTTAACTAATTTTTATGATTATTGGTTTACACATCAACTCATGGCCAATGATTCCATTGCAGTCCACTGCTGGCTAGTCGGTTGGCGCATTGCTCTGAATTTTATCTCTTTTTTTTTTTTCAAACACATTTTTCCCATAACTCTAGAATGATTGCACTATTTTGATTATTCAGATACTTTGACCACCACTTAGCCTTTTTTGTCATTCACCTTTGCTCTTCCTGAAAGGTCAAGGTCACTGAGGTCAGATCTAATATAAATACGCTTTATCACAAAATTTGGCAGAACTGACTTTGATATCTTTTGGTTTGTATTGCAGATAGTTCAAATAGTGACCCATTATTCCCTGTGTTCATTTTGTTTCTTTAGGATGAAGTTGGATCACAACATCTCCATGGAAATTAACACTTATGAGAATGCTGTTTTTCAGCTATATGTGTGTGGCTGTCTGGAAATACATTTGCATATCTTGCCATCATATACATTTGAATGACTTGATTTTTTTTTCACCCATCTCTTCGACTTCGTTCATCCCTCAGTTTCCCGAGGATGCCTTTATGGCATGGAGTTGTACCTTATATAAGCTAACATGGGACTGAATGGTATAGTATTCATAATTGACTACACTTGGCAACATCAATCTTCTACATGTGTTTGTGTGCATGTATGTTTGCCAGTGTGCATGTGTGTGAGGGCATGAGAGACTGTGACAGTTTATTACTTAAAATTATTTGCACAATGATCCCATGGCTGCAAATGTTGAAATATTGGGCATATCTTAGACTTTTTGTTGCTAGGTTTAAATAGTATCATGTTATATTCTAATGAAAGTTTATCGTCCAACATTTCTGTTTTTCCAGACTTATGTGGAAATTCTTTGTTATAGTCAGGAATCAGAACGATCGAAATGTTGGCCTGGGTGTAGGTCCTTTGCTCGCCATATCTAAGGAACAAGCGGACAGATTCTGACTCTATATTTGACTCATAGTATACTATGCATCAACAGTGGGGTATTTGATCATACATGAGCATCAGAGGTCATGTGAAGGTCAAGGTTATCCCAAGGTTACTCAGGGTGGAGAATTCTCCGCGAATCCGCGGATTTCCGCGAAAGGCATTTGCATTTCCGAGAAAAAAAATATTGAGTTCCGAGTGTGAGAAGCTGAGGGTACCCTTTACTGGGCATAGCGGCCAAAAGCGGCCAAAGGTCTAAACAGGCAAAACGTCCAAAAGCGTCCGTATCAACCATGTGGTTATATTCTCGCGTTGTTTGAAAGATTGCGAGACTTCCGGCAATTGACTTCCGTTTTTTTCTGTTGTGAAAACATTCGACTGCATTTCCACAAGTTTTCTCTGTGATGCATTCGTTTTTTCGATTTTATTTTCAAATTTTATTGTGTGTGTGTTTAAAATGGATGGTTTGGATTCTTCAACTGATGAAGGGGAGTTTACAGGCTTCCATTTATCAGACATTAAAGTGAGAGAAATGGACTTGGAGTCGGAGGAAGAGATCGGTACTGACATTAGACAATTAGTGTCAGAAGTGTGCATGCAAACTGCAATGATGCATACGATCTTTCAGACTGGCATAAAAGTGAAGAAGAGAAGGGGGCTTGTTTGGACATTTTAAAACTTGTTTTTTTATACACATGGAGTAATAAAAAACAAGACATGACAAGAGAAGTAGAAAAAGGTAGATAATCAAAAGAGAATTTATTTCTGTTCATTTTGCATTTTATTTCATTTAAATCTATACACTAGTCACTAATACCTAAGATGTTGTGTTTTTACTAACGTACCCCTAAATATCTCTAAAATTATAAAAATTCTTGCCTGTTTGCATCTAAAATATAGACAACCGTGTGCCCAGTAAAATTGGAAATGTGGAGTTTGTGTGTAACAGTGGTGGACCTCAAACTTTGTTAGGCCTACAAATCAAGATTCGACTTAACTTTTTTGAAAGACATGTGCATAAAACATTCTTTTCTTTGTTGTTGTTTCTATTCATGTTTACTTTGTGCTTTTTGCTTTCAGGAGAGGCCCTAAATTACTTTCAAAATTGCATACATTCATTTTCTTCCAGGGGGCGAATACCGGGGCTTGGCCCCTGGGCCCCGGCCGGATTTCAGAGATTTCTTGATTCAGTTGTTCTCCACCCTGGTTACTGTGTTGTTGTTTTTGTTGTTGTTGCATAATACAACTTTTGCTGTAGTTTATCTGATTGCACATTAGTGTCCATTTGGAGCTTGAAGTCAAGATCATCACAAGATTAAAATCAGTATTATTGTGCAATTTAATGGCACAGTTTCAGCTTTCTGGGCTTTCATTTTCATATTAAATATTGCAAGTTCCATAAAGCGCATGTGAGTCATATCGGCTTTGCCCTTTAAGTTTAATTTTAAAGTTAATATAGTAGTGAACATAACCTTTGCAGCAAACATACTTTTCAAACATCAGTGCCGACATCAAAGTGAGGTTGTGTTTAACGTCTATTATTTCATAGGGATATGCCAGTGGTTGCCTCAGGGTTGTGTATTGGAGCGAATCTTTGCTGCACAGCTGTTGGATGACCTTGACATTGATGGTGTCTACCCACTGTACTTGGAGCTTCAGCGACATCTGCAGGCACACCCAAACTTACGGTCAGTGAGAGTGAGAAGTGTATATGTGGGGAAGGAGAATGGGAGCAAGGTGAATTTGTTGTTGTTGTTGCTTAAAATGTAATAATAATAATAATAATATATAGAAAAAAATGATAATGATGTATAGAACGCAGACCTGCCTACTCTTCCGCATTATGCGGAAGTTCTACGCATTTGAACTCTGTTTTCCGCTTTTACACCTACCTTTAAAATTCTTCCGTTATTTTTTATTATTTTTTTTTTTTAAACTAGATTTTGGTAGAAAGTCATCTGTTTCCACTTTCGACGAACACAAAGTAAAACCTTTTTTTCCGATTGGTCAGTCTAAAATAAATAGAACCAATAGGCTTTAACGTCTTATTTATTCGACCGCCATCATTCTCTTTGGTGGAAGTTACTTTGTCAAATTTTTCCAGCAATCTCATCATGTCTCAAAAACCTTCACGCAAGCGAATACATAAAACAGATGACGAAGATGCAACTGCTAGTGGCAGTGCCAAACAAGTCAAAAAGGAAAAGAGATACTATCAGAAATGGAGAAAAGATTATTCGTCAAAATATCCTGATCTTAGTGAATCGACAAAGCATGGCACATGCCGTTTGCAATCGGGATTTTTCTATCACGCACGGAGGCAAATTCGATTGCGATCGTCATGATATTGACTCAACTTTGCGCAAAAGCTTAGAAAAATCGGCCAGTTTCAGAAAAACATCTTCATTTTTTTTACATCTGCATCAATCTTTCAAACAACCCAGGCTGAGGCGCTTATCATCTTATGTGCCAGATGATTGCCGAGCATAACCTGTCGTTATCTTCTGCCAACTACTTAACATCGATGTTTCCAGACTCCAAGAAAGCTTGGTTTTCACCAATTCTGTCATGTACTGTTTGTGTATAATTATTATTATGTTGTTGTTTTTTTTTACGCTGCTCCCGATCTTCCTCGTCAGTTGGAAAATCTTCCTCATAACTTGCCTCTGTCTTCCTCTTGAGTTCAGCGGAGGGTAGGCAGGTCTGAGAACGATTCCCTGTAAAAATGAATTCAAAGCAAAAAATCTAGTGTCAAGTCGTAGACATTCTGTAAAACTGCAAACCTAATGGAATGATGCAGGCTCGCATTTGCTAGTGACTTATTTAGCATTATTATCATTAGGTAAATCCATAGAAATTAACAAAAAGTGAGCTGAGAATTTTATGTCTATGGAGCATGGTTTTAGACGGTGGTAATAATGCTGAACACCAACCTCTTTATGCAGAACCAAACTTGTTAACAATGTGTACTTTTTGCATCTTTTCAAAATGTGTTTAATATAGGTATTTGGGTTTCAGGTCTGAATGGGGCTTTGATGGCCATTGTCCTCAGAACTGGCTGCTGGACAGTGCTGCGTTTGGAACTTTGGAGGTGGAGTCTTTGGATTGGATAGTTCAGAAGGTTTGCAACAGTGTATTACTGACGGTGTGAAGACAAAAGGTTATAATGTATGAAGCATTTATGTCTATGAATTACTCATTGAGAATATTCAATGGTCGGAATTCTCTGCCTTTTGGCACATCTGCTCCATTAAATCTTTTTTCATCCTTTTCTTACCACTGTATATTGCAATACCATTTTGGAAATTAAAAACATGCCATGATTGTTTCAGAAAGGAGTTTAAAATTGTAAGGTTGTTTCAATTTAACCCAGGAGTAAATTTGCGATGAGTGGAATTAAGGTTTTACCATACTGCATGAAATCTGCATGCATTATGCAATCTGCATGAAATATTTTTATAGAAGTTTACACATTGAAGATCCTGTATATGCATCAGTATGTTGGAATTTGTTTTAAAAAAACAACATAATGAAAAATAGGATGTGGCTGCTGTTGTATGTTTAGCTTGTATATATACAAATTAAGTTGTTTGTAGGGTGTTGGTAACTCTAAGATTGTTTCATGTGCAGGTGAAACGTTTTCTTGTGTCCAAGACATTGCAAGACTGCTCAATCATGGTGGCTGTGCTGCCGTTGACAGAAAGGTATAATTTTGACTTGCATTTGTGTTCAGCAATGTTTATTCTCATATATTTTGTGGAGGTTGGGTTTTGTGTGTGAAGGTGAGTGTGACTGATTATATTTTTAGCATCCTCTTTTGTGTCAATGAATGGTAACTGGCATAAAACTGGTACTATTAAAATCTATTTACTGCTGTCACTGGAAGTATCATTCGAATTGATTTTCGTCATTTATAATGGGTTACATGTTTTCCTCTCAGTGAAGCGAAAAAGTGCCAGTCAGCTGCATCAACTGGCGGGAACAACTTGCTGCACTTTAGAGGGCGGTGGCATAAGGTGTCGGTGGCTTTGGTTGACCTTGACCCTAAACCGCTGGACAAGATCCCTACCTACAATCGCCAGGCCTGCGCAATCCAAGCTTCCTTTCAGGAGAACTCATGTTCTAGCATACTGGATAATCACGTAACCACAACTGACCCTCATCTGACATGTCATATATCAGAAGCTGTTGGCACAGCAGCTGTCTGTACTGCCGTCTCGGCTGATATTTCTTCCAGTTCACCAGAATCATCGTCGGCCTCACTGGACACATCCATGGAAGTGGGGAGCAGCTTATCTGTGTCAGAGGATGATTCTGTGAGCTCCAGCTCTCCAGTCAATTATACAGCGGCCACAAAACTGGAGTCTCGAGCTCAGGGTCAGATTGAACTGTTATGACTAATGCGTAAGTGATGGAGTGAGAGGGTGAGCATCAAGTCCTAACAATACTGAAGACAGAAGTTTTGTAAAATAAATTGAAAGGTGGAAATGATGAAGGGTCTAAAAAGCAATTTGAGATGGTTTATCAAAATTCCGGTGAAACGTGGGTGTCCTGGTATATAGATACAAAAAATACGGGTACGAGCATAAAAATGTTGGTAAAATGCTTTTGTCTCTCTTATTTAAAATCCCCGTTGGGGTGCCAGGGGTTTGTGTATAAATAGTTTGAAAATTGAGTGCTTTGAATTACCACTCACTGCGTTACTTCCAAGGTACACTCAGCTGGAGCTAAAGTTAACTTGCCAGAGCTACCACCATCACGCTCATCCACCCTCTTCATCCACTTTCTTCATTCCCTACACTCTTTCGCTTGAACTGATACATGCTACGTCTATACTAGCTGTAGGCTAGCACACACAGCGATAAGCTGAAGCTGGCTTGCTGTGTAATCAGTTGGAGAACATTTCGAATTCCCGTGAAGCACCACAACAGAGGATAATACATGTCAGTAATATGAAACAAAACATACCACAATTTACAAGACAGAAGAAAGGATAAATGAGAGAACCCCCCCAACAAGTGTTTTGTCCCCAAGGATATAATTATTATACAACTCTTTACAGATCTGAAAAACCACGCATGCTGCATTTAAATAAACAGGAAACCCAACATCTCAAAGCAAGGAATAATCTATAAGAGGGCAGAAGACAAAACAGTAAACAAAAACATCCTAATGTGCCACAATAAAAGAACACAAAATAATGAAAGAAAATGATCAAGGTAATCTTGAACTACAACACTTTACAATATATATTAAAACCACAGAGTATATACAGTCGTATTTACTTACATATTATAGGCATGTGTATGGTATACAATTGAAATTTGTTTTGCGTTTTAAATAATTCAAAATAGTGAATTTATTGTCATTAATATAAAAGAAAGATAAAAGGTCTTATAATACATGTTCATGTGTTCATGGAAATTGTTACCTGCATATGAATAAAACAAAACAAAAAAAAAACTACCTGAAAGCCACTCTTATACACCACAGTTCACTAATATCATTACAGCACCATACATAAGTAATGCAAGAGTAGCAGATGTCAATTTTAAAGTTTTTCAACACAGACTCTGTTTTCATGATTGTTCTTACAAAATTTTACATACCACAAGAAACAAAACTCGTCGGTCCAACCACAACTTCATGTTTGTTTCATTATCACAAACAAAACAGGACAGACAAAACAATAACGCAACATAACACAACAATTGAGGTTGTTATTTTTCTTGAGACGCTGAAGAACAGGAAAGACGACGTGCTCTGTAATGGAATAGAGTGACCATAATATCAAACTAAAAACTTAAGGTTCAAATGAGTGTTAAAACACACACAAACATACAGACAAGAACATAAGCGCAATTACAGTCACAAAACTAAGGAATAAATACGGCAATGTACACCATCAGCCCTAAAATTAATGAAGTCATCAAAAGCCTGTATGACAAGGATACCAGTGTCCATCGATAAGAACAAATAAGTATGTGTCAGTATCAGTAATATCAGTATTATCACAAAATCGATGAAATCTAGCCTTAAACAAAACTAGTCTATAGTTACACAGGCCTCTATAGTAAAGTAACAAAATATACAAGGTGAACGTAATCACTGGCTCTAGTCATGTAAACCATCACTTTTTACACCAACAAACACGTTTTTTAGACCAGAGACTGATTACAAAGCTGATCTAGATAGAGTGCTATAATCTTTAGGTTTGGCCTCCAAGAACAGAGCGGTCAGCTATAATTAGCCAGCAGCAGCCCACTAGCCTCTAGAACAGAAAACATGTGTGGCTGAAAACCAGGCTTCTTCGATGATTTGTAATCAAATTGAGCTTTTTAGTATGTGTCAGTCGTGTACATCTGATATGTTAGTGTTATATAGTATTACCTTTGCTAGTGTTGACTCTCCATCCTCCTCCTCCCCCCCCCCAAAAAAAAAAGGAATGATTCCTTGTTGTTTTAGACAAGCAATTAGCATGTAATCATGGTGTTGTATTGTAACATTTGTAAATGTTTAAACTATAACTGAACAATGCCAAAATTATAACACTTGCTGTGACTTGTGGAACAATTTTTTTTTCTTGTGAAAATGTGTCTGAGTTGCTGCGTCTTGCACAGTGTTTGTAAAGACTGGACATGATCAGTCATTTATATGTAAACAATGCTTTTATTGCTTACTACTCATTCTTTATAAATAAGACATGTGCTTATTTTGATGGTGCTCAAGTTCCTATGTCTAGAATAACTGGAAAACATGACAATGCTAGTAGTGGCACTGAACTTCAGCCTGAAGTCAAACATTGGAATAATGGGTATTAAGGTTGAGGAGTTACAATTTTTAACGGATAAGTTAATGAGAGATGCTTTGAGTCTAAGATATATATATATATATATATATATATATATATATATATATATATATATATATATATATATATATATATATATATACATACATATATTAAATGTTAAATTTTTATATATATATATCTATATATATATCTATATATATATCTATATATATATCTATATATATATATATATATATATATATATATATATATATATATATATATATATATATATATATATATATATATATACATATATACATATATTAAATGTTAAATTTTTATATGGCACAAAATATTCAGAGTTTGTTGTGCTTAAGGTTTTTATGTAAATGAAAGAACATATGAATTGTATTTATTTATATACGTATTAGTTTTGTACTCATTGTGTTATGCCAAGTTACTTGTAATAGTAATGGTATAAGAGCAGCAGGGATTGCTTTTTGTGCATATTTTCTGTGTATTTCTCACATTTGCTCCCAGTTCTTCGACAATGAAAAATAAAATAGACTTTCGACACATGCACCGCACCACTGCTAATTATAGCCCGATCTCCAACGATACCAATATGAATAAAAAACCTGAATTTTGGGAGGAATTTGGTGTCAACCGTATTTCTACCTTATACTGGTTGGTCAGTTCCATAATTAAAAGAAACTTGCTATTCACCAACTTTGATGATGTCAGACGTCTACTCGGAGATCACTGTTGATTATTGATTGCAAATGCAGATGATTTTTCAAGGATGTAAGTCAGCATTTATTCTTTCTTTTAAAACATATCTATACATAATTTTTTTTTTTTGAGGGGACGAGAGAGGGGGGGAGGGGAGACAAATGAAGCAGAGAGTTTGGGATAGTCTTTTTTCATGTCACAAAGTGAAAATCCCGTTCCATCCTGCTGATAGGGAGATGGGCAGAGAAAGAGGAGGAAGTTCTAAAAATGCTGCACCACAAACCAAAAGTCTGACATGGTAAAACTATTTTTAGATGTTTAGCACTCTGACAGTTCATTGAGTATGCTTTTTTAACAGTATTTGTACTAATAAAAATGTTTAAATAGTTGTTGTTCTGGGTTACGCTGAAATACTGACGCTTCACAATTTTTTTTTTTTTTTTTTTTTTAGATATACATGATTTTGAGAAAGCTAGAGCGATCCCTGGAGCAGTGTTGCCTTATTTTAAGAAGAATGGAAGGTTGACGTACGGGGTTATTGTTATGTGCTCACAGTTATCAGTTTCAATTTGAATTGCTCATGGGTTTTTAATTAGGATTGACTTGCATTGTATCTACATTTTTAGCAGCACTATCATTTTTGAATTGACTTAAATGGCATTCTTTATTTATGATCTGCTTTGCTATAATATTGCAGAATTTATTTGTGATATGTTTTGTGTTAATGTTTCACATGGGCTGGATGTGAATCCCATGAATGGTTTTTAACATAGATTGCTAGTGATCTTCGCCTTGTAGCATGCTTTAGTTTGGTTTCTCATGCTGCTGAATGTATGGAGCTGTTAGCAACGAGTGAATCTCATGTGTAATGATAATGGACCCATGTGTTCAGTGTGTTACTAATTGACCACAGCAACTCAACCAAAGCTTTTTAGATTTTGAGGTTAGGTTATAGGCTAACTATAAATAGCTTCTCCAATGATTCCTTTCCTTTCACTGGAAGGGAGGGTGCAGGCAAGCTATAAATATCCCGCAGCAAGAAAAAATGTGAAGGCACTAAACAGTGCTGCTTACATAGGAATTGAGCTGGTGTGTGACATTATAGGATAGGTTTCCAAAGCAGACAGTGAATGTTCTCATTATTGAGAGCTGACTGCATTACAGCATGTCTAGACTCGGCCGTCTAGAGACTTTGATTCCTTAACATTATTAAAATAGTTGATTCTTATCATGAATTTCCATTGATAGGAAGAAGGGGCTGGAAGGATGTAGGAAGGGATGAGTGGTGGGGGAAGGGGGTGGGAGGTGGGTAAAGGGAGTGGGAATCATACGCAGCAATATGAGTCATATTCACCCCAAAATGCACATTTCTACATTTTAGGTCATGTGCAGGGGTCCAACTTTTTCCGTTTCCAGACGGAAACCGTATTTTAAAGATCTATTAAAACGGAAATTCCATATTTTTGAAAAAAACAACAACCAAAAAACCCACAAAAAAACGTAATATAGAAAAACTGAGAATAGTACGGAAAACACTCTTAAAAAAAAAAGGCAATCTTTCTTTGCTGACAGGAAGCGAAAACAGCCCGTGCTGTGCAATTGTATAAACCCCGGAGATATTTTGCCGCACAATTTGATTCAATACGAAGTTACAAAGAATTCATCTTAGGAAAAAATGCCTTGGATGAAGGAAGGAGACTTGGTCACAGATGTAGATTCAAATGTAAAAAATAACAAACGTGACACTGTTCCTTTTGTCCACATTGAAAGAGAACCTTTTAAATCTATTCCAAAATTAACTCTTCAAATGCTAAAAAGTCGGTTTTTTTCTGGGCTCAGTTTTTTTACTTTTGGCCAGTTGGACCCATGCATGTGTGTTACATTTAATAGATTTTAAAAGTATTTTAGTATTCATTTCCTTAATTAATTAATTAATTAATTAATGTATTTGTTAATATGACAGATAAACAGGCATGTTGAATCAGAGATATAACTACGATATGCAGAACAATGGGGAAAAAAATTCACTGAACTGCAAATCTCTGTGAATTTGTTGCTCAAATTGAAGAAGGAGCTTGTTGACCTCTACATTACCTTCACCCAGTCTCTGTGAGGACCAAAGAAGGTGACATCATGTTTTTTGGGTACACTTTATTGTCTCGTTTTATTGGGAAATTCTGGACCGCCTCCCCTGAGGAAGGCATAGTCGCAGCCTGTGGCGTGCCCATACCCAACCTAAATCTAATATTAGGTGTGTTTTTTTTAAATTTTGCTGGGGGAACAAACCAGAGTACTTCAAGAAAACCCCTGAGATGTTGCCAGAGTTTAAAGTAAATAATATTTGGAGCGACATAATGCCCAGAGGCTGGATCGATCCAATACCTGTCAGGCGCCATTGGTTTCTAGCCTGTGGACAAGGCAAGTTAGTCTTGCCTTAGACCACACCACTCGGCCACAACGCTTGCCATTTGCTAGTTTCAAAAAGTTTACCTGTACCTGCCTTTGGAGCAAATACAAATAGCGTTAAACGTTAATTTTTTTAATGCCATTTTGTGAGGTAAGGGAGGTCGGGGGAAGGGAGGGGGAGATACGGGTTAAGCCAATTGTTGTTCACTGGCAAACTGGCCATTCATATTTATATCAAGGGGCTTGCAGCTTTAGAGTCTGAAAATTCAATCAATATGTATTTTAAAAATGAACCAGTCTTCTTCCTTTTGCATAATGGTGGTCCAGAATTTCTTTTGTCCATTTGTTGAAATTTTCATAATTATGATTCAGATTACAGATTAAGATTGTATTAATCTATTGTATGCTGAAATTTGCTTTTCATTTATTTACATGAATAAGATATGGCAGATATATAAAAAAAATGTAAAAAGATAGAGATCAATATATATATATATATATAGATATAGATATATATAGTACAAAACCTCACAAAAAGATGGTTATTATTTTATAAGAACAGCTTTCATTGGTTTTTTACTTGCTTACAAATCTTGAGTAAACCTGATTTGAAATAAGTTAAATATCCATATAATACATGGAGTGCATAAAAAAGGCAGTGAAATCATTTTGAATATGGACATTTTATAGATGTATAATTATAGTGGTTTGTTTTGCACACAAGGCACAATTGTTGAAATCCATATTTACAATTAAAATAGTATTTGTCTACCGCAACCTCAGATATGAAGTGTGAGAATTTATTGTTTATATTTAAGAATGCCAGTTGTGTTCAGTGAATGCAATTCTCACCCAGAATAATTATGAAAATTGTTCCTCGAAAGCATTTACTGGTTTGTTTTAATTGTATGTAAAATTATTCAGTGCTTTTTGATTCATCTATACATTATTTAATCAAGTTGTTGCCCCTTTCCCTCCCCCCTCCCCCTTCTCCTGTGTGGGTGCCGGGGTGTTACACTCCGTTTGATGTTGGTGTTTTCTATCAGTATCTGATTCAGCCCCGATGCTTGAATTCCTGATAGGGTGTAACTCAGATTCGTTTATTCACACAGCCCGTCCAAACAGCATACAAGTCACAAAGTCGACGTATGAAGTTTTCCACTTTTATTCAGCACACATCAACAACTGCATACAATTCTCAATTCAACTCAACAACTTTCACAGCAACTTTCCAAATCACTATCAACAACTTTACTGTCTCTCAACAGCAACTCTGCACACGATTAAATAACCTCTCTCTTTTCCGGAAAGATTTCGTACATGGTAGAAAATGACGTACTGCCACCAATCGAATAAAAGATCGTCATCACTGACTTACGTCAATACATATTTTTATATCTTCCAGAACGACCTCTTGCTTCTACATGTATCAGGAAATTTCTATCAAGAGTAAACACGCATATCCAGAAGATTCTCAAATAATATCGACTAACGCAAATTATCAACGTTATACAAAGCCTCTCCTAACAACAATGCAAACTCAAATCAAAGGTAAATAAACACCATTATTGAATACTTTGCAAAACGAAACGATTAGATCTATCGTGCGCGCTTCCGACATACTTTCGTTCACGTTTCAACGTAACATAACCCCCCACTCAAGAAGAAATTTACCCAATTTCTTTCAACAACGTTGAAACGTAATGCACAAACAAAATCCTCAATTGAAACTAATTTAAGACTTTCTGAATACTGTAATTGCGCTCAGCTTATCTACACAGAGTCAATGGTTTTCATCTTCAAGTCTATCTGGATATTGTCAATGTTCACAGTTCATCCACACAGTCAATGTTCTTTACGCACACACTCTGCTGAGGAAGTCCGCACCAACATTGTCCGATCCTTTGATAGATTCTACTCGCATGTTAAAGTTCTGCAAGTACATAGCCCATCTCATGATCCGACTGTTCACAAACTTGGCAGAGTTCAAGTAAGTTATCGGCTTGTGATCAGTCTGTAGCACGAACTTCACTCCTTGAAGGTACAGTTCGAACTTCCGGATTCCCCATATGATGGCAAGGCACTCTTTCTCCATGGTCGAGTAATTTTTCTCAGCCCTGGACAGCTTCTTGCTGGCGTAACTGACCGGAAATAGTTTCCCTTCGTGTTCTTGCATCAGTATGGCGCCGATGCCTTCGTCCGCTGCGTCTGTTCTTAAGACGAATTCTTTGGAAGTGTCAGGCAGTCGTAGCACCGGATCCTTCGAAAGGAGGTCGCGCACAGTCTGGTATGCCCTCTCCTGAGACGGTCCCCACTGCACTTGGTTTGGACAGCCTTTCCGCACCAGGTTCGACAAAGGTGCTGTGATGGCTGAGTAGTTCGGTACGAACTCCCTATAATACCCAGCCAATCCCAGGAAAGATCGTACTTGCTTCTTTGTTTGGGGACGTGGAGCGTTCAGAATTTTGGTTACGTTTTCTAGCAGAAGCCCCTTTTGTCCTTCTTTCAGCGAATGGCCGATAAAGTCGACGTTGTCAGTCCCCAGAATGCACTTACTGGGTCTCACGGTCAGGTTAGCTTCTGTTAGACGGTGAAACAGCTCCCTCAAGGTCTGCAGATGCTCTTCCCAGGTGCGGGTGTGGACTAGCAGGTCGTCCCAGTAACACACGACGTTGTCCATCCCTTTGAGCATCTTCCTCATTCCTCTCTTCAGGGTAGCTCCGCTGTTGACCATGCCAAAGGGCATCCTTAGGCACTCGTACGTCCCATCAGGAGTTATGAAAGCAGTCTTTGGTATGTCCTGTTGACGCACGGGGACTTGCCAATAACCCTTGCTGAGGTCAATCTTTGAGAAGATTCTACTCCCCGATAGTTGGCGGAAGAGGTCTGCTGCGGTAGGCATCGGCTCAGGGTCAAAGACGGTGATCTTATTAACCTTCCTGTAGTCGATGCATACTCTGTTGCTGCCGTCCTTCTTCTTCACGACCACGACAGGGGACGCGTAGGGGGAACTGGACTCCCTGATGATGCCCATCCTCAGCATCTCATCGATGTCTTTCTTCAAGGATTCGCGGGCCTTGAAAGGGATCGGGAAGGGCTTGGATCGAACAGGGATATTCGAAGTGAGGTGGACTTCGTGTTCGACCAAAGTTGTAGAGCCAGGGACATCGCTGAAGTTGTGGGGAAACTCGCCCATAAGGTCCTTGAGCTCCATCTTTTGACCTTCCGTCAAGCTTGGTCCTAGCTTAACATCATCGATGCCTTCTTTGCTATGGAAGTCTCCCAGTTCCAACAGTTCCTCGCTGTCAAAGCCGTTGTCGATCTCAGCTGCTGTTGCCACATGCACAGTCTCTGATGGCCTTTCCACGTACAGCTTAAGGAGGTTGGTGTGGTATATCTTGGAATGCTGGCCGACCTTCACCTTGTAGTCGTTGATTCCCACCACGGTCTCCACGTCGTACGGGCCTTTCCATTGCATCAGCAACTTATTGTGATCGGTAGGTAGCAGCACCAGCACTTTGTTGCCAGGTTTAAACTTCCTGTTCACAGCCCTACGATCGTAGTAGTGCTTTCCACAGTCTTGGGACTTCTTCAGGTTTTCTCTGGCTATCTCGAGAGTCTGCTCCAGCTTCTCCCGTAGCTCAAACACGTACTGGTAACTGTTCTTCACCTCTGGGGTGTCCACTTCTTTCGTCCACAGTTCTTTTAGGATGTGCATCGGCCCTCGGATGGTTCTTCCGTACAGCAGCTCGAACGGAGAAAAGCCGGTGGACTCCTGCGGTACTTCTCTGTAGGCGAAAAGTAGGGCGTTGATGTAGCGATGCCATTGTCTGGGCTGCTCGCTGCACAGTTTCTTCAAGGTGGACTTCAGCGTAGCATTGAACTTCTCGACGAGCCCGTTGCACATTGGATGGTAGGGTGTCGTAGTCAAATGCCGGATGCTCAGCAGTCGGTTGACCTCCTTCATGCAGTCAGAGACGAACTGCGTCCCGAGGTCTGTCAGAATTTCTTCAGGCACTCCAAGTCTACTGAACATGTCCACCAGTGCCTCTGCTACAGTTTCAGTGTCAATCTTCTTCAGTGGCACTGCTTCTGGGTACCGAGTCGCATAGTCTACTAAGGTCAGTACCCATCGATGACCTTCTTCACTCGGAGGTCTTATTTCGCCGATTAAGTCTAAGGCCACCCTCTTGAAAGGTCGGTCGATCAAAGGCATTCTCTGCATTGGCACTTTAGGGACCCTTCCTCGAGGTATGGTCTTCTGGCAAATGTCACATGATCGACAGAAACGGCTGACGTCCGCATGAAGTCCTGGCCAGTAGAACACCGCCTGGATTCTGTCTGACGTCTTCTTGATGCCTAGGTGACCTCCCATGATTGAGTCATGCGCTACTTCCATCACCTGGCGCCTTAGGGGTAACGGTACCAAAACTTGACATAGTGGTTTCCCTCCGTTGACCCTCGGGTGCTGGAAGATTCTGTACAGGATCTTGGCCTTCACCTCAAAATAGACCGTGCCACTGCCCTTGGTCACGTGGTCTTGGCGGTTCCTGTACTTGTTTAAAGTGCTATCAGCTTCCTGGAGCTGGATCAGCTTATCTCTGTCCACGATGGCAGCTTTGGAGTTGTCGGCGACCTTCAGTGGCGTAGACGTCTTGTCTCTCTTGGCCTGGGCCCTGGTTGTAACGGCACCGACGATCTCTGGTCGGCAGGGCTGAGCCGGAGTAACCACATTGTCCCGTAGCAGCTCTGAAAGGTCTCCATCGGGGAATGGCAACGGATCCTCCTCCGCAACTTCGACATGTTGGGTTGAGGCAGGACTCCATTCTGAATCGGGGTCGTCGGGTCGTCTCGCGCCGTCGATATTCCCGATCATCAAATCGTATAGCGGCTTCTTCAGGCAAACCGCTTCGACTTCGCCTACGTAGAAAGGGGTGTTGACTTGAATCTTTGCAACTGGCGCTCTCACACATTTGCTGTCGGCCATAAGTGTCCATTTTGAATCGCCAGTGAACTGTTCTTTAGCGATTAGGTCTTCTCTGACGATGACCCCACTGCAGCCAGAGTCTCTTAAGACAGTCACTTCATGATTTCCGACGCGTCCCTTTGAAACTGGCATGTTCTGGACGGTCACAGCTGCGCTGGCGACGACGGGGATGGATTTTCCGTTGGCAAGGAGAAGTTGGCCATCGGTCATGCACTCTTGCACGTCCGCAGGGGTAGCTGTGCGCTTGGTCTCACTCGGAAGAATGACGCTCCCGCCGCACACTTGATGGTCAGATCTACTGTTTTGCCGTTGATTGGAGAACCGCCTCTGCCGGTTGCCCGCCGCTGCATTGTCCGTACTGCTCCGCTGTCCGCTATTTCTGCTTTGAGGGCAGCTGGCAGCTCTGTGGTCTGTAGCGTTGCAGATAAAACAGCCTCTTGAGTGCCCTTCCCTGGGAGGAGGCGTGGAGTCCGTCTGTCTCTGGCTCGTCTGGCTCCCTTGGACCTGGTTCCCATGGTTTGCAGTCTTCTGAAAATGTTTCGTCGCGCTGGGTAGCCCCAGGGTTTTCCCATGAGCGATGAGATATCTTTCGGCAGCCTCAGTCACATCTTTAAGCGTCTGCAGCTTTTGTTCTTCTAAGTAGGTCGCTAGGTCCTTGTGACAGGCATTGAGAAATTGTTCTTTCACAATCAGGTCATGGAGACTGTCGTAAGACTTCATTTCGCCTGATAACTCCACCCACTTGTGTAGATATGACGACAGGCGCTCCACAAACTGCTTTGGCGTCTCGTCTGACTTAGGCCTGCATTCACGGAAGCGTTTACGGTAGCCCTTCTCTGTAAAGTTGTAGCACTGCAGTAGGGCCTCTTTCAAGACGTCATAGTTTTTGGCGTCATCGTTCGACAGTCTGGTGTAAACTTCGAGCGCTTGCCCTGTCAGAAGTGCACTTAGTCGAATCGCCCAGTCTCGAGGTTGCCAATTGGAGCTTTCGGCGAACCTTTCGAATCTCGCCAGATAGGTGTCGATCTGGTCCTTCCCGTCGACGAAAGCTGGCAATTTTGGAGCCGTATGGTCGTTGGTGGCTTGTGGCGCATGCTGATTGTTCTGGATACGCGCCAACTCTAGCTGGTATTGACGCTCAGCTTCTAATCGTCTCTCTTCCATCTCTCTTTCTTGACGCCGCTCTTCTCTTTCTTCTCGGCGACGCTGCTCCTCTATTTCTCTTTCTTCACGCCGTCGCTCATCTTCTCTTTCTTCACGCTGACGTTGTTCTTCTCTTTCTTGTATTCTCTCCTGAGACTTGACGTACTCCGTCAGCTGTTTGCCTTTTAGATTCAGTTGCATCCCTTTCTGCCAGAAGTCAGCCATCTTGATGCTTCTGGAAAGTTCTTTTCTGGAAAGTTCTTTTTCTAGAAAGTTCTTGACTGTAGAGTTCTTTTTTTTTCTGGAAAGTTCTTGACTGTGCTGTACCTTTCTAGACTGTTCTAGAACAGCACGCTTTCTGCAGTAGCGCTGATGCTTGTCACTAGTCGCCTTTTTTGACGCAGGCCCCGCTGTCCTCGTCGTATGCGACGCTGCACCACGCTGGTGTTGATGTATACGCTCCTGTGCTGAAGTAGACTCGACGTCCGTACGTCGCTCTCTCTAATACTGGCGATGTAGCTCCGAGACTGTCCCTCGACGTAGTCCTGCGGCAGCCACGTAGTCCTGACCTGTTGTTCGCTCACGAAGCAACTCTTCAGCGACTACACGCCCTTGCAGTCAACCCGAACCTATCGGATGTAGTCCCAGTATGTTGGCCCCTCTCGACGCAACTCGTTGGCGGCTACCCTCGATGACTGCCTCTCGTAACGTTGACTCGCTTGTTGTAGCAGTTGAACCCTTGGCTATGGCGTGAATCGCGGCTTGACCCCCAAAATGTTACACTCCGTTTGATGTTGGTGTTTTCTATCAGTATCTGATTCAGCCCCGATGCTTGAATTCCTGATAGGGTGTAACTCAGATTCGTTTATTCACACAGCCCGTCCAAACAGCATACAAGTCACAAAGTCGACGTATGAAGTTTTCCACTTTTATTCAGCACACATCAACAACTGCATACAATTCTCAATTCAACTCAACAACTTTCACAGCAACTTTCCAAATCACTATCAACAACTTTACTGTCTCTCAACAGCAACTCTGCACACGATTAAATAACCTCTCTCTTTTCCGGAAAGATTTCGTACATGGTAGAAAATGACGTACTGCCACCAATCGAATAAAAGATCGTCATCACTGACTTACGTCAATACATATTTTTATATCTTCCAGAACGACCTCTTGCTTCTACATGTATCAGGAAATTTCTATCAAGAGTAAACACGCATATCCAGAAGATTCTCAAATAATATCGACTAACGCAAATTATCAACGTTATACAAAGCCTCTCCTAACAACAATGCAAACTCAAATCAAAGGTAAATAAACACCATTATTGAATACTTTGCAAAACGAAACGATTAGATCTATCGTGCGCGCTTCCGACATACTTTCGTTCACGTTTCAACGTAACACGGGGGTTTCAGTATAAATAGTATCCCCACTTTCTGAAAATTTAATGCTTTAAATTCCCACTGTCGCTGTCTTTCTTCTTTGTTCTTTCTCATTCCTACTCTGTTCTATCAATCTACTATACTATCTTCTTCTTCGCCAGACCATTCACCTACCTTTTTTCTTGAAAACTCTTCTGGAACAAAACTCCTCATTTGTGTGTGAGGTCTGTTGGATCAGCTTGGGAATATTGGACGCTTTCTGCCAGGTGTTCACTGGGTTTCCTATGATGTTATTATTTGGCAATGTAGGCATTTTATATGTATGTGTTTTGTTGATATTTAATAATGATGTTTGTATTCTATTTTGATTTTGTAAACGGAGGTTCGAGAAATTAGAGTATAGCCTCAGCGTCCCCTGCGTGGGATGTCTTTATTGTAAAGTGACCGGCTGGTGGAGTGCATTCAGTGTTACCACTGGGGTTGTTTCGGCAGATCTTTTATGCTGATCATGGGCAAGTCCTCTTTCAGCGAAGTTGTGGTCTTGATTTTTTGGTCCTGATTTGGATCGGAAGAGTCCGCTGGATCTAAAGCAATAACCATGTAATGTAATGTAATCAAGTTGTTTCATATATTAATTACATTTTAGGTGATGAAATGCTTGTATTTTTACTACAGTGATATGAAATATAAATTGTTCAAAGACCACAGCAGTACAAAGAGATGTGTATTCTTAAATTCTTAAATTTTCAAATGTTCTTGAAATTAAAGGAACAAGAAATGTGTGTAAATATTAGAAATGTATAAATATTTTCTTACTCTGTAGACTCAAATACTCTATTGTTGTTTGTTCACACTATTTTGCTTATTTTATCGATTCAAATATATACTCTGATGTTGTTGTTGTTTGTTGACATTATTTATTAATCATATAATCATGTTTGTTTTTCTTACAAATAATTTGTGTGTGTGTTATCTGACTTCATTTTTTGAAGTAGGATGATAATTGTTTGTGTATAGCTTTTATTATTATTTTATTTGTATTTAGCCAAATTACTCTTGAGAGATTTTCTGTTTAGAATATTTGGTATGCAATGATTAACAAAATGTAATTTGGTTGTATATAGTCAAATGTTTTGTGAAAGAGATATTAATTTGCAATCATGTCAGATGGAGTTATTTTAATATGAGTCAGATGATTTTCAGTATTTTTATATATGCAGGCTCTTGGTGACTGATTAATTGTACTGTTTGATTGATTGATTGAATAATATTTTAAAATTGATTTAACACAGATTTCTATTCCACCTTCTGTAATAAGGATCTCTTTAGATCGCCACGCTTTGAGTTCAGTTGAAGAAAAAGCACGTGACAGCATCCTTTGTTGTTGTTGTTATTATTATTATTATTATTATTATTATTATTGTGGGAAGTGTTTATAAGTTGTTGTGCTTCATGTCTCCAAAGCAAAATAATGGCAGTTTAATATAAACAGCGTTAACTGACAGGATAATGTTTTATTCACATGCATAGCAATGCAAGTCTATGTACTCAACCCCACCCACACACAAAATTTTCCAGATATTTGCAAGTCTGTGCGAGATGAAGCTTAAATAGTCCCAAAATGACATTTTTTAAAAATGTGTCTGTCTATCTGCCGTCTGTCTATGCAAAACTTGCAAGTGGATTAATTTCTCAGAACCTTTTTCAACTATCAAAACCAAACTTGTTAAGATGGTCTATACTCATGAGACCTCATAAATGATCAATGAATGAAGAACTTCACTTTAAGTTCAAGATCACAGGGTCAACAAATGTTAGTAAAAAATGACATTTTTTTTTCAGAAAATGTCAAATTTTTCTAGGTTATTAATATTGAATTTATGATTCTTTGATGCATGATGGATATCAATACTATACACATACTTTACAAATTTGGTCAACCTCATTCCAAAGGCAATGTCACTGGAGCTGTCCAATGTCAGTTAGTATAGGTACTTTGAAGTGACCTTGACCCTGAACTATGAGAGATATAAAGTCTAAACTTGTTGTATTTAGAGATGATAGATTGATCTTTCATATTTTTTCAGGTTTTGCATTGATCTTGAAAGCCAAGGTCATTTTAGATCTTGCAAAAACAAACTAAAAATAGGTTATCAAACAGTGGAATGGCTGTTTATTTAACCCATATTATGCAAAAACATTGGGTTATTTGATCAGACATGAGAGGTTTCATGTAGGTCAAGGTCATCCCAAGGTCAAGATCATCCCAAGTTCACCAGGTTTTTTTTGTTGGCATAATACAACTTTTGCTGTAGTTTATTTGATAGGACAGTACAGTAATTGGAGCCAGAGGTCAAGGTCAAGAACATAGAAAGGTCTAAGTCAGTATTACTTTGCATTTTAATACCACCGTTTCATTTTCTTTTTCTGGGCACTCATTTTCATGTTAAATATTGCGAATTCCATAAGGAGCGTGTAAGTCATATGGGCTTTGGCCTTCTACTTATGATGGTACTCAGTGCACTGGCATTTGTTTGTAGGTCTGTAAACCTAATTTATTTGTTTCTCATATATGAAGTTCATTTGTTTCTCACAACAATTGCATCATGCCTCTTAACGAATAAAAAGCAAACGTCCAATTGAGACAAAGTATCTCAATGGATGCATTCAGTCCTTTGCCACAGGGTGGTTTCCATGCAGGTCTCCCATTATCAGCCCCTCAGAGCAGAAGGCAGAAAAGCAATGATTCTGTCATGGGGAATACTAAAACGTTACCAAGTTCCTGTTGCTACAGCATCTGCACAGAGCAGAGACCATTAGAAGGAGAGCTGTTTGATTATTCATGTTTTGTTATCCAATTCAAAGGTACCGCTTCTCTCCTCCTCCCCTCTCCAACTTCCCCTCTCCCTTCCTATATGTATTTCAACAAGTTTCTATGTTCCGTTTCTTTATTACATAGGTGTGCGAATGAGCGAGAATACGACTTGAATAGGGACTTTTTGCAACTCAATTAAAATATTTGTCATGGTGATTCCCTGGTTTATTTTTAAAACAATCGCATCTGCCCCTTCGCTGTGTTATTTCCTGTTTACTTTTTCTATCAAAATCAAAACAGCAAAAACCAACAGTAAGGACTTTTTGCAACTCAATTAGAATATTTTTCTACGTGATTCCCTGGTTTGATTATAGAACGATAGCATCTGCGTCTGCAAGATGTTAGTTCCTGTTTACTTTTTCGTTTGAAATGAAAATTTTATTTCGACAGATATGATTTGAAGAAAGAAGAAAATTGCAAGCTTTTGGTGAGTGATTTTGGTAAATATATGAAGCTGTGAATATGTTTGGTTCATGCACAATTAAGTCATGCATCGTCAGGTGCATTTCTTTGTCGTATTTGTGCATTGTAGTGAAATCGAAAGAGAAATTTCACGTGCACATGGTAAAACGTTTGTTTCCTACACAGTTCTGTTCTGAACTATGACCGTGATAATCATCTGCCTGTAAAATGCGGGATAGCTCAGTTGGTTGAGCACAAGCTCGTGTTATAAAGGTTATGGGTTCGATTCCCGGTGGCCCGCACATAAACATTGGCTGTGAGCACTGGCCCTTTTAATGTTTCTATTAATAATAATAATTAACATTTGTACAGCGCCCTTCCTCGCTAGAGCTCATAAATAATATTAAACATAAAAAAATTTAAAATTTAAAAAAAAACACCTTTTGACAGTCTGATGGTTGTTTCAGGGTATAATTTTCACTTCTTCCCCATCTCTGGTCACCTTGGATTGTGCTCAGTCAACTTGGCGTCAGACTGTGCACCCAAGGAAGCATGTGGGCGTCTTGGGTGGCTTGAGTTAGATTCTGTATCTTGAGCTGAAATAGCACTATGTAAGAATGATTAAATAAATAAAGTGTAGCTCAGAGGTCTAGTTGCCGAACGCCGATAATAGAAATTCTTCATCGCCTGCTACGTGACTTCATGTGATAAGATAACCTGTGGGTTTTCCATGCAGCCAGCGAAGAAGAACAAGATTTTCAATAATTGCAAAACTCCCTATTATAAATCCATAAACTATTATTATTAAGCATCATGTAGGAGAAGAGAATCAGCTTTCTCAGTTATTTATACTTGTAGGCCGTGAGCTTTAAATAATGTCTGAATAATGCAACAAAACAAACATACATAAAAAATAATATCTAGTCATAATCCATTTATTTGAAAAAAGCGTTAATGTTTTATGAGGCCATAAATCAGTTTTGCATTTGATTTCAAGTAATAATAATAATAATAATAATAATAATAATAATAATAATAATAATAATAAAAATAATAATAGTAGTCTAATGTGAATGATGTCTAATTCATGTTGAATACCAGTGTGTTTGTACAGGTTTGTGATAGACATCAGTATTGTTGTCTAAAGTCCACAGAATTGAGTCTCCTCGATTACTGTTTCCATGCAGTTTTCCTTAGCTGTGCGTGTCCTATGTACGGTTGCTTGGTGAGTTTATTCATTATAACATGCCACTTTTCTGTTTCCATTTTGTTTACTTCTGTTGTTTACCCAGAAGATTGTTGTAAAAACGGCACAATTATTGAATCATTTATTGTGTTAGGATGATTTTTGTAATCCAGTCATTTGTGTTAGGATGGTGTTGAAATCCAGTCAGTTACTTTAATTGTAGGTCAAGGGTTTGAAAACTTCGTTGTACTTATTTATTAATGTATGTGCACGTTATTTATTAATGTATGTGCGAGTTATTTATTAATGTATGTACAAGTTTTTTTGTTTTTTTCTTCTCCAAATATATACTTTTATTTTTTGTTAACATGTAACTGTAGGATTGTTTTTTTCTCTGAGGTAGACATGGGGTGAGATGGTGGCTGTTAATTTTTCTGTAATAATTGACAGTGTATCAATCACTTAAGATGTAATCGACAATATTATGAACAAAAGGTCAGATAACATCTCGGTGAAGGCTGCCCATGCTGCTATTGATGTGCTTACGGTATATTAGTGAATTTAGTTCTCACTAATCATATCTTGATGAATTGATTATAACTGATTATGAGTGTAATACAAAAAGACGTAATGTAATAACCTCCCACTGGCTTCCTATTGACATCAATAGCAATGTCAAGTTAAATAGAGAAAAATAAATCATGTCATGAAGTCAAGATTTCTTCCCTATTATTTACTTTTAAAATTTGTATTTATTACTATTATTTTTTTTTTTACATTAACTATTTGACTGTGCTGCCAATGGTTTGTAGGTTGATGTCATTGCCAGATGCTGAGGAATAAATGGTGATGACTAATATGTATATTAAAACTCTTGCCGTTTTCTTATTTGTGGACTGTCACATAAATTTCACACACAGTTAAAATATCGAATAACCTTTCATGTGAATATTACTTTTTGTGTTTTGATGTTGTCATATTGCCAACAGTAGCCTCTGGTAATATTCAGAATGGAAAGCTTACATACATGTATATATTATAAGTCTTGCATACCTGTCGTAAATGCTAAATATAATCAAATGCCATTGTTTTGTGTCGCAACCAAAGATCATGCATACTTTTAGTCATTATTTTTGTACAAGTATTCAAATTGTGAACAATTTTTTTTTGTCTGGTATTAAAATTTATTTATTTTATTGTGTCAGAATTTTATTTAGGATTTCTTGAAATAAATGCTATTACAAAGTTTGTCCTATACATGGTTTTGATCTTGTAAGAGATTTACCTGTTTCGTGTGAGTGTGGTCCCTCTATATGAAAGCTAAAGGTTCACTGGACCCTATAAACAAGAAATCAAGTCAAATCAAATTAAAAAGTTCCAGTTATTTGAAACCAAAGTAAACGGCATCTTTTAATAAACTAATGATAACTGCGTTTTTCCTTGTGAATCCCAAAACAGGGTTATCCTAGAGGGTCGCTAATTAGTAAAAAAAATCTTGCTTTTAGTTTGCTCACTTCGTCCAGTATAATATCACATTAAGCTTTTTTGTAGTTGATGCTGCAAACATGCATACATATGGAGAAAGAAATTACGCAAGTATCAAGTACAAAAGCAACTATACCTACCTCTGCTCTTACCCCACTTTCTCTCGCCTCCATACAAAATTAAATTAAAAGATTTTAAAAAAAACCACAGCAATAATAAAACACACAAACAGATGTGATTTAAATTAGCCATACACTCTAGAACAATTTGTTTTGAGTTTGCTTGCAAACGTAGACCTACTTTGCAGCTTTAGTCAGAAGTTCAAAAAGAGCTTGATTGTTTATGGGATGATGCAGTCAGAAGACTTTCCCAGTCTCAGTTACGCAAACTGCATTCCACCACAGGTCACATTTCTCTCTGTTATAATGAAAAGTATTTTTTTCATTTTCATCGTCTGCTCCACAGGTTTGACTTTGTGGAGCATTAATTTTTGCTTTGAACAGGGATTGCCACAGGAATAGGGGTAAAAAAAAAAGAAGTGAATGAAATCCAAATAACGTTGGTCTAATTCCAGTTTTAATTGGCTGGTGAATGGTGCTAAACGTCTTAGGAACATAGGGAAAACTGGCACCACAGGCGCGTGAATCTGGAGATGAGAAAATCCTGGCCTGTGCATTCGTAGGTAATACACTGTTCTCACATTCACACTCGGGTGCCTGTGCCCTATACATAATATGTTTTCTTTTAATACTGTAGTTTGTAAAGTGTACACTTGTAATTTTATTTGTTTTTCTGTTAATTTTAAGGTATTTGTATTGTGCATAATTACTTTGTGGTTGTTTTTGTTTTTATTATAAAATATGCTGTTTTACTTGATGGTGCATTTTTGTTGCCATACAGAGAGAACTAATAAACAGTTCTAATGAAGCTTTCTACCTGATTTTGTTGGCGTTTGATCTTTTTTGTTATGTTTGTTTGTGTGCTTTCAATGTTTTTATAGATTAATCTTCATATTATTGTGTTTTAAATTATTTATATATTCTTCATTATTCTGACACCAGCAAACCAGTTGATGGTAAGGGGAAAATAATACTCTACCCCCGTTGGGTGCCGGGGGTTTCTGTATAAATAGTATCCCCACTTTCTTTAAATTTAGTGCTTTAAATTTCCACTGTTGCTGTGTTTCTCATTTGCTCTTTCTCATTCCTGCTCTGTTCTATCAATCTGCTATACTATCTTCTTCTTCGCTAGACCAGTCATCTACCTTTTTTCTTGAAAACTCTTCCGGGACAAGACTCCTTATTTGTGTATGAGGTCTGTTGGATCAGCTTGGGAATATTGGACGCTTTCTGCCAGGTGGTCACTAGGGCTTCCTATGATGTTATTATTTAGCAATGTAGGCATTTTATATGTATGTGTTTTGTTGATAATTTATAATGATTGTATTCTATTTTGTTTTTGTAAACGGGGGTTCGATAAATTAGAGTACAGCCTCAGCGTCCCCTGCGTGGGATGTCTTTATTGTAAAGTGACTGGCTGGTGGAGAGCTTTCAGTTTTACCACTAGGGTTGTTTCAGCAGATCTTTTATGCGGATCAGGGGTTGTCCGGTCCTGATTTGGCTGGACCTAAAGCAATAATCATGTAATGTAATGTAATACCCTGGGGTTACGTGTATAGTCCCCGACACATGGCATACAGGGGTACCCTGGAGCTAAGTTCAAGGTCCTTTTAGAGGAAACCGGTCTATTTAAATTCATAGAAATGCAAGCAGACATAACAACATAAACAAGCTGCACCGAGGAGAGTGTCTGATAATACAGAGAGGAATAGAAAAGCGAAACAGAATAGGGTAGTTACTTCCCTTGAAAGAGCTGACAAAATAAAAACGATAAAAGAACACCATCCAAAACCAAAACAACTTCTGCAGAATCATCTTGACAGTTGCTGAAGCTTTCGTAAATTTTGCGTCCAGCATGTGTAAAGTTTGATCGTATGCATATTTTCATCGAATATGAAGGTTCGAGCAAAACATCTTGGGGTCTCACGGCCTATTGAAGTTGAAAACGAACAGTGCACGTTGTCAGAACTTCTTCAGAAGACAGCTGAGGTTTTTCTGCTTGACACAAGGTAAGTTTATAGACCCAGTTTATATACTACTTAATAGTGTATATTTAGCATTTTGTTTACACGGTTATTACGTCAGTCTCGAGGCAATGAGTTATTCGGTTATTAGTCTAAATGTTGTTTTTTTTTCAATAACTGAGGTCTAAAGCTTGCCTAGCTTGAGATTTGCCTTGAGCTATGCTGCGCAAAAGAAGGAGTTGACTAATCAGGGAGCCCAAATTGGGCCAAAAATAAGGCAAACGATCCACAAGTCATTAAGTAACTAAGTGCAAAGAAGGCTAGCTAATGCGAAGCTAAATTTTTTTGCAAATTGTAAGCCATCTTAGACCTACAAAATCGGATCACTATCTATCTTTGTACCTTTCTACTAATATAGTGACGAAGTATGTGTTCGTGTGTGGTGTGTGTGTCATACTGTATAAGTATTGATGAAAGTGAGGAGTCTCAGGAGAGAATGCAGCAATGCATTGACAAGTTGGTTGAATGGACGGAAACATGGCTACTTAAATTTAACAGTGAAAAATGTCAGGTGTTGATCTGGGCAAAAATAATCCCCAGCATAGCATTTTATGAATGATGGTAAAGAAAGGTGTACGTAAGATTGAGGCGACTGGTGCTGAGAGCGATCTTGGAGTGATAGTGGATACAAAGCTCAGTTTTGAGAATTACATGGAGAGTACTGTTAAGAAAGCCAACAAAATATCAGCCCTGCTTGTGAGAACTATAAGTAATAAATCCAAGGATATAAATAATGGTCCACCTCTTTAAGGCTCTTATACGTCCCATCTTGGAGTACGCTAACCCCGTCTGGTGCCCATATTTGAGGAGGCGTGTTGACTTGATCGAGGGTGTCCAGCGCAGATTCACCAGGAAGATATGTGGAATGTCAGGACTCTTTTACGAGGAGAGACTGAAGTCACTGAGGTTACCCAGTTTAGAGTATAGGAGAGAGCGGGATGATTTATTCTAAATTTTTAAAATTGTGCACAATTTGTATGATCCTTTAACCACTTGTTCTCTTGTAAATTTTAATGATGTTGGTTTAACACCAGGTCACAAATTTAAACTTACTAAAACTTTTAATAATACTCACAAATGTAATAAGTATGCAATGCAACTAATAGAGTGGTAACCTCTTGGAATAACCTGACTGCCGAGGCTGTGGATGCTGGATCACTTAATGTGTTCGAGAATAGTCTGGAAAAGTTATTTAAGGATAGCATCTACTCTACCAAATTGGAGTCTAAAAAATTATAAATTGGTAGGCACTGAGGCCAAGGGGTAAGGTCTTGGGACCCTCATCAAGATCGATTATATGGGCCAAAGGCTTTTTAACCTGCATGCCGAACTATGCTATGCTATGATATGCAGTGCTATGTGCATGAGTGGGCGTGTATTTGACTCAAGAGAGATAAGGCATGTGCGTGCATTAGTGACATCTACACAAGAAAGAGTGTTGAAGTGCAACTAAAATGTTGAGCATGCTGCTGAACAATAACCGTAGGATAACAACTAAAGAAGTTATCAGTCTTTATTAGTTTATACATGTTATGGGTTGTTTTCCTTGCAGCACATTCAAGTTGAGTCTGAATAAGAGCGATGCACTTGTTGGAGATGATCAAACTCTAGAAAAGCTTGGTGTCATACATGGTGATCTCCTGTTTGTCCTTGTCGATTCTCCTGAACTGGAAGCTGCTGGTGACACCAACAACAGCGGAAATGGAACAAGATCTCAGGCTTTGTCAACATCTTGCCATTGTGCTGGACCAAGCCAAGTTGTGAATGGACTCTTAAATTCCAGTGGCACTGCAGGTGGTGATGCGCTTGTGCATGAGAATAGGCTTCTTGATGTCAGAAATGGAAATATTGATGATTTTGAACATGGATCTGGAGGTCCTTCAGCCGTAGCCTCAGGCAGTGATGTTCATAATAATGTAGAAACGCAGGAGGAATTCGATCCAGCTGGTAAGTGCAACTGCAGTTTAGGCTTTAGCTCATGTACAGAAATTTCACTGCCTCTTGTCATTGTTTTTCCCTTCACTATCCTTCTATCATTAAACTTCTGTACTTCTAATTCTGGAAATGCAGAATGTAGGATTTATAGAAATTGTTTTTCAATCCATTGCTTTTATTCATTAAAGTGAAGAATACTGACTTTTATTACTAATTCTGAATTATTAGGAATGAAATAGCAGAAACGCAACTAGTGTCGAACCTAAAAGTATACTAAATAATTAATAAGGTAATTAATAAAGTAATTTCTGTAGCACCACTCTAGTCTAGTAGTCACAGTTTGATTTGTTTTTAGATTGGTTTTGAATCCTAGTGTTATTAATCTGCAGGGGAGCATCCAGGATCCCCCTCTCCATCACATCTGCTGGACCCCGAAGTTAATCGATGCTTACAAGAACCTTTGCTGTGCCGTGAGTCCACACCAACATCTGTACCTGCAATGCTGAGAGATCTTTACTCTGGTGCTGCATGCAGCAGTACCACTGATGCCTTGTGGATAGTCATACATGCTCTATTGATGGAGGTGGGATTTAGGCCAGTGGAGGTTAGTTTTGCCTGTAATATAATTTTAATGGAGGATTTGAATTTGAATAAAATGCCAATTTTGCTGAGAAGTCATCTGGAATTTCGACTTCCAGGGTGACGAATAAATCCAAAGTCCAAAAAATAAAATCTAAATCCAAGTGGAGTTGTGGCCAGTCGGTATCATTGGTTACCCTATTGGAAGGGTAACTGAATTTATTCAGTATCATTACACAATTCATACAACTAGAAATAATTCAGTTGGTAGAATTTAGTAATTAACACTGCTACACAGGCCATTTTGGATATTAGTTACTGAGCAAGGTATTATTTAAATTTTATATTAGTATTACACAATTGTATTATGAAGTAGATGAGATAGTGTAATATACCATAAAATCCTTTGGTTATAATGAAGAAATAAAAATTTTCAAAGCAATGTATGCAGTGCATTTTCTGGACATAATGCACCAACAAAAGAACTGGACTGCAATTTGAAAGAAATGTACTGATTATCAGTCTAGACATCATCGTTGTTTGTTTACAGAACATTGGGCTGTCGCTTGCAGAGGACTGGAACAGAAAGGGCTTTTACAAGCAGGATTATCAGCATCTGTTTGTCACAATCCCTCACAACTGTTCTCTGGTTGGTGTCCCCATGGGCCCCAAGCTTGTTGTTCATGGTAAATATACCCAGTATGTTAATTATTATTAATATTGCATATATACCCAGTAAAGTAATTACTATTATTTTGTTTAATTTTTTTTCATTTATTTATTATTTATTTATTTTTGGTGTGTGTGTGGAGCGGGGGATATCATTTTTTTTTGGAGGGGGGGGGGGGAGGGGTATGAGGGCAGTTCAGATGTACTTCAAATTAAATAATAACTTTAACTACGTTTTCTGATGGACAGCGATAGTTACAGTGGATTTGATTGCTCCTGTATATAATGCTGCATATCTTGAATATTTTAGAAAAATTAATATTTCTGCTGTTTTTTGTGTGTGTTTCTTGTTCAGCATTAACATCATTTGATGATGATGATGATTGGTGATGATGATGGCGATGATGGTTGTGATGATGTCCATTTGTAATTATGCAATTTGACCAATCAACAATACATTGCAGGCACAGCAAGTGGGGACCCTCCGTTGAAAACAGACAGTCACCAAGTAGCAATCAGTGATTTTGTGGAAGGTCCTGTTGGAGATAAAGGTTTGTGGTACTTCGTTGTTGCTGTACACAATGCTACAGCCACTTTCTTAGTGTTTTTTAACCATTAGAAATTAAAGGAGTTCATTTCTTTAAAAGCTAACAAGTACAGTAGGGCAACAAGTGTTAGAACTATTACTGCCAAAACAGAATACTGCCCTCATTCAATCAAAATTGTGAATGATTTATGACAGTATAATTTCAAAAGCAGCATTGCTTTTTCCTAACAAAAATCAGTTGTGTTAAGAACATGAAAACTTGAAAATGTATGACAGCAACCCAGTGTTTGTTTGTACTTAGTGTGTGTGTGGTGAGAGGGGGGGGGGGGGGGCGGGGATTTAAAAGTTCTGTTCCTATCCTATCTTGTCCTATCCCGTAACTCTAAAGTCGTTGGGGCAAAACAGATGATCGTTTCACCAGCGTACTCCATCTTTCTCTGTGCTCAGCAATCCTCATAGCTTCGCTCAATGTCAAGCCAGTCCATTCTCGAATGTTGTCCTCCCAACTCTTTTTCTGTCTCCCTCTTCTTCTGCCTCTTTGCACCGTGCCTTGCAGGATGGTCTTTGCAAGGCGTGATGATCTGGTGAGGTGGCCCATACCATTGGAGTTTCCGTTTCTGCACCGCTGTGAGCATGTTATCGTGTTGTCCAATGGCTTGTGTGGTGGTCTGTCGGACTTCTTCGTTGGTGATGTGCTGGGTATAGGAAATGCCCAGAAGTCTTCTGTAGCACCTCAACTCCATACTATGTATTCTTCCTTATAGGTTTGCTCTCAGGGTCCATTTTTCGCAAGCTTATAGGAAGATGGAGATGACAAGGGAGCGTAGCAGTCTTACCTTGGAGTGTAGACTTATGGTCCTGTCTTTCCAAATGGGTTTCAACTTTGTCACTGTTGCAGTTGTTTGTGCGATCCTGGAGTCCAGGAGTAGACTACCTGTCATGACCCATTGTCTGATACAATGGCTCCTAAATATTTTATTCTATGCACTGTGTTCAGGGATTGGCCTTGTACTTTGATGTCCGTGTTGATGCTATTGGGGTTGTTGGTCATCATTTTGGTCTTCTCTGCACTTATTTCCATTCTAAAGGCTCTGGAGATGGTGTCAAACCTCTGTACCAGCTGTTCAAGTTCTTGTTCTTCTCCAGCCAATTTGTCAATGTCATCCGCAAAATGGAGGTTGAAGATTGTTCTTTCCCCTATGCTGACTGTGACTTCATGGCCTGCAAGGGCATCTGACCTGATTCGCTCAAGGAAGATGTTGAAGAGTGTTGGAGAGAGTGGACATCCTTGACACATGCCCATTGTTGTTCTGAACCAGTTCCTGATGGCACGGTTGTGGAGAACTGCACTGGTAGCTGTCACGTGGGGTTTATGGGCTCTGCACAATGGAATTATGGACCCTCACGTTTATTCGGTGGGAACTGCTAGTAAGTCACCCTATGAATTACTTTAATAAATTTATTTGTTTAGCTCGTTCTGTGTTAAGGTTGGGGTACAGAAATAGATAGGAAAAAAGGTAAAAGAATACTGTCACACTAGCTTTCACACGGCTATGAATCATATGTAGTCCAGCCTTTTGATAACAGTTAAAATCACACATTTATTTCTTCTACTCTATACAAGGTTCTCTAAGTACTAATCTAACTTAAAAAGTCTCTTTCAATGCTAATAGTTCGATCGCTGATAGTCTATGCAGCTGTTCTATCTTCATCGGGCACTTGCTAGTATATCTCATGTAGATTTGGACTACTGTGGTCCGTTTTAGAGTTTCTGAATAGTTGGACTACTGTGGTCCTGTTCTGATCAGGTTAAGTGCACTTGGGATAACACACTTAACTGGCGGGTGGTGCGGTCGAAGTCCTTCTGTGAGGTAGCTTCTGGTCCACCTGTGTCGTTGTGTAGTTGGGTTCCCTGGCCACGCTGTGGGGTCTGACAGGGAGTTTTACCGGGTCGCTCGTTCCGACTTGTGCGGTAGAGGTTCCTCAACCAACTTGTTTCTGTGGAGTGGGGTTCACAGGATAGCTCGGGATAGCTCGGGATAGCTCGCCTGCCCGTCTGTAATATAAGAGACGAAATTCTGCACAACCCTGAATAATCGGTTTGTGCAGAGCGTCTCACTGAAAGCCAAGTAGCCCTCAGTGATAGCTCCACATCTCTATACATAAGCGACGAACATTCTGCTACTTCCGGGTTCCACTGGAATCTCACTCTAAATTCCTATACATACATAAATATCAAACGTGGCTAACTATACACATACAGAATTAATAATATTATAAACATTCAGTGGTACAGCCACTGGTCTGCAAACATACATATAAGTTAAACAACAGTGGTTCCGTATGGTATGCAACATGGCGGCGTAACCGGTCGTGTTTCGCCTCGTGGTAGGCTCTTCCACATGGTCACGCAAATTCGGATTAACAATTCACATTTATGCATAGCAAAGTCTTCAAACATAATTTCAACAATACTACACATATATCACGATGAAACAGAAGGGTGTTCATTTACCTGTTTGACAAGTTCAGGCCCGTGTGACTTGATAGAATTCTACGATTCCTAAGTCCTGCTTCCTGGTCTAAGTGTAGAGAGATTTCTCTGCCAGCTTTCTAGCTGTTAACACTTCGGTGTATTACTCCCAACTGACCAAAAATGTGTTAGGCTCGGACCCAGTCAAACTGGCTCGAACCGCTTTGCGTAAGCTCTCATTGGGTAAAATGTTCATATTCAAAACTCAAGTGCTGACGTCACTGCGCTGTGTGTGTGGCTCAGGCTCGCAGTGTGCTGTAATTTAATTGCTACTGTGTACTGTACTAACTCTCTACTGTTACAAAGGCTACACAATGCTAAATAGTCGATAGGCAGAGTTTAAACTAGCCAATTCGTGACAGGCTCCCTCAACTGAAAAAAGGCGATGACTACTGGATTCGACCTTTTTCTACTACAGAGCCTAGTTTAACACTGCACTATCCTAGGGTCCTATTTACAAACTAAGTAAGTTGCTCTACCTGAGCTGCAATGCTGTGCCAGGTAGCTATGGACACTAGTGACAGGGTATTACTGGGCGGGGACGAATTCTGGTGCTGTGGCCCTTAGTTGTGTTGGGTGGGCGACAGCTGCTGTGTCCTCCACGAGATGGCGACTGAGGTAGTCGGCTCCGTGGTTTTCTTTGCCGGGGATGTACTCGATTTGGAATGAGTACGCCTGAAGGGTGAGTGCCCATCGCATCAGGCGAGAGTTCAAAGACTTGGAGGCTGCCAGGAACGATAGTGGTTGGTGGTCCACCTGAACTGTGAAATGGGTCCCATACAGGTAGAGTTGAAACTTCTGTATGGCCCAGACTAGTCCAAGGCATTCTTTCTCCGACGTGGCGTAGTGGGTCTCGGCGGGTCTCAATTTTCTGCTGGCGTAGGCGACAGGGAATAGCGTCTCTGCATTCTTGGGGTCGCGCTGTAGCAGTACTGCTCCGAGTCCTAAGTCGCTTGCGTCGGTGCGAAGAACGAATGGCTGAGTCAAATCGGGTAGGTGGAGTACTGGCGCCGATGTCATTCTGTCCTTGAGTGTTTGGAATGCTGTCTCGCATTCGGCTGTCCAAACTACTTTGTCCGGGGCGATTTTCCGGGTTCCATTTGTCAGTGGTACGGCGATGCTGTTGTAGTTGGGGATGAACTTCTTCCGCGATGGCGATGGCCATCCAGGTGTGAGTGCCGGGAGTCGCTGTTCTGTCGATGTATTTCTTGAGGAGATTGATGTGGTGGTATCGGGCTCTCCCGTTCACCTCTACTTGGTAGACTGTCTTGGATTTCTTGGCAGTCACCCGGTACGGTCCTCTCCAAGCGATGTCCAGCTTGTTGGTTCCACTTGGAAGTAAGAGTAGCACTTGATCGCCGACTTGCAGTTCTCTGTCCTTCGCGTGGCGGTTGTAGTACTTCGCCTGACGGGCTCTTGCCTTCTTCAGTGCTTCACCAGCTTTCTTCCACGTTGCTTTGAGGGTTTCCTGCAGGTCTGCGACGTACTTGGTGGCACCTCTGGGTGTGTCGTCTATCTTGGCTTCCGTCCAACTTCTGCGTAGGGCTTCTAGCGGTCCTGCTAGAGGTCTGCCGAATAGCAATGTTGACGGGGTGTAGCCTGTGGCTGCATGGGGCGTTTCTCGGTATGCGAACAGTGCCGCATTCACGTAGGTGTCCCACGCTTCTGGATTGTCGTCGGCGACTTTCCTGAGTATGGTGAGAAGGGTTCCATTCAGTCTTTCTACTTGTCCGTTGCTGGCGGGGTGGTATGGTGGTGTGCGAATGTGATGGACTTGTATCAACTCGAACACGTCTTGCATCAGGCGGCCGGTGAACTGAGATCCGTTGTCCGTTCTAATGCTGTCCGGGAATCCGACTCTGGTAAAGATGGCGATGAGTGCATCTGCAATCTTCTTGGTGTCGATCGCTGGCAACGGGACTGCTTCGCACCACATCGTACATGCGTCGACGAGTGTGAGTAGAAATCTGTTCCGCTTCTTGGTCATGGGCAGTGGTCCTACTATGTCTACTGAGACTTGCTGGAATGGCACGCCGACTACTACTGATGGTCCTAAGGTAACTGGTACGGTGTGATGTCGCGGGGAATATCGTTGACATTGGTGGCAAGATTTCACGTAGCGCTTGACATCCTCCGTGATTCCTGGCCAATAGTAGTGTGCGCTGATTCTCTGCACTGTGGCTCCAATTCCCATGTGTCCGCTGAGTGGCATGCTGTGGCCTAGTTCTAGTACTTGGGCTCGAAGGGTGGCTGGTAGTACTAGTTGGGTGTGATCTCCATCTCCTTGACGATGTAGAACTCCCTCTTCCATGTAGAAGTCTCCCTTGTGCGGGGGTGTGTGCGCCTTGGGTAGCTTCTGGAAGCACTTCGCTATCGAGGTGTCTTCTTTCTGTGCTGTTTTGATCTCTTCGAGTCCTGGATTCGGAGCGAACTCGGGCTGGGGTGGTTGGGTTTTAGCTTGGGCCCTGGTTTGCACTGCAGCTATCTCTACAGTTTTTGGGGGCGTGCCTAAGAACACATACCTACAACCTAGCACTAGATCATACAGGGGTTTCTGTAAAACAGCTGCTTGGATTCGTCCTGTGACGTACCTACTCTCTACTTCGATCCAAGCTATTGGGCAAGTGGTCGTCGGTTTCGTCAAGTCTGCTCCTTGTAAGTCGACTGTCTTGTCTGTCAAGTCCGCGCGCGATACAAGAGACTCGCTGACTATCGCGTCGTATGATAGACCTGTGTCATACAGACAGTTCGCTTCTTTTCCGTTGACCTTGACCGTGTCTGTCACCGATGGGTGATCTCCGATCGTGTGTGGCTTATTACCGCTACTTTGAGTTAGAACTCTGTGTGCTGGCCGGCTTTCGCGCTCTTCCCTACGTTGTGCGGCCAACTTGAAACATTCTGCGGTGGAGTGATTGTTTCTGTTGCAGAACGAACAATACCGTCTCTGTTCTGCGGGACCTCTTTTCCCGAATTCCGTGTTGGGTCCTTTATTTTGCCCAGGTCTGGGGTTATTCGGCTTATTCGCGGTGCGCTCTTCTCGGTTAGGGCTTCGTTTCTGTGCCTCTTTCCCGTTAGGCTTTAGGTCTCGCCTGAAGCTCTTGGCTTCTCCGTGTGCGGCCACGTACCTATCTGCGACCTTGACCAGATCTTCTAGTCTTTCCGCGCCCTGCTCTACTGAGAAGGTTCTCAGCTCGGGGGTCATGGTTTCCCGTAGCTGTTCCCATACTAACAGTTCTGTCAGTCCATCATACGTCTTAGCCGTGGCTGACTGGCTAATCCACTTATCCAGCGTTGTGGACAACCGATCCGCGAACTGCGCATAGCTCTCTCCTTTCACTCTCCGATTGGTGCGGAACTTTTGCCGGTAGCATTCTCCTGTCAGTTCGAATCCCGTTAGGAGTGCCTCTTTTACTTTGTGATAGTCAGTCACTCTGTCAGTCGGTAGCTTACTGTAGATGTCATAAGCCTTTCCTCTAAGTCCTTGACTAAGCTTGAAAGACCAATGAGTGGGATCTAGTTTATACTCTGTTGCTAGGCGCTCAAACCTAGTCAGATAGAGATCTAGACCTTCTTCTCTCTCATTGAATGTTCCCAGTGGAAATGACATTCCTTGTACAGGGTTGGATGCTACCTCTAGCTGATCTGAGTGGGAAGGGGTTGAGGAAGAACTTGAAGCTCCTGATCCCAATCTTCTTAGCTCTAACTCATGCTGTCTTTCTTTTTCCTTTTCTTCCCTCTCTTTTTCTTTCTCTGCCCTCTCTTTTTCTTTTTCTGCCCTCTCATACTCCCATCTCCTAACTTCTGCTTCTCTCTCTGCTGCTAATGCTGCCTTCTTCTGTTCTCCTTCTAATTCTAGTTTCTTCTGCTCTGCTTCTAATTTCTTTTGCTCTGCTTCTAATTCTGCTTTTCTCTGATCTGCTTCGAGTTTCTTCTGTTCTGCTTCTAATGCTAGTTTCTTCTGCTCTGCTTCTAAGGCTAGTTTCTTCGCCTCCCTTTCTGCTGCTCTCTCTGCCTTAGCCTCCTGTTTCTCTACCTCTGCATTTATATACGCAATTAGGTCCGCCCCTGCTAAGTGTAAAGCTTCTCCCAATTCCTTGAAACGCAATCTCAAGGCCACTGGGTCCGACATTGCCAAACGTGTCTATGAACACCCTCTGAATCACGTGGAATACCAAAACACTAGCAATATTGCAAGTCAATAAAAACAATGCAAAGACAATCAAATTCGTAATCAATAATAGAATAAAACAAGAGTCAAATGGCATACAACAGTTACTTAAGCAAAACCTGCAAAAGAACAATGCAACATACAGACACAAAAATAATTGAAGCAAAAAAGTTTTTAACTAAAGAATAGTGCACCCAAACTGAGTCAATGTTACCACTATTCTAAGTTATTCTACTACTCCTACTGTTATCTAATTTTATTGTACTTAGATCCGTTTATACCCAATTCCTATTATACACAGATCCTGGCTAGGCTCGCCAATTAAAGTGTCACGTGGGGTTTATGGGCTCTGCACAATGGAATTATGGACCCTCACGTTTATTCGGTGGGAACTGCTAGTAAGTCACCCTATGAATTACTTTAATAAATTTATTTGTTTAGCTCGTTCTGTGTTAAGGTTGGGGTACAGAAATAGATAGGAAAAAAGGTAAAAGAATACTGTCACACTAGCTTTCACACGGCTATGAATCATATGTAGTCCAGCCTTTTGATAACAGTTAAAATCACACATTTATTTCTTCTACTCTATACAAGGTTCTCTAAGTACTAATCTAACTTAAAAAGTCTCTTTCAATGCTAATAGTTCGATCGCTGATAGTCTATGCAGCTGTTCTATCTTCATCGGGCACTTGCTAGTATATCTCATGTAGATTTGGACTACTGTGGTCCGTTTTAGAGTTTCTGAATAGTTGGACTACTGTGGTCCTGTTCTGATCAGGTTAAGTGCACTTGGGATAACACACTTAACTGGCGGGTGGTGCGGTCGAAGTCCTTCTGTGAGGTAGCTTCTGGTCCACCTGTGTCGTTGTGTAGTTGGGTTCCCTGGCCACGCTGTGGGGTCTGACAGGGAGTTTTACCGGGTCGCTCGTTCCGACTTGTGCGGTAGAGGTTCCTCAACCAACTTGTTTCTGTGGAGTGGGGTTCACAGGATAGCTCGGGATAGCTCGGGATAGCTCGCCTGCCCGTCTGTAATATAAGAGACGAAATTCTGCACAACCCTGAATAATCGGTTTGTGCAGAGCGTCTCACTGAAAGCCAAGTAGCCCTCAGTGATAGCTCCACATCTCTATACATAAGCGACGAACATTCTGCTACTTCCGGGTTCCACTGGAATCTCACTCTAAATTCCTATACATACATAAATATCAAACGTGGCTAACTATACACATACAGAATTAATAATATTATAAACATTCAGTGGTACAGCCACTGGTCTGCAAACATACATATAAGTTAAACAACAGTGGTTCCGTATGGTATGCAACATGGCGGCGTAACCGGTCGTGTTTCGCCTCGTGGTAGGCTCTTCCACATGGTCACGCAAATTCGGATTAACAATTCACATTTATGCATAGCAAAGTCTTCAAACATAATTTCAACAATACTACACATATATCACGATGAAACAGAAGGGTGTTCATTTACCTGTTTGACAAGTTCAGGCCCGTGTGACTTGATAGAATTCTACGATTCCTAAGTCCTGCTTCCTGGTCTAAGTGTAGAGAGATTTCTCTGCCAGCTTTCTAGCTGTTAACACTTCGGTGTATTACTCCCAACTGACCAAAAATGTGTTAGGCTCGGACCCAGTCAAACTGGCTCGAACCGCTTTGCGTAAGCTCTCATTGGGTAAAATGTTCATATTCAAAACTCAAGTGCTGACGTCACTGCGCTGTGTGTGTGGCTCAGGCTCGCAGTGTGCTGTAATTTAATTGCTACTGTGTACTGTACTAACTCTCTACTGTTACAAAGGCTACACAATGCTAAATAGTCGATAGGCAGAGTTTAAACTAGCCAATTCGTGACAGTAGCATTGTTATAGACTTTTGATAACTTCAATAATGTTAGGGCTGATGTTGTACACTCTCTGGTTTCCCACTGACCTGCATGCCAGACTCGGTGAAACGCTCTCTTGAAGTCTGCAAACACATGATGTTGGTGGTGCAGATATTTCTTGCAGATTATTCTGAGGTTGAAAATCTGCCCAGAGGTACTTCACCCTGCCCTGAATCCTGCTTGTTCTTCAGCTATGATTTGTTCAGCTTGGGGTTTCAACCTGTTGAGTATTATTTTCAGGAGGACCATGCTGGGATGGCTGATGATGCTGAGAGTGCGGTGCTTGCCAAGGGTCTCAGTGGCGGCATCTGTCACAGCTGAGTTGAAGGTGGTGGTCATGGTGTTGACATCTACAGTGGTGCCTAACGTACGCGCTGGCGCGTATTTTTACGAATTTTCAACATAAAATACGACAATACGAGCAATTCCTTAAAAATACGCATTTTCGTATTGTAGAAAAAATAAAAATAAAAATGTGCGCACTGATTTTATATATGTTCCGATCTGCTATTTCCTTTACTTGCTGACCCTAGAGCGCATGCGCAAAAATAAAATCTCGTGCGTGAGAGGTAGTGCGAGATTTGTATCCGCCATTGTGCTAAACATGGTGTCGCGAAATATGCATTTTCGTAATGTACCCAAAAACAAAAAAAAAAATTGTTCACACTGATTTTATATGTTCTGATCTGCTATTTCCTTTACTTGCTGACCCTAGAGCGCATGCACAAAAGTAAAATCTCGTGCGTGAGAGGTAGTGCGAGATTTGTATCCGCCATTGTGCTAAACATGGTGTCGCGAAAGCGTTTACACGAGCGTGACGCTGAGAGCGAGTCTGAAGAAAAGCGGGTTAGGTTGCAAGTAAGCAAAAAGCGCGACTACATTTCTTACGCAAATACCGTGAACGTTTTTGAGGAATAATCGAATCTTCGAAAGGAGTTCATTATGCTCATTGCAACAAAGAATTCAGCTTTGCTGTGCATACGACATTCAGCGACACTTAGATTAGGTATTAAGGACGAACATTTTATTTTGGTTCAGGATGTTTTATTTTGTTTTTATTATATAGTACAAACCTTTAGAAGATTTTAAAAACCCCTTGGGGTCATGAGCAATCTTGTCACTGTAGATTGTTCTAACCTATAAAGGGAACAGTGAAAGCCCCAGTTAAAAACCTGTCTTGCCTTTGTAGGCATGACTAATTCACTGCGGCAACAGTTCCCCCCGTTGGAGTGCCGGGGGTTTCAGTATAAATAGTATCCCCACTTTCTGGAAATTTAGTGCTTTAAATTCCCACTGTCGCTGTCTTCATCATTTGCTCTTTCCCATTCCTGATCTGTCCTATCACTCTGCTATACTTTCTTCTTCTTCGCTAGATCAATGACCTACCTTTTTTCTTGAAAACTCTTCCTGGACAAGACTCCTTGTTTGTGTATGAGGTCTGTTGGATCAGCTTGGGAGTGTTGGACGCTTTCTGCCGGGTGGTCACTAGGGCTTCCTATGATTGTACTATTTCGCACTATAGGCATTTTATATGTATGTGTTTTGTTGATGATTTATAATGATGGTTGTATTCTATTTTGTTTTTGTAACCGGGGTGTTCGCGTAGTTGAGGTCAACCCTCAGCCGTCCCCCGCGTGGGATGTCTTTATTGTAAAGTGACTGGCCGGTGGAGGGCATTCAATTTTCCCACTAGGGTTGTTTCGGCAGATCTTTTATGCGGATCGGGGGTTGTCCGGTCCTGATTTGGCTCGGAAGAGTCCGCTGGACCTAAAGCAACAATAAATCAATCAATCAATCAAAGAAGATTTTAAAAAATTAAATTGTTAAAATCGGTCAATATTAAGGCATTTATTTAACTGTTCAAAGTGGGTAACCCTCACATAAAAATAAAACACGTTTTCCCCAAAAGTGGCTGAGGTGTCTAAAATTAATACAAAGTGCATAAAAAGGCACTCTATTTACACAACAAAATGCAGAACACTCTAGTATGCTAAGAAAACAAAAAGTGTTTCCAGTTTCAGCAGAATATACGAAAGTAAAGATGCGTTTATTTATATTCATAATTCATATTAATTAATTGTTGGACAATATGAAGATCTTTTGGGGGGTTATGGAGTAAAATACAACACAACAAATAATATATTAGTGTGCAATTGTGACCATAACTTGTTGAGTTCTATATTATTTTGTTTCACGAGGATTAAAATGGTGAGCTAGAATTAGTATGAATTGATGTTTTGTGAATGTGGCAGTTTTCATGACAATAATTCCTTGATCAAATGTTGCGAGTTGCGCGAAATCTGACATTACACAAAATACACATTTTTCATGCACATTTTTCATTCAGACAAATGGTCAGACTGGGGGGTAGGCACCTCTGCATGTACTTCACCAGCTCCCTAAATGAGCAGTGGTGCAAATTTCCTTACAGTTGTGGCTCGGAATTTTTTTGCCACCTTTGGGTCTTGCAGTGTGTCCAGGTCGGACTAATCCGGTGCATTAGTCTCTTCAAGTGGAGCCGGAAAGACATCATCACAAGATTGTGGTAACTTCCTATGTCTGCGCCTGGAAAAGCGCGCATCCTGCCAATGTTGACGCTTGATCTGAAGCGTTTCTTGACCATGATGTAGTCAATCTGGTTGTGATGCTCCTGATCCCGATGTGTGCCAGATCCTTCTTCTGGATTTTTTGAGGAGATTGTAGCTGGCAAACTCCAAGGAGTCTCACATCTCTGTCATTTGTCTCATTGTTGCAGTTTTGGTACGCAGCTTGGCCAACCTTGGCATTTCAGTTGCCTTGAATTATGACTATGTCCTTCCTCGGCACTTGGTCAAGGATAGCCTGCAGATGTTCATAGAAATCCTCGACTTCGCTGTCGCCATAGTCTAATGTTGGGGTACAGGCTTGGATGATGGTGATGTTGAAAGGGGCTGCGGCCACTCTCAGATGGATGGTAATGAATCAACTGGAGTTCTGTCACATCTTTTGCCAAAGTGGGATGATGCTGCATTGTGGATTCTACACCTTTTTTTCAACCATGAAGGCCACTTGATCATTGAAAAGGTCAGATAAAGGGAACCAGTTTGAATCGTGTATGCATCCAGCCTTTGTTGATTTATTTATTGGTTGATATTTGTGTTGAACAAGGGCGAAGAACAGCTCAGCTCAGACACATTGCACAATTTGAACCAAAGTAGTTTGGAATAAATTCGGCAGACTTTCCCAGTAAGTTTTGTTTTTTTTAATGATTATTAATCATTTGTCTTGCAGATGTGTGCCAGGTGTTCAAGAATTTGGAAAAGCTATCTGGTGACATCAAGGACTTGGTCTGCCAGCCACTTCTGTCACATCTCTCAGATAGTAAGTTCCCTTTAACATCAAAACTTCTTTCTTTCTTTCTTTCTTTCTTTCTTTCTTTCTTTCTTTCTTTCTTTCTTTCTTTCTTTCTTTCTTTCTTTCTTTCTTTCTTTCTTTCTTTCTTTCTTTCTTTATTCTGTTGTTCCTTTTAATAATCCTATTTGAAGGGTTATGTTAGATATTGTACTGAATGTTGATTTCTGTTTGTGCAGTGTGTGGCTTTCCAGTGACCTTAGGGCTTCTGTCGCTATCTTATGAATTGAAGGTAAAACTTTAAAAACAGAAACTTTCAGTATTACTGTGTGAGTATGCTGATATTAGAATACCTCAAGGGATGTGTATTAAGTGAGGATGACAGTGCACCTAAATTCATATTGTCAGAGAACGTCTTTATCTTTTGTCTTTATTGTTTGTCAAAAGGCATGGCTCAACAGCAACTTTTTTTTTTTTTAAACCTTTCCTAATATTTTACCTGTCTCACAACATTTCCAGCCTGTCTGAACTTTCATAACAATTTTGATGAAGAAACACAAAAAGTGAAATATTCAAGCGAATGGTTTTGCAGCATTTTGTATATAGCACATTGCACATTCAAACACTTTTGCTTGGTGAAGTCACATAAAGTAAACAAAAAAAAGTGGAAACTAAAAGTTAGCAGCTAGCCCCTGCTTTGTTCAGGACGCAGCCCTTCTAGCAGCACTCTTCCACTATCTGTCCAGTGCCCTGACAGTTTTAAGCTAAACCAAGACCAAAAGACCAACTGACTTGGCAACTGAAAAATACCTGTCCCATCAGACTGATTGGGTAGCGATCTAACCTGTTCGGCAGCCTGTTCTACCTGTCCCAGACAGTTTGCTGTGTCGAGCCCTGGAAGGTATCTGTTCAGTTACAGATTGAATTTTTGTGTAGTTGAAAGTGCTAAGTTACCTGCCTGCTACCAGTCTGGTCAAGATGGCGCAGGTGTGCAGGGAGTACAGTGTCGTCTGCAAAGACCCCTACTTGTGGCGACGACTCTACCTTCGCGACTTTGGAAGTAAGAAGCTTGTTTATTGAATGCTGCATTTGTTCATGGGGTATTGGTTGTGTTTTTGAATTGTTCTTATATAGAACTCAAATAGTTGCTTAAGGTGGACAACAGGATCTAACTCAAGGCGCCTTGAACCCGCTGCTTGATCACACCAGCTCAATGCCTATGTAAGCAGCCCTCTTAGGTTCTCCCACATTTTGCTGGCTGCTGGCTATTTATAGCTTGCCTACACCCTCCCTTTCAGTGAAAGGAAAGGTTAAGGAAAGAAGAGCACCTGCGAAGCTATTTATAGCTAGCCTGGCTGAACTAGCTTCAAAACCTAAAAGCTTTGGTTGAGTCGGTGTGTGATGCACACTGTCTGCTACCCTAGACAACTGAGCTTTCCTTCACTTTGTGACAACGAGATGCACACATGTGTGCTTCAACCTAAGCTCCATAGCCAACTGGGCCGGCCTCGCTGCGCTTACTACTGCCAACGGAACGCACACATGACATTGTATGCATTGGATTGTAAGCAAAACAATGAAGCGGCCAATATGGTTTAAGGAAAGCAACCGCTTTGATTCGATCAAACAATAATTTCGAGTTACTGTACTTGTGACTTTTTAAGGAATGAGCTTTAAAGAGGTTCTGAAATCAAGGAAACCAAACAAGCATGATAAATGGCAAGCACAAGATGTTGAAGGAATTTTTGTGAAGAAACTTGTCTGTTTTGACTTTCTATCTGGATTATTTACTTGTGGCACACTGGTCTGTGTCTCTGGAAAGCAAAGTTAATGGCCTTTTTTCACATATTGACCAACTAATGCACTAACAGCAAGACCTAGACTGTATCGTCCATTGCAAAGCGGGCAGTTTTACTGTTTAGCTTGGTACCTCCCTTTGTTTACACTGTTCTACATCTTCACAATATAAAGTTTTGTCTCAAAATGAACTCTTTTAAAAAAAAATCTTGATTTGCTCTTTCTATTGATGCTAAATATATTGGGGTTTGATAGGATTTTCACTTCAAGCAATGCATCTGAAATGTGTCGGAATTACTAGGTTAGCATGGAAATCAGCCTGCATCCAAGGGGAATAACCTAACTGTCAGACTACAGTGGCAAAGAGTTGACGACTGAGTGGTTTAGCTAGGAGTGTTTATGTTTCTGGCACACACTCGTCTAGGACAGAGCCTCAGGATCTTTAAAGTACGTGTGATTTGAATTCTTGCTTGCAAAGACTATACCTTGGTTTATTGTCATATTGGAAGGAGTAGGGGCACTGCACTGCTCAAGCACCAGGGTCATGTTACCCATACTGGAGGCTGTGACCCAAACAGCTTTTAACATGGTTTTCTTTTTATCTGTTTGCTTAATCTTCAATTGTTTAATCTTGGTTTTCCCACTTGGCTCTAATTATCCTTTTGTTGGATGGTTTTGTGCCTTAAAGGTAAGATGTGTACATAAGCCAATTAAATAATAATGGACGTCTTGATTGATCCAGTGCATTTAATTAAGTGCTTCTTTGCCTAAATTTGCGTTCACTCGCAAAGAAGAAACTGTTTTGGCTCGCCTTCATATTGGGTATACTTATGTCATCCATTATGTGATATGTCCTTTTCTGTCCGCCATTTTGTCTGAATGTGCTGATCTTGTTGGGGAAAGAAAAAGATATTTTGGTTCGATCTATTTTAATGAGATTTTTAAAGTTTGCAGTAGTCAACACCTGTTTTTAATTTTTACATGATGTTGGTTTGTTTTATCGCATATTGGTCAATATCGTCTTGTTATATTCTTGATTACATTTCATTAGTAAGACTGGTTTTATTTAAATCTTTTATCATATTTAAATGTCAGCTAGCAGTTTAATCTGATTTTGATTAGTTTTGTGTGGTCCTGATTCGGCTCTTGACAGTCCGCTGGACCCTATAAACATTGAATATCTATCAATCTAATTAAGTGCTTTTGTTTGTAGGGTACGGTGACATCAGTTTGAACAAGGAGTGGTACAGGGTGAGTGCTTTTATGCATGTAATTCTGGATTAGCTATTACGTAAAGAAAAATATTATATAATTAAGAAATATATATTCCTCTTTTATTCTGTCATTGTTCACAGTTACTGATGTATAAGGCTGGCCTAGTGTTGCTGCATTGTCATTGTGCCGTCCAGAAAAACAAAAGGGAAGGAAGAGTGAGCTAAATAAATGCATGGGAACAAACACATAATTATTATTATTTGCATTTACACAGTTAGATGCTCTCCTAGAGCTTTCAAAATTGATAGGTAATTTGACTCAGTATTCCTGTCACACCGACTCAACCAAAGCTTTTAGGTTTTGAAGCTAGTTCAGCCAGGCTAGCTATAAATAGCTTCGCCTGTGCTCTTCTTTCAATTCCTTTCACTGAAAGGGAGGGTGTAGGCAAGCTATAAATAGCCCGCAGCCAGCAAAATGTGGGACAACCTAAGAGTGCTGCTCATATAGGCATTGAGCTAGTGTGCTGTCATGTCTAGTACACCCTTTGATTGATCTATGGTTGTTTGCTGCGTTGTGTTTTCCAAAATGCCAATTTCCTCTAGAGCGAGCTTACCTTGTTGTTGGCTTGGTGCAAACTGAGTGTTAGAGAACTATCAAGCATAGCTGTCTGTAGGTGTATGCCTCAGCAGTCCTGGGTTGCTGAGATAGTGGCCAGCTTCTTGGGCAAACTGCGCCAACTGTCTCTACATGTTAGTCCTATGTCGTCTGTGCCCGAGCCTGCTGCAAGTGGTCTATGATGATTTCATCTTAGATTTGTCATGTACATGCAGTGTGTGATTCTGTCACCTTTGTCCTGCATGTAGGTTAATCACAGATACTTTGTTTGATTGTTGCTAGCTGTACAAGGAAGAGTATGCACGCTGGAAAGAACGTCGACGAGCATCGCGCCACAGACAGGTGTTTACAGGCATACCTCCCTGGTTGAACCCTCCCCCAAGTCATTTATGGCCCCCTCCTCCTCAGCCTTTTGGTGGCAGCATCATCGGAGGAGACTATGACTTGAATCCCGACTTTGCTTCTAGTAAGTAACTGTGACGGGTAACGTTGCTTTCCTCCTCTGAATGTATGATTACATTAATATTTGACTAATTGGGTTGCTCTGTCCATTGCATTGTTGTTAAATGGCACATTTTTCCATAGGAGTTGCTCTATGGATTGCATAGTTCAATGGCACATTTTTCCATAGGAGTTGCTCTATGGATTGCATAGTTCAGTGGCACATTTTTCCATAGGAGTTGCTCTATGGATTGCATAGTTCAGTGGCACATTTTTCCATAGGAGTTGCTCTATGGATTGCATAGTTCAGTGGCACATTTTTCCATAGGAGTTGCTCTATGGATTGCATAGTTCAATGGCACATTTTTCCATAGGAGTTGCTCTATGGATTGCATAGTTCAATGGCACATTTTTCCATAGGAGTTGCTCTATGGATTGCATAGTTGCTCTATGGATTGCATAGTTCAGTGGCACATTTTTCCATAGGAGTTGCTCTATGGATTGCATAGTTGCTCTATGGATTGCATAGTTGCTCTATGGATTGCATAGTTGCTCTATGGATTGCATAGTTGCTCTATGGATTGCATAGTTGCTCTATGGATTGCATAGTTGCTCTATGGATTGCATAGTTGCTCTATGGATTGCATAGTTCAGTGGCACATTTTTCCATAGGAGTTGCTCTATGGATTGCATAGTTGCTCTATGGATTGCATAGTTCAATGGCACATTTTTCCATAGGAGTTGCTCTATGGATTGCATAGTTGCTCTATGGATTGCATAGTTCAGTGGCACATTTTTCCAAAGGAGTTGCTCAAGGTGCTGACTGAGAACAGGATCTAACTCAAGCTGCTCAAGGTGCCAACTTGCTGCTAGATGCTCACCTTATAATGCCACAGAAATCTTTGCGATCCTGAACAATCAAGGAGGAGTAGGACATTGTGCTTACTGGGCATGTGTATGAACCTGGCTCTCACCCAGGCCTTCTAGGACATGAGCATCAGGTTCTTAAACTCTTAGTATCCTATACAGAGCATGCCAAAAAAACCTGATCCGCTCCAAACTGCGATGAAATGGGTACCAAAATAGATATTGATGTCATACAACCTTGACCTTCTTTCTAACTTTAAACGTCCAGTACACAACATCCGGCTGTCTTTGTTCAAAATTTTCTGATTGGCGCAAATGTCAGCCGCTTTTTTTTTCAATGTTTTTTCTATCAGTTTTTTTTACTGATTTTTAAAAAATGTTTTGCAATCGTAATGGAGGACTTTGACAGTGATGGTGGTTTTGTTGATTTCTTAAACAAATTACAAAAGTATCAAGCTCAAACTATTAGAAAAATCAGTTGCAAAGCAATCAGGTGCCTAGCAGTAAAATGTGACAGGTGTTGTGATTTGCCAATGAGATAAGTGTTGTGCATGCTTATTGTACTATACTTGTTTGTATTATTTTTCTGAGCATTACCAGCATCATAATCACCATATTTCTGACTTTTTACCTGTGTGATTATTGATTAAAAATCAATATTGACAGGCCCACAATATGCAGAAACTCAAAATAATATATTTACTTACTGCATAGTACATTCAACAAACAACACTTCCCCAAACTTTCAAGTTGATCAATGCAAAAACAAGATAGACTAAGAGTTAAAAGTCTGTGCTGTGAAATGCATGCATATACAGATTAGATGATGTTTTGTACTCTTATCTGAAAGAATATAGGGATACTGTGGTGCATCAGGGTCAGGTTCTTGGCATGCCAGGCTGTCGCTGTGGGTGATTTGAACTACTGTCAGTTTCAAAAACATTTTCCTTCTCGTTCACTTAGCTGTCAGTTGTGTACCTTCCATAGCCCATGCAGCTTTGTGGCCCTTATTTTCTCTCTCTTTTAACAATTTTTTTTCTCTCTCTTTCTTTTTCAGTGTATTTAAACGCATTGATACTTTCTATATTGATATAACAGAAAAGCTTCAAAATTTTCTTGCAGACATTCCTCATCCGATGGGGTTAGGCCGTCGACCCCCAGGCCCTGTACTTCCGTTTGGACCTTTAGGCCCAAGGCCTCGTTTCGATGACCCATTTGGGCCAGGGGCTGCACCTTTTGGGCCCACTGGTGGGCCATTTGGGCCTACCGGTGGGCCATTTGGGCCTAACAACATGGGGCCAGGAACAGGTCCCCCAAGTCCACATTACACGTCCTTGAGTGGTGGAGCACCATCTCGCTTCGGCCGTCCATCACCGTTCAGTTCTCTCGGTGGCAGGAGATTTTAAACTTTTAATACATTATTTAAATAATATTTCAGTATTTGCTTTTGTAATCTTCCATACTGCCCATATTGTCTGAAAAAACTTGGAAGGATGTATAATTTTTCATAAAAATTTTGCTGTTGTTGTAATCGACACAAGGAAGCAACGTTGGTTTGATAAATTCATGTCAGAATGATCATCTTGTTGCTTTTGACCATCCGAATTCTCAGAGCTTGCAATGCATTTTGTTGCAATGGAATTGTGTGTTTGAGAGATTAGAAAATGAATATTTTACATGTACAAGAAGAATACTTTCTTTAAATGGAAAGAAGACAATCGTGCCACCAACTAAACTAATCCAATAAAAGTGTAAAAGTTTAGTTTGGAGTTTGTGCCTGGATTTTTGTTTTTCATGTCCATTGTATTTTCTAGCCTCAACTTTGGTCAGTACAAATTCAAAAGACATTAACAGTAACATTACACGACAGACTTTAAAAAGTACAAGCACTGCCATTGATCCAGTGAATTCCACACAGCACAACAGCTGAAAGTTTTATAGCATTTAAAACCCCAAAAATATGCTTTTTGTGAGAGATAAATTTGGATGTTTTTCATAATATTCATGCATTCATAGATAGACATTATTATTTTTTATATTATTATTAAGACTTATGTTCACACACACACAAAAATTGTTACTTGGAAAAAAACCTGAATAGGTTTGTGTCAACATATGCAAGATTATGGCAACTGTCACAAACAAGCTTGCTTCCTAGTATTAAAATCTTAAAAAAAAAAAAAAAAAAAAAAGGAAGCAAATCAATACTCTATTTAAAAAATGATGATAAGGTGCTCTGTTTTTTTAAAAGTTACTGCTGGCTTAGTATTAGTGCGAAGTCTCTTGGCTGGAGGTCTGTCATCAGCTTTTTTTTGCTCTTGTCAGGAGGGCTTATGTTTCAATTAGTCTTGATGGAACCACTAAGCAAACAAACTCTTACCTGGTATCGTTGTGCAGCTAGTCAGTGCTTTCACAGCACATTTGTGCTTCTTCGTAAAGAAGTGCTCAGTGAGCGCTGTAATACCACGATTAGTGTATCTAATTTCTTTGTTGCACGTGATGCAACGAGCCATGCCTGTAGCATCAACTTTTCGAAAATGAGAGCAGCGTGCTCGACTCCCTCCACTTTTACCACTTTCGACGTCCAATCCCAATTCCATTTGTTGGCGATGTCTCCCTCTTGAAAATCTTCTCCGCAGTTAAAAATCCGCAATGAGCACGACATTTCTGTAACTTCTCACACTCGAAGGGACCGTGTGAAAGAACATGCATCTCTGCTGGGCGGAAATACTTTGTGGTGTGCGCCCAATTATCAACATTCGCTTCTACCGGAAATGGTACAGAGTAAGGCAAAACGTTGGAATGGGTTTGCGGAGCGAACATACGTGGTTAATTTATGATTTGCCTCTCCTTTTTTTTTCCTCGGAAAAAATTTTTAAACCTCGGAAAGTAAGTTTGTTAACCTCGGAAAATCGCGTATCCGAGGAGAATTCTCCAGCCTGAATAATATTTTAGCTACATTTAAAAACTAAAAAATAAATAGAAAAAAATAAACAAGCAGACTAAGCTTACACCCTGAACTTCTCACAGTTTGAGTATGTATTACTAGAGCTTTTATCAAAAGATTTGTTAGGTTCTGTCTTCTCTATCTTTTGTTGTTTAAGTTTGTGTGTTCGCCTACGTACTAGAGCAGTTGAACAAAACAAAGTGAAGAAACCATAAATAAACATAAGAGAATAACTAAAAAGTGTCAGTAGAAGAAGCAGCTTGTAGCATTAAAAAAAAGAAGAAAACTTTTGTTGTCCTTTATTTAAAACATCTTACCATTTAATTCTTATTTCTTCTTAAAGAAGGAAAATCGATCTCAATAAAGAAATAGAAGAAACGGTAATGTCAATAAGTAAAATAGAAGAAACGGAAAGGCACTGAGCAATGAAGCCAAATCAGGGTGATTACACCATACCAAATACCAGAAATGATGACAGGACCAGTTCGTTTATATTCACTCCCCCCCCCCCCCCCCCTTTCCCCACCACCCCTCCCCCCCCCCCAAAAGAAAAACAACATTTTTATAATCACTTTGTAAACACAAGAAATTATTTATTTTAGTTCCATTAGAAATACCAAAGGGACACACCACTTCATTGTGGTCATAACATATGAAAATTTGATGAACAAACAACAAAGATGACTGGTGACATTGCACATTTAGTTTCATTGAAAGTCGTAAAAAAAAAACATTAAATAGGCTAGCACCGGCCTTGAGCACAGCCACAGGACTAAATCCATTGCTAAACACAAAGGGGACTTTTAAAAGATGAGCCACAATATTTCTTATTGAACATTAGACAAAGTAGGTGTCAAACGTAAGTCACTAATCCATTAATCACTTTTATATAGCGCTTTTCTAGCTCAACAGTCGCTCAAAGCGCTGGCCGATACAGGATCTAAGTCAAGGCGCCCTTTGCAGCCTTTGGGCACATAGTCCGTCCGACGCCCAGACAACCGAGCACAATACTGTCCGACTGGGGATGGGGAGAAAGGATCTAGTGCATGCTGGGTGTTCTTGTGTAGCCGGCATTCACCCGTCTAGTACATGAGCATTCGGATCTTTAAAGTCCATGCGATGGAATGCATGCGTGCACAGACTAGACATCGGTTTATACTCTCATCTTTAGGAGTAGAAGCGCACCGTCTCCATTTTTGTGTGTTTTTTTTTCCCTTCTTTTCTCCAGGCTGTTAACGGCGTTGAAACCACTTCCTCTACAGGCTGCAACGTTATCGCCTGACATTCCAGTACACGGCACACACCACCGATCTAATTGCACTTATTATTATGATGTACTAGTCCTATTTAAAACTAACAGTTATTCCTTCTCCGTTATTTCAGCCAGGCCTTGCTCAAAAAGAGGTCATGACCACTTTGAAGGTGAATGTCTGTGCCAAATAGTCTATCAAAGGATTTAAAAATATAAAAAAATAACATAACTAAAAGTAGATGACAATAATGATAATGACAATAACAAATTCATACCCAAAACATTGAATTCATAATCTTTACTGTACAACGAGCACATACATAAATATACATATTGTTCTATGGACACTACAAAATCGTGCCTTGCATTTGCTGCAATATCAATCCCACTTTAAATACTAAGAGCATGGCAGCGACAGAAATGGTTCACAGAGTACCAGGTACAACAAGCAAAAACAAACAATTACAGCGCATTGTATTATATTTTCTGTAGAGGACCTGGAAAAAATATTTCCAAATGTTATTAATGAGTACAGTGACTACTGTTTCAAACAAACAGTGACTACTGTTTCAAACAAATGATGGACTGAATCCAGTTTCAACAACTGTCTATTGTTTGCAAGTTCAACATGAAACGACGACACTGGCACCAACAGAACTAGTTTCTTGTCCCTTATATTCCTAGCAGAAATTCTTTACATGTGATGCTGGTAAAACTAACCCTAACCAATTCAAGTCAAAAGCTCTAGTGGAGCTTCAGCCTAACTAAACTGACAGATTTGAAAAACAGGGCTAAACCTGGGGAATGCTTGTTTTTTCTAAAACTAGGTAACACCACACATACAAAAGAACGCACACAGGATCTACTCATTCCAAACATCAACTATTCAAATTCTCTGCTCAATGCTGCCTATGACCTATGATCCAATGCTGGACTTAGCTTCAGTGATACCACATATTGGCACTCACTACATTAGTGTCCAAATATGACAGGGTTATCTCCCGTTCAAATGTCTCAATATTGCTTGACTTAGCTGCAAATATGTCTCTTTGGCCTTGTGTACATCCCACAGGGTGGTGCTCGCTACATAAGTGTTCCAACTATAAGGATTACCTCCCACCCAAATATAGCTCATTACCTGCTGTGAGCTTCTAATGCAACACAAACAGCCAGAACCACAACACAAGTAGTGAATTCAAGCTGTTGACCTCCTAAAATGAATAACCTTTCAAATTCAATTTCCTTGAATTTCCTGTGACAATTTTAAAAATTAAAAAAACACTAACACTAACTTAATTGTGCGGCTCCTGAGTGCGAATTTTTTTTCTAAACACACGGGGTCTGGTGTCTCCTGAGTATCTATCTTGTTCAAGTAAATTGTTATTGTCAAGCTAAGCAAGAATGTCTTTTTGTCTTCTTTCTTCCAACACACATCAATTGGCAACATGGTTTTCTGCGTCTCCTTCCATCTCCATGTCTGAAGCCAGGTGAAGGATAAAGGTCACAGCAGCTGGCGTCGTTACATCCGCTACGTACAACTCTTGGCCTGACTGCAAGCCCAGTTCTGAGAAGACACGCACACAAGAAATTATTTGAACTCTAAAGAGTATCCAACACCACACACACACAAAACACCTCAAATCTCACTTTAAATTATTCAACATACTCAAAATAGTACATTGTGTTCCATATTATTTACATTTCCGACAGTGTAAGCTTTATTTGCGATTATATTTCTGGAAATGCTTATGTAGTACTAATACTAAATGGAACTTTCTAGAAAACGGTGACATTTTCCATAAAAGGGAAGGAATACAGGCAGCTCTTTGCATTTCACACCATACATTTTCCTAGTTAGTGCAAAGCTGAACCAATTCTTGGGAGTAAAAACTTCCCTATCAAACATAGACCTCTACACCCAGAACCTAGCAACAAATTTGCTTTAATATTTAAAAACATTTTTTTAAACAGAGTGAGCCATGTTGATTCCTTGAAATCATAACTTTCTGATGGTGAAAATCTCGCATGTCACAGAAAATGAACCGTTAAATTATAACGGGTTTGCACGATTTTGATCTGAATGGGAGATTGGTGTTTTTACTAGTGTTTCATAGAAGCTTGCCAGATGCACACATGACAGGGTTCGTACGCTCCTTGAATCTCCTTGAATTTTTGATGTCTTGTTCAAGGGCCCTTGAATCTCCTTGAAAAATGCCAAATTGCCTCAGCTCCTTGAAAACTCCTTGAAATTTCAACCAGTGTATCTATCCATTGCTTGACCTAGAGATTTTCTTGTCAAATTCCCCACCCCCCCCCCCCCCCCTAAAAAAAAATTGAAAAATAAAAATTTATAAAACAAAAATTATAATATTATTTGTGTTGTCAACTGTTCGACGATCGTAACTTTTGTCGTCTGCTAATGATAAGGGAAGTAACCTCCACTGGAAATTGTTTATTCCCTTGCTGTCGCGCGCGCACGCTCATTTGTCGGTTTCCTTACATCCTTCATTTTTCTGCGCGTGTTTGCTGAATGAATGGTAAAAATGCCTGGAGGCAATTGTGTGTTTAATCCAGTCAAATGCGCCGAGGAGCAAATCTAAGGAAATAAAGATCCAGCTGGAGAAGATTTCCCGTCAGATTGATGAAGGGATGGAAAAACTAAAATAACTGAAAATTCATTTATCTGTATTATTAGCCGGTGGTGGTACCTCTTTCTGACTTTTTACAGTTCTCTAACTTGTATCTAAGGACAACAGGTTTCACAATTATTATTTGTGTATAGACTCCGTATCTGCATCATCATCATAACTGCAACTTCATCGACATGCAATATTTATGTGTGTAGATTTCATAATCAATATCAACATCAGTATCACCACCAGATTCATGACTGCAAACAATTTATGGATATCACTGGTAAAAGATTTATCCTTTATTTTGACTATTTATCAATTATTATGTGCATTTACTATTTTTAAAAACTCCTTGAATTTTTGAAAAAACTCCTTGAAATCTCCTTGAATTTTTTACAATTTGAGTATGAACGCTGAATGATGATTTTGGGCCAAAATCATTGGTTAGAGTATTCCACATGTATGCTTTGATTGATTTGTTTTATTTTCTATCCTATCCTATCCCGTAACTCTTAAGTCGTTGGGGCACCACAGATCGTTTAACCAGCATATTCCATCTTTCTACTTTCTATGTCCTCAACAACCCTATGGCTTCGCTCAGTGTCAAGCCAGACCGTTCTCGAATGTTGTCGTCCCACCTCTTTTTTTGTCTCCCTCTTCTTTCTCTTGCATGATGGTCTTTGCAAGGCCTGATGCTCTAGTGACGTGGCCATAACATCAGAGTTTCACTTTCTTCACCATTGTATATCATCGTGTTGTCCAATGGCTTGTGTGATGGTCTGTCGGACTTTGTCGTTGGTGATGTACCGAGTACAGGAAATGCCCAGAAGACTTCTGTAGCACCTCATCTCCATGCTGTGTATTCTTTGCTGTCTGCTGTGAGGGTCCATGTTTCGCAAGCATATAGGAAGATGGAGATGACAGCCTTACATTGGAGTGTAGACTGATGGTCCTGTCTTTCCAAATGGGCTTATTTCATTTAAAACCAAGTAAAACATGCACTCCCTTTGCAGAACTCCACCACAGGTGTCATAAGATCCGTTTTAATTCCCAAGTTCCAATATCAAATAAGACACTGTTTACTCATTGCCATGTAAATCTAGCATTAACAATTCAGGAATGTTCACCTTTGAGAGACTTTTTGAGGTTCTGCCGCGTTCGTTCCTCTATGGACTTGACGGTCTGCATGTACAGAGTCTTGTTCTTCCCAGCCTGAGTACATGTGATGCCAGGAGACTTCATCTGACTGAAACAATACAACAACAATCATCAGCAAAACAGTGACGGGGCACTTCTGATTAAGCCAGACAGTGCTGGACACAATTTTTGTGAAATTTCAGTTCACTATCACCATTATTAGAAAAGACACAGTGAATCAGTGATGGAGATCACGTACAATCGTACGTGTTTCACGTACTGAGTTGGGAAATCACGTAACGAAAATGTAATGAAAGGGTATAAACACGCACAAAGTCAGTGCCAAAGGGGTGTGAAAACGTAAAGCTAAGTTGCTGGGAGGTATCATCAGGTTCAACTATTTCGGTCGTGCGTACAGCTTTCGCTCGATTTGGATCGTGTGCCTGTGCGTCCTGCGCGACCGCCTACCACCCTCTCTCCCCCTCCTATTCATTCTGTCGCTTCCGAGAAACAGCCAATCATATGCACGATAATATTCACTAGTTTTTCTCGACGCTTTTGATTGGCTATATAAGACTGACAACAACCCAACATTAAACATGGCCGACAAGCAGCGATCTGAGGGGAAGCCGAAGAAAAATAAAACTAAAGCAGACAAACTAATTGCTCAAAAAAATTAAAACAAGATGAAGGAAAAGAAAAACAAACTTTTTTGTCAGCCTTTGGCTTTGAGTGCTCGATAAGAGAAGAAAAAGGTGAGCCGCGCAACCGGGCCCGGCTGAAGAAACTCAAGCTGATGAAAAGACTTTCCACGCAAAGTGTTTATTAGTATATTACGTATGTTGGTGTACCCCCTAAAAATCTGAAAGGAGGTATAAAAACCCCCTTATGTTTGCAATGAGGTATGCAAACCCCCACATGTTTTGGTTGAGGGTATAAATACCCCTAGCTTAAAAACTGTCTCCATCACTGGTGAATAGATCATGCATGATCCAAATTATTACTAGGGCTTGACCCTTTTCCCATAATCAAATCATGAACTCCAGCCCCCTTTTAATTGACGAGACTACCCATTCTCTGTGTTTTCTGCAAACCTTTTTTCTCCCTTTGCTTAGAAGGCAGGATTCTTTGATGACAAAGTCATCACTATAGTCAGACTTTATCCTCTGGTAAACTGACACGATAATTATATTGTCTCATTGTGTGCCTATCACTGCAACTGAAACTATAAAATAACAAAATATCTGCTATGATGCAAGCAAACAAATAATAACCGGCAGCTTCGAAGTGATCAATTCGCATCAGAAGCTACCCCATTCAGTTCAGCAAGTTTCTTCAGCAATTTGAATTTGGCAGCCTATACCCATTCCAAAGGACCATCCCAGAGTCTGAAAACATGTTCAGTTAGCTTTCTAGTCCAAACCAACATCAAGTGTAATATGGAAGAAATCCATGGTAAGAGGCTATACTCGCACCACCTTTGAAAGATTAATATTTGCTTCAAACTTTCATTTTGGAATCAAAGAAAAATCAATGCTCAAATTACAATTGGGCACTCTCCACCAAGTAGTTGATGACGTCCTGAAGTTTGGCGTTTTCAGAGAAGGTCAAGCTCTGGGGTTTGTTGCTGCAGACTAGACAGTCCTCCTGCAAACATATGCGACAATGTAACAATAAATCCACCTTATTTTACTCATTTTATGTTGTACAGTTTATAACCAAACCAAGAAGTAAATTTGCAAGTACGTTTTAAATTACTACATTGGAGCGATAAACAAGTCAAGAAAATCCTTTTATGTTGAACAAGTTCATGTTCAAGCTCAAGAAAATGATACAGCACTTTTGGGGAAAGGGATGGGGAGGGTGGTGGGGTTAGTGTAAGGAGAAGGTGGGAAGGTGGACAATTTCAAAAACACAACTAATAAACTAATAAAGGTAGGTTGGGTTTGAGGCGCACCACAGACTGCGACTAGACCTTCCCCAGGGGAAACGGCCCAGAATTTCCAGATAAAAATGACAAAGTTTCAAAAATAAAAAATTAACACTATCCTATCCCGTAACTCGGAGGTCGTAGGGGCACCACAGATGATCGTTTAACCAGCGTACTCCATCTTTCCCTGTCCTCAGCAACCCTGATTGTTTCACTCAGGGTCAAACCAGTCCATTCTCGAATGTTGTCCTCTCACCTCTTTTTTGGTCTCCCTCTTCTTCTACATCCTTGCACTGTGCCTTGCAGATGGTCTTTGCAAGACCTGATGATCTGGTGACGTGGCCATACCATCGGAGTTTCCGTTTCTTCACCACTGTGAGCAGGTCATTGTGTTGACCAATGGCTTGTGTGATGGTCTGTCCGACTTTGTCGTTGGTGATGTGCTGGGTATAGGAAATGCCCAGAAGTCTTCTGTAGCACCTCATCTCCATGCTTTGTATTCTTCGTTGGAGATCTGCTGTGAGGGTCCATGTTTCGCAAGCATATAGGAAGATGGAGATGACAAGGGAGCACAGCAGCCTTACCTTGGAATGTAGACTGATGGTTCTGTCTTTCCAAATTGGCTTCAACCTCGCCAGGGCAGCAGTTGTTTGTGCGATCCTGGAAAGGTCTTCCTGTCGGGACCCATTGTCTGATACAATGGCTCCTAAATATTTGAAACTATGCACTGTGTTGAGGGATTGTCCTTGGACTTTGATGTCAGTGTTGATGCCATTGGTGTTGTTGGTCATCATTTTGGTCTTCTCTGCACTTATATCCATTCCATTGGCTCTGGGGGTGGTGTCAAGCCTCTGTACCAGCTGTTCAAGTTGTTGTTCCTCACCAGCCAATCCATCAATGTCATCCGCAAAACGAAGATTGGAGATTGCTCTTCCCCCTATGCTGACTGTGCCTTCATGATCTGCAAGGGCATCTGACATGATGTGCTCTAGGACGATGTTGAAGAGTGTTAGAGAGAGTAGATTGTTGTTCTGAACCAGTTTCCAATGGCGCTGTTGTGGAGGACTGCACTGGTAGCCTTGTCATACAGGCTTTTGATGACTTCAATAATTTTAGGGCTGGTGTTGTACACTCTCATGGTTGCCCACAGAGCTGCATGCCAGACTCGGTCAAAAGCCTTTTTGAAGTCTATGAACACATGATATAGATGTTGTTGGTGCTGTAGGTATTTCTCGCAGATTATTCTGAGGTTGAAAATCTGTTCAGTGGTACTTCGCCCTGCCCTGAATCCTGCTTGCTCTTCAGCTATTTAAAATTAACACAAAAAAACTAAATCAAAAATCGAATTGGAGAGTGTGGATGCCAATGAGAGAACCAGCTATACAAAATTGAAATGTTCAAAACTGACATTTTAAAACAGCAGAAAATATGGGGTGGCGCAGTCGCTTAGTCCCCAAAGACTTCAGTGAATTTGGAGATGATGGCAAATAAGTGAAATTTGCTAACTTTCTTTTCTGCTTCAAAAGTATATGTGTAGACCCCTTCTATATCACTGAAGTTCATGTAGTTGTTGAGTGGCTGGCAGCAGCTGTAATGAACAAGAACACAAAATTAATAATAAAATCAAGCTTTAAGTCCTATTAAACAACAGGGTATAGGATAAAACACAGTCTTACAGGGAAAAGTTGTGAATGATTGTTTTCTTTCAATGGAAATAACCGCTAGCTTATATGCAGACATCATATTTCAGGTGTCTTTCTGCATAATATTTAATTTTTATGACCATTCATTTATATGATGGTGTTAAACGTTTTAAACCCACAGAATATGACCGTATCCAATTGTAATGCACCATAAGTCATCATCATCGATAACATCATCATGAAAGCTGCAAGTTAACTATATATTCAAATAAGCAGTGCCAAACGTACCTCGATGCTATTTTGAATACTTCAGTGGCACAGGCAGCTGCACATGGATAAGAAAAATAAACATTTATTAAACCCATAGTCGCATTTATCAATAGTTATAGAATTAGTTACATTTGGAGTGTAATAAACACATGAACCCACACAAAAGTTGAGAAATATAAATACAGATTCTGAATGAAAATGGTTTATTCAATAAAAGGCTTATGCTCACACCTGAATGGATGTGTAAATTTTTTTGTATAACAAAAGAAAGAGAGAGAGAGAGAGAGAGAGAGAGAGAGAGAGAGAGAGAGAGAGAGAGAGAGAGACAGAGAGAGAGAGACAGAGAGAGAGAGACAGAGAGAGAGACAGAGAGAGAGACAGAGAGACGGAGGGGGGAAGAACATGCAGAGAGACAACTATGCAATTACAAATTTAGATTCTTACCAGCAATGACAGCATTGGTAGAAGCCACAGCAGGAATGATTCGTTTGACAACTCCTGCAACAAAAACCCAAAATTCAAATTATGTGCACAAGTACTGCATGTTTTTAGAAGAGAACAACAAGCAGTGAAAGGGCGTGGGGGGGGGAGGGGAGGAGGGAAGGGGTAGGGAAGGGGATAGATGTGCAAGAGGGGGCATTACTAAAGCTCAAAGAGTGGTTGAAATTGAAGCTGGGGAGAATATAAAATACTACCAAGCTCTGTGCTTAAAAAAATAACTAACACATTATTATTACCACTACCCTTCACACCATGTTAAACACAATAAAAAAATAAAGCCATAAACCTTGTGTAAGCCTGTAGTTGACGCCTGATATATTGTACTCATTCGCTCTCTCTTGGGATTTCTTCAAGATCCATGTGACATGCTGCGGGTCATCTCCATCAATGGGAACACCAGCTGCAATGTACTAAAACTCATATAATACCAGCTACAAAACAGTAAACCCTATGCACTACCAGCTGTATCATACAGCTAAACTCATACAATACAAGCTGCAAATCAGTAAAACTCATATACTACCAACTACAAAACAGTAAAACATACACCACAAAGCAATAACAATATCTATACAATAACACTAGTACTACACAGAAACTGTAAAATACCAGTTGCTGTCACGAAGTGAGTTGGCAAATATTTTCATTTGTGTATACATCACGTGTTTATAGAGTTAGGACACAAGTGGCGGATGTTGACATAGGCACATGGCCACGGCTGTTCATAAGCCGTACGGTCAGGCTATGGCTAAAATAACCCTTGTACTGTCCCTTATCGCTGGCTGAACTGCTTGTAGCAAGATGGCCTGCTGGCGTGGCTAAACATAGTTTACAGCTGGTGGCTGAAAGTTCACTTCAGTGAAAGAAGTTTCAGCCGTGTGGCGTATGTATTCGCTTTGTGTTGGTACTATATTTCCTAGTTCATTAATATTTTGGTGATGAGACTTAGCTATATAAAAACTGTTTGGAGAACAGAAGGCTGTTCTCATATGCATCTGGGAGTGTCTGTGATTGGATGGATGAAATAGGACTAGGATAGTGTTTTAGTGGAATGAAAGATAGATTGTGAAAAAAAAGAGTAAACGCTATTTTGTGACTCGGAAATATTGTGGTGTAGGCTACTTCTAATTTTCACTATGGTGATTCTGGATTCTGTTCGTGACACACATGGTAATTTGAATATTTATATTTTATTATTTACTTGTTGGAAATGTAATATTGAAACTAATTTTGTAAATTTATAAACTATTTTCACAATTTGATAAATGTAATTGTCTGTAAGACCGGGAACGGGATTGCTTCAGAGAGAAATATTATCATATTATAGTTTAGCTAATTCTTATTTTATTAATCTAGGACTTACAGTTTTCTTGAATTCCGTTTTATTATTCTACTACCTTGAGTGAGCAAAAAAGAGAACTCTAAAATTAGCAAAACGTATATTGGTGTTGGGTTCCAACTGTTGTGTATTTTGCGTCTTCAGCGTTTCAAGTTTATCTCTCTGTCTCAACTTGTGTAATTGTATAAGAAAGGCCTTTTGATGAATGCGTGTATACGTGAAATTGGAACATTAAAAATTATTTACAAACTAATATCAAGTTTGTAGGAATCTTCTGAGAATAAAGCTTTTTAATTCTATAACATGCACAAAGAGCTTTATGACAATTTGACGAGCCTGCCAGGATTCAAACCTGGAATCTTCTGAAATTTTGTTGCAGTATTCTAGTCAAATTGTCATTCAGTTCTTTGTGCGTGTACCTTATATATAATAATTAACCATTGGTAAAAAAAAAAAAGTTAACTAACAACATTTTCAGTTACAACACCAACGCACAAGTTTAAATTCATACATTCTCTTGAGCAAATTTATCACTTACCACCAAAGGGTTCCTCTTTAGGCCACAGAAGAATTCTAACATATTCTATACAATGTTCAGGCAGCCGGGGAGTGTGAGCGATGGTACAAAGTGGAAAGTTCACCTGCAAAAAAAATGAGGTCAATACTTTCAAAGACCCTTCGTTATCCAAGGACAATTCTTGAATTCGTTTATGAGGTAATAAAGAAGTGCTGCACTGTATTGTAATGTACTGTACACAATTGAACTAATGCTGGTTCTATTTCTAAATAAGTGCCTGAAGTTATAGTTAAGGAAACTAGCATTAACTTAGAATATGCCTAGCTTAAGCCAGTAACTTAAGTATTTTATTTACATAGAAAGAAATTTTTTATTCAGTGTAGGACCATGAAAATAAATGGTGACCATGAAAATTCCACTAAATTTCACAAGTTCTGGATGGTCATCTCAAGTGTAAAACATTCAAAGCAGCCTAAACACACACACGCATTATTCACACCCATACACACACACCCACACACAAACAGGCACATAAACATACACACACAAATGTCACAGAATCTGTGTTGAGGTATTTTTATAAGATTAAGCTAAACAAATTACAATTCTTCATATTTAAACAAAAAGACAGCATTATTTATTCCTTATCTGATACTTTCTGTATGTAAATGCGAATCGTAAGAAAACATGGTGTAACTGTTTTACCTGTGGTGGGTACAAGTCCAGGGTGCACTCAACACAGGCTGTCATGCCTGGCAAGATCACTCTAGCATTGCCTTTGAAACCTTCTGTACCACCGTCCACCAAAGGAATGACTGTGCCCTGGTCCAGCTGACCCTCCTCACTATACTTCAACAGTCCAACCTATACAGCACAAGGAAACATAACATTATTATTAACCACTGCCCAAAGTTCCTTCTTCTCATGTGTAAAACCTGTACACTGGGCAACAATCCACACATTTACGTCCAGGCACTCATTTATTGTCTATTATCCACCTAATTGACTTAGCAATAAGAAAATAAACATATTAATAAACACATTTAAATAACTAATTATATATTTTTTTAAAATACCCCACATTTACTAGAAAAACTGGAACAAAGTTAACATAAATAACTAGAAAAACTGTAACAAAGTTAAAATAAAATTAAAACAATCTCTCTCTCTCTCTCTCTCTCTCTCTCTCTCTCTCTCTCTCTCTCTCTCTCTCTCTCTCTCTCTCTCTCATGCATGCACACATACATGTTTACTGTGGTTACTTATTAACAGAAATGAACAACAAATATCACCAAATTTACCTGCCAGAAAGTTGTAGACAAATATTAACAGGGGTGTGATCTGAGCAAACTGCTCTAACTGATTGGCTGCATGTCATTGTGTCAGCTGTGGGCAAACACTGGTGTGTGTGTGTGTGATAAAAACAGAATGATCCAATCATTGACTGCCCGCAGTCACAGTGTTTGTCAGAGGTTAATTGTCAAAGGGACACATACTGAGTAAAAGTACAGAGTTGGTGAAATCAAAGCTAGAAAATAATCAACAATTCGTAGAATAGCCCAAATGTTAAGATTTACAAATGAACATCATAAGAAGTCAAACACAAAACAGTCAATTAAACACATTTCATGAGCTGAGCACCATGAATGTAAATTTAAGTAAATCAATGACAATGATTAGTTAAAATATTAGACCTGCATCACCAGTAAAATAAAATAAAATATTGAAGTCGTAACATACCAGCATTCCATTTATCCATCGCCTGGCCACTATCGAGTCAAGTCCACACACAATGACATGAAAATCTGGAATCCAATAGGAAGAGAAAAAATATCAGATTACAAATATTCAAATACTTTTGAGAATACATTGATTATTTATTTCTGTGTTATCATGACTAATTGATTTACAAATTACCAGAATTAAAAAAAAAAGTATTTTAATAATTGCAGTTATATCTAACCACTGAGAACATATTGTTATTGTGACAAGATTCACATAATTTTACCTTACGTAGTTGTGTATACTCTAGAGTAAAGCGGAAAAAAAAGAAATCTTTTATTTTTAGTCATTTCTTTATTTAATTGTTCTTTTATAGCACTTTTCAGCTCTAGAGCAGCTCAATGCGCTGGCCGATCCAAGATCTAACTCAACCTGCCCAAAGTGCCCATTTGCAGTCTGACGTCATCGTTAAATCAAAGTTTGTTCTAAATAATACATCCAGACAATATACAGTACAATAAAAGGGTAATAACTTACCCCTGTAAAAAGAGTCATCATAATCTTGAATTTTCTTGTAATGACTACAGTGGGTAAAGGAAAATGTGACAATTCCCGCACATACTTTTAGAACAGTACTTGTAACTTGATAAAACAACCGACAAGCAATAGTGACAAGATTAAAAATTAAGTTCTGGCAACTGTATTTCTGATGTAATTTATTCAGAATAACAATCTTCAATGATTGTGATTACGTTGAAAAGCTGAAACCTCTTAAGACCTATGAACACTTTTTTCAGTATATGCCTCAAATCCAATTCAAATGGAACATCACCACAGCTTTTACACGTGTATCCAGCTCAAAATTTGCACACAAGTATTCATCCCAGTTTATACGCACACGAAAACTATCACAAATGTCAAACATGTATACTGTATGCCATTCAAACCCAAATTTTTGTTCACACTCATTCGCTTCTGTCTCTTCTTAGTCCTGAAACCTGGAGGCCTCTACAATACACAGATATTAGCAGAGGAAAAAGGATACGGAGTGACCTTGCAGCCTGGTATCCTCTTGTTGACAAAAGCTGCCGCTACATCAGCCTTGGGCTTGCCAACATCTGCAGGCCTGCCCAAACATATTAAAACATGGATTGCTAGCATTTGTTCACCCCTCAAAGTGCTTGTCAATGTAAATGTCAGCAAACAAATACAAATTATAAAGATTCTTATTTAAAAATCACAAACGTAGAAGTTATGACAAGGACCAGAAATCATGTAAGTATAAACAAGGAATGTTTGAATGATAACTGTGTTAGTTGTGCAAGTAAAAGCGTTTGTGTAAAATAAGAACGTGTATGCTGCTTGAGTCTGATTCACATGAAAAGCAAATCCATAGCAACCAGCATTATCCTATCATAGAGCAGCTCTTGAGCTGGAAAAGCGCTACATAAGAACTATTAAATAAATAATAAAGATTTTTTTTTTATAACTATAGAAGAACTTAAAACACTGAAAAATTTAAAAGTGAATTTACCTGAATAGAAACTGTCTATTGAGATTGGAGACGTCAATAGTGTCCATATCAATCACGTGGATGTCATGGAATCCTAGTAAGGCCTACAATCACAAAATATTCACACATCCTGAAATCAATACAAAAATAGGAATCAAGCTTCACGAATTTCACAGTACTTAACAAAACAATTTGCCTTCAGATGAACTGAAGGAGTTAAAGCTATACTATAGGTTCAGCACCAAGGCCATACAGGATTTGTGAGCTGCTGGGGCCTATGACTCAGACAGCACTACTAAAGCCTACCCATTAGAACTTGTAGATTTACCTGTACTTCTGACTTAGTCGCATGGTGTGCCCCACTCAAGTTAGACATCATGACACTAACAGAAAGAAAGAAGGAGCACAAATAAACTGGCTTTTCTTGTTATGTATACAAGTCTATCCCGTGCAGTATTAGGGTAGTCCTTTAGTAGTGTCATCTGAGTCAATGTACCACGTACACTTTGGCGCACCTACCATTTTTATCCCATTTAATTTATATTTCTGACACTTTCCAATTCCTGGATTTTTTTTTAAATTTTTATTATTATTTTTATTATTATTTTTTTAATTATTATTATTATTATTTTTTTTTTTTTTTTGGAGGGGGGGGGGGGGGAGGATGGTGTGTGGAGGAGAAGGATACAAAAAGGATATTTTTGGGGAATAAATCTTACTAAATCTTTGAGAAGTTCACACCCAAGACCTCCAGCTCCTATAACCAACAGTCTGCATGTCTCCTGCATAAACTGCAAAATCTGAAAGAGATTTCAACAAAGCATAAAATAAAACAGTTATAAATCCAAAATCTTTGAGAAAATAACAAAGTCTATGCATTGCACATGCATACAAAAAATATATCAAATATAGCAATGTCATTTTTAAATTCTAGATTGCTTCCTCCCCCCTCCCCCCCCCTTATTTTTATAGCCAAATTGAAATGCTACTGTTATTATGTTATTTATTTATATGTTTAACCATTTCACAGCCAAAGGGGAATTGTACTGAGTTAAACCATTTGCCAAGCAAATCTGACTTGGAGTGCGGTAAACATTTACAAAAATTCTAGCATGAACAGTATTATTACTATAGAAATAACTGGGGAACATATTAATCCTAAGTTTTAAAATTAAGGTCCAATAATTTTCTACACAAATATGGAATTCAAAAAAAAAAAAGATAATTACATTATTTATTATTTTTTAAAAATCAATGTATTTATTTTTAGTCCATATGAGAGATTGTGAGAAAGAGAAAGGGTGGCATTAGCTTTGTCTCTGCTATAGTTTGTAAAAATGTACGGGTGCGCGGTATCATGTCCCTTTCATCTATATCCAAGATTTGATGAATAGATTAGCTTTGTGGGTTTGGGGTTGGGGGTGGACAGCCACCCACCAATGAAAAAGGTTGTCATACCTAACTTATGAATGTCAAACAGCTAATGTTCTGAGCTTTCCGATTGGTGTGTATAACTATTTGTGTTGCTGACTGTTGAACTATACTGTACATATACAGGTCTATACAATTTAAAAAAACAACAAAGAGGATGATGAAAAAACACGTCACTGGCATATATTTCATCACATTATTGATATGATGAAATAAGTTGTTATAAGCAGTCAAGGGATTAAGTGCTAAATCTTGTACCTGTGGGCTGGGCTCAAAGTCAGGATGAGCTAGAGGGCCTGTCCTTTCCAACAATTTCTTGACATGAGTCCAACGGCCTGGCCAGTCCACATTTTCTGATGCCATATTGCTGAAGAACTATCCTGCAACATGATAAAGACCATCACATTTAGTTCTTTAGGCATAATCTCAAGACTAGTTCTATGTATAATCAACAAGTATGATTGTGGGCGCCTACGGAAAGACATGTGGCAGACAATGAATAACTGATTACAATTACATCTAATGTAATGCACATGCACATGAATGTCTGGCAAATACTCTGGCAATACAACTTTTTTACAAATTTGCTTAACACACATAAGTCCATTTTATTCATATTGTTCAATTTTACACCGATGTAATTGTAAAAGAATATATGGATGTCAGAAGACAGAATATTATGACGTAAACAATTCAGCCTATTACTAGTATTAGGAAAGATAGATAAGGATATTTATATAGCGCTTTTTCCCAACGAGTTCAAAGCGCTGGCCGATACAGGATCTAACTCAAACCGCCCGAGACGCCCACCCGCCGCCTTTGGGCGCATGGTCTGATGCACGGACAACTGAGCACAATCCTGGGCAGCCAGGGATGGAGGAGAAGGACCAAGTGCATGCTGGATATGTTCTTGTTACCGGCACTCACCGGTCTAGGACATGAGCGTCAGGATCTTTAAAGTCCGTTATGATGGAATGTATGCGACACACAGACTAGACCTCGATAAATACTCTCATCCAAAGGAGTAGGAAACGGGAGTAAAGTATCTTTCCCAGGGACACAACACAATGGCCCGGCCAGGGCTCGAACCCGGGACCTTCAGATCCGCAAGCCAAAGCACTACCATAAGACCACCATGCCTCGCATGGACAGGACCATCAGTCTACATTCCAAGGTAAGACTGCTGCGCTCCCTTGTCATCTCCATCTTCCAAGCTTGGGAAACATGGACCCTCACAATGAAGAATACAAAGCTTGGAGATGAGGTGCTACAGAAGACTTCTGGGCATTTCCAACACCCAGCACACCACTAACAACGAAGTCCTACAAACCATCACACAAGCCATTGGAGAACACGACGACATGCTCACAGTGGTGAAGAAACGGAAACTACTATGGTATGGCCATGTCACCAAAGCATCAGGCCTTGCAAAAACCATCCTGCAAGGCACGGTGCAAGGAGGCAGAAGAGGGAGACAGAAAAAGAGGTGGGAGACATTCAAGAATGGACTGGATTGACACTGAACGAAGCTATGAGGGTTGTTGAGAACAGAGAGGGATGGAGTACGCTGGTCAAACGATCATCTGTGGTGCTCCAACGACCTTTGATTTACAGGATTAGGATAGGATAGGAAAGGATAGAAAACAATTCAGCATGACGCAATCAGTAAAATGTATTATCCTAGCAACGAAAGACAGAAATGGAGCGTGCACCAATGGCGGCATTAATTTTAACCATACAATTAACTTTAACCCTGGCACTGTCACCCTAGCCAACCTAAATACTGTATTACTATTAGAGTACAGTCATGTTTATAAGGCTATGATCTACAGTCGGCAAAAAGACATAAATATATATGTATTTTCATCAATAATTTTATTAAGCCTTGACCTATTCTCTGTGCTAATGAAACAAAGATTAGCAATGTGTTAACCGAGCTTCATGTCTAGGACACTATGACAGTACATGAGTATTACTGAAACTCACAAATCCTTTTACAATCAGCACTTTATCCTCTACCAGTGGAGTGGCTGATTCTTCCTCACTAGGCACAGCTAAATCAAGAGGATAAGCTAAACGTTAACTATCAACCCCAAATGGTTGAACAATTTTAATAACTGTTATGATGTGAGAACAAACGTTTGAAAGAAATATATGTGTTCTCTAAAAGAATTACGTTTTATGCAGCTGAAATTACATTGCATAAGTAGTTTCGTCATATTAAAAGCTTTAATTTTTTTTATATTTGTTTTTTTAAACTATTACTATTCAGAAATTCTTACAAAGTATAATCTCGAAATGGTTTTAGGAACGACAACTCTAGCTGTAGTGTACGACGCACATTTTCGTTGGAGAGATTAAAAGACCGGTAGGTAAACATTCTGATGAACGATCGTCTCCTATGTGTCGGGGACTATAAACGTAAAGACATTCTCAAAACCAATATTGCTTTAGGATAGTCCACTGTTGATTTTTGTTTTTCACGGAAGGTCAATATTTTCAAAGACCAGAGCCCCTGGATAATAGTGGAAGAGGTGAACAAACTACTTTTTGTTTTTCTTCATGCAAACGGACGTTGAACATTGAGATTTATGTGACAGATCAGGATATAATAAATATGCAAATGAACATGGTAGTGTTAGTGGCAAAAAAACTAAACAAAAAACAACTCTTCGGCACACACTTGCACAAAATCAGTTCACTACATATCCTATCCTATTCTATTCCGTAACTCAGAAGTTGTTGGGGCACCACAGATGATCATTTAACCAGTGTTGGTCATCATTTTGATCTTCTCTGCACTTATTTCCATTCCATAAGCTCTGGAGGTGGTGTCAAGCCTCTGTACCAGCTGTTCAAGTTCTTTTTCCCCTCCAGCAATGGTTGCAGAGTCCTCAATAAGCTGAGGGTGGCAGCCCCCAACGAAAGAAGAATGTCATCCACAAAACGAAGGTTGGAGATTGCTCTACACCAAAAGTGAAATTTTCATTTTTAAGAGCACCTCAGCAATGCTGATAGTTTGCGTACGACCTTGGAGGTATGACTTGAACCAGGCCAAGGCATTCCCTGAAACTCCAAACTGCGACTCGAGAGTTTCGAACAGAATATTGTGGTCTACACTACTACAGTGTCGAAAGCAGCCGATAAAACAAGAAGTGTTAAAAGAGATAAGTTGCCTTTGTCCAGAGCAAGCTGAATGTCACCCGTGACTTTGAGTAATGCTGTCTCGGTGCTATGAGAGGTGCGATCAGATCTTAATATACGTTTTGTCTATGGCGTGACAAAGGACAGCAATGATGGTTCAGTACTAAAACAGTTAAAAAGCACTTTTTGTTAAAAAAAGAAAAGAAACAGAGACAAAGGCAGAAACTGTGTAATAATAATGCACTATAAAGCATACACTACTTGGTTTTATTTACACAACTGCAGTGCTACCTAAATACAATTTCTCTTTCTGAAACAACCTAAACTTTCACTTTATATTCCAACACTTCGTGTGACAAACACTTGCCTCTTTTGTGCAAAAGCAAAGGCTATATTAGCAGCTATGCCAATCGTAACCAGGCCATCAACCACAGGCAACACTTTCTTTAAGCTTTTGCCCAGCTTGAATTTGATAACATTTCTAACAGCATTGACGGGCACATTGCCAATGGTAGGCTGTTTCTTGGCAACTTCCCAGTAAGCCAAGATCTTCGGACGTTTCTCTGTGGTGAAGTAACACTTGCTTAGTCCCAGCAATTGCAAGCGTCCAAGGAGGATGTAGAGGTTGATGTCTCCCGCGGTGAACTGCTGGCCGCAAAGCCACATCTCTTTAGCAGGATCAGCATCTACTTTGCTTAGCTGTGCCTCAATTTTATCCACGGTTGTCTCAAGGTCATCCAAGATTTTTACAGCACCCTCTCTGTCATTTCAGGCTATGTTGCGTTTCTGCTGTTTGGCCACCTTGGCCATGTACGCCTCATGCAGATCTGGGGGTTTCATCAGCTAATGCCTGCAGCTTGGCAAGCTTGTCTGGGCGTGACATATAATTCTTTTTCATCATGGTGCTTGGTAGTTCGGGCCCTGTAGCAGAAAGGTCAGGATGAAACTAGTTCGATTGGAATGTTGATCAGTTTTTGCCATTTTGCCACGTCCTTTCCCAGTTGTGTGCTTGAGTGTGGGATGAGCTTACTGTCTGTAGGAAACTCTCGATCTACATATTCTACGATGTCCTCAGACACTTTGATGGCTTTCATTTCTCTCTGTCCTGCAGCAGGGTAACAGTCGCACGTACCATGATGGAGTAGCATGCTCACCCGCATGGATGTCAACAATCAAAGACTCATACTTCACTTCTTCCTCCCGCAGGGCTATCAGCACTTTTTAAGAATAATACGATGCCAGAGAATTGAAGTGTCGAACGTTGCATTCAGCCATTTGAACTGATTTTTATTATTATTATTGAGGATTTTTATAGCGCACTTATCTCGCCGTACTTGACCAGACTATAGGCGCTGGCCGATACAGGATCTAACTCAAACCGCCCGAGACGCCCACTGATGCAGATGATGCAGTGATTGTAGGAGATCTACAGCAGATGACACGTAAATAATAAATTCTATTCTTCCAGCACACCACCGTCATTAACCTCGATGTCTGTACAAAAACTTTAAAGTGGCTAAATACTCAGAGCCTATTTCAACTATTACAACCATACTTGGTAAGATGATGTATACCCATGAGACCTAGAAAATGATCAGTGAATAAATAACTTCACTCCAATCCAAGGTTAAGGTCACTGGAGCTGTCCAAAGTCGGTTTGTATAGGTACTTTGAAGTGACCTTGACATTAACTATGAGAGATTAAAGTCCAAACTTGTGGTATTTAGAAATGATAGATTGATCTTACATATATATATTCCACTTTTGCGTTGATCCTGAAGGTCAAGGTCATTTTAGGCCCTGCAAAAACATACAAAAAATAGGTCAATGTACAGTGGAATGGCTGTTTCTTTAACCCATAATTTTTAACATTGGTTTATTCAATCAGACATGCATGAGAGATGACGTGAGGTCAAGGACATGTCAAGGTCATTGAATGTTAGGGTCATCGAATGTCAAGGTCATCCCAAGGTCACAGTTTTTTGGCATAATAGAACTTTTGCTGTACTCTATTTGATAGTACATGAGTGTATTTGGTATTTGGAGCCGGAGGTCAATGTCATCTCAAGGTCAAGAGCATAGTCATAGAATGATCAAAGCCGATATTACTTTGCATTTTAGTGCCACCATTTCAGTTTGTTTTTTAGGTGCACTCATTTTAATGTTTAATATTGCGAGTTCCATAAAGAGCATGTGAGTCTTATGGACTTTGCTCTTATAGTTCTTGTTTTTCTCTGTTACTGCCTCTGTTTCTTTTAAATGACATTTGGATGACATGTGTTTTTTGTTTATTAGTGTCAAGTCAGCGTCTGCTGTAGTCTGTGTATGTGCTGCAAATTTGCAGACTCGTTATTCATTATCGTGATTTTTTTTTTAATCCCATAAGCCAAAAGGGCAGAAAGAAGGGCAAAAAAGATTAGTTCAAGAGTTTTTGGTATATAATATATTCTTTTATTACATTATCTACTATCAATTAGTTGTGTTGCAATGATTTAAAATGTAGTATTTTATTTATTTATTTATGTACTCTCTCTCAATCTCTCTGTCTCTTCCTCTCTCTTACACACAGACACACACACACACACACACACCCACACACACACAAACTAAAATCACTTGAATGCACTCTACTGTTGTATTGTATAAAAGGTAAAGTTTTTGTTGATATAGATCAGCAAGCAATTACTATTGCTAATGCCAGTACTGACATTAGTAGTAGTATCAACATGAAGAAGATAGTTTTATTAAATAATGTTTATTTTGTCACCAGATTTATTACCATAGATTAGTACTAGATATAAACCACTAAATCCCAACTAAGCAGTCAAGATGAGGTCTTATAATGAGGAGCTGAAATTCCTGGAGAAAGTCTCCCCAGTCTGCTGGAAGATCAAGAAGGGCTTTGTGGAGAATATGAACGTAAGTTTTTCTTGCTGTATTCATTGTCTTAGCATTCTATTTTGAATTGATAATAATAATAATAATAAAGTAGGCTTATATAGCGCGATACCCCAGCTCAGGGCTGGGCTCACCGCTCTTAACATAGGATATATCTTTAGAACAAACATAAACAATAAAACAGGGTATGCAAGCATTCACACCAACCGTACTCACAAAGGCATACAAGAGAACAACAACATATGCAATACACTACACATGCAAAAAAAGCAAGCAAACAAACAAAAAAATATTAATACAATGACATTTTAAATAATAATAAGATTCACCATACAGATTTAAAATGTAACTAAAAATTTGTTACATCTAACAATGGTTAATTAATACAATGATCGGATAAAAAAGATAAGACCCGCCTCTCCTCACTATTGCAGAAATAAAATATTATCAAAAACATAATGTACAAACTAATGCAAAAATAATTATGCAAAAATAATTATATAAAAATAATTAGATACTCAGATATAAATGTACAGACTATTTATGTGTCAAGCCATGGACGGCACCCCACCGGCATCCGTCGTCAGTCGGAGGGTGAGTCAATCAGGATAATACAGTTTGAAGAGATGGGTCTTGAGTGCGTTTTTGAAGGCCTGGGTGGTCGGTATGTTGCGGATGTGTGGTGGAAGAGAATTCCATTGCTTGGGAGCGCAGAAAGAGAAAGATCGTTCACCGTATGCCTTAGTGCGTGTCTTGGGAACAGAAAGAATGCGCGCGTCTGCAGAGGAGCGAAGCGGTCGAGAGGGTGAGTAGACAGTTAGAAGATCAGTAAGATAGGAAGGGCAGGAGTCAGAGAAGAAGCCGTGGCAGAGAGTGGACAGTTTGTAGTCGATGCGGGCTTGAACAGGGAGCCAGTGAAGAGAGTGGAGAAGTGGTGTGATGTGATCGCGCTTTTTTGCCTTAAGAACTAACCTAGCAGCAGAGTTTTGGACCCTTTGCAGTTTATCGATAAAGTGTTTAGGTGAACCTGACAAAAGAGAGTTGCAATAGTCTAGACGAGACAGAACGATGGCACAGACTAATGTTTTTGTAGCACTAATAGTGAGGTAATGGCGGATGGAGCTGAGCTGACGAATGGCGGTGTAAGCAGAGCGACAGATGTGAGAGATGTGATTGTTGAGGGACATGTCATCGGAGAGAATGTAGCCAAGATTCCTAGCAGAGGGAGAGAACTGTATGTCAGAGCAGCCTACTTGAAGAGAAGTGGGGAGAGACGAGGCAAAGGATGATTTGTGATTGTGGATAAGAAGTGCTTCTGTCTTGTCGTCATTCAACCTCAGCCTACTGAGGGCCATCCATGACTTGACCTCACCAATGCACTCTTGCATGGACTGGACAGCGAAGTTAACAAGAGAAGGATGGGTGGGTTTGTACAGCTGCGTGTCATCTGCAAACGACTGGCTCTCAACAGCATGCTTTTCGAGCAAGATGAGCAGTGGCTTGGTGTACATTATGAACAAAACAGGGCCTAAAACGGACCCCTGTGGAACCCCGCACACCAAGTCAGCTCTGCTGGAGAAACAGCCATCCACAGCGACCGCCTGAGTTCTATCGGAAAGGTAAGATCGAAACCAATCCAAAACTGATCCAGAGATTCCAAAGTAATCCCGAAGGGTCTTGAATAGGGTGTGATGGTCGACGGTGTCAAAGGCCGCACTAAGATCTAAGAGGGTTATGATGGAGACGTTACCGCTGTCCAGAGCGAGCAAGAGGTCATTGGTGACTTTCAGGAGAGCTGTCTCTGTGCTGTGAAAAGGTCGATAAGCTGACTGGTTTGGGCTAAGAAGGGAGTTATCATTCAGGTAAGCAAAGAGTTGTTTTAAGACTAGCTTTTCAATAACTTTAGACAAAAATGACAGATTAGATACAGGTCTATAGTTTTTTAGGTCATTCTTATCTAGACTGGGTTTCTTAAGCAAGGGATTGATGACAGCTGACTTGCATGAAGAAGGAAATGCGCCAGAAGACAAGCTCTCGTTGACTATGTGGGTTATGGTTGGGAGCAACTGATCTAACGACTCAACTAACAGTGGAGTGGGGATGGGATCCAGAGAACATGACGTTGGTTTAGATTTAAGAATAACACTTTTGACTTCTTGTTCTGATACAGGGTTAAAAACATCAAAGCGTGAACTAACACCAGAAGGAGGAGAAAAATCATGGGGATGGATGCCATGACGGTCAAGATCAGCACGAATGTCAGCTACTTTGCCTGTGAAGAAGTTACAAAAAACATCAGGTTGCTGAGACAACGGATACACTGAGGGAAGAACAGTTGCTTTGCCACTACCTTTGAGATGGTTACAGACGTCAAACAGCTGCTTGCTAGTTTCACTACTACTGATCTTATTGCAAAAATACAAAGATTTAGCACGGTGGACAATCTGAGACACACGCTTCTTGGCAGCAGAGTAAATCTGCTTAAAAACAACAAGGCCTGACCTCAACCACTTCTTTTCCGCACTACGCCGGTGTTTCTTGGCGTCACGGAGTTCTTTTCTAACAGGAGCGTACCAGGGAGATGACCGAGCTAACCCAACCTTGCGGCGGGTAGCGGGAGCGTGACGGTCAAGCACAGCACGCAATGCACTGTCTAGCATTTCCGCAGTTAATGTGAATTGAACAGATGTCAAAATTGATTGCTCCTTCTAAGCAAAATTGATCTTGACTGATGAATGACCAGTTCTTTTTTCCCCTGTAAAACCTTTGCTGCAAATGTGGGTAAAAGTGTGGAAAACCAGACCATTTTACTGAATTAAGTACAGTTATGTCAGCAATGAAATTTTAACAATTCTATCTTGGCACAGAATGCAATTTTAACTAATCTCTACAGTGAAGATTGGATGTATTCAAGTACTGGAGTAGTTAGGAAACTATGATTAGTTTAAATCACAAGTATATCAACTAACAAGTTACTATCTCCCTTCTATGTCTCTGTCGACGTGCGCGTACAACCGGTTGCTTCCCTTTACATGCTTTGCGCTCCATAGCGCGTCATCGGCATAAAATAATTTTTTAGAAACTTCAAAACCCAGGGGAATTATGGGTAGGGAAATCATTTTCTGAAATGACGTCTCTTCGCGATTAGTGCATGGCACACGAGACACACGCAAAATGGCGTCACAAGAAGATTGGTTAGATCTGAATTCGTCTAATTTGACCTCGCATGCTGCTGGAAAACAATGTAATTTGAATTTGCTTTCACAAATCAAAAGAGAGCGAGACCACAACAAAGTACAACGAGCCAAGGCGACGCAAACACTCAAGGCCGACAGAACAAAAAGCACACAAAATACAAAAGGTAAGTACCCGTGACCATACAGTCAATAAAGTAGGCCTAACCACCATTGCAAAATAGGTTTGATCATCACCATGATTGAACTTTTCCACCCCACCTTCCAATCGGTACGGAATCGACCATATGCTCAAATCATCATATCTTTGACAGAACTTGCATGTGCATTATACAGTGTGATGCAAGCGATAAATGAACCATCACATAGAAGCGACTCACGATCGCCTGCACTGAGCTCACATACATGTGTGCATGTTTCTATAAATCCATCGTGTTCTCCTTCGATAATTGAGCAAAGCCTTTGTTCACTACCAGAAATATGCAGTTCCTCTCCCAACTTTCGTTTAATTTCAGCCAGCACATCTTCGCGAGAAATGGCGACCATGACTTCAACCGTAGCTAGTTATCAGTTACTTCCCTTGAACAGATTTCCCAGAATTCTCTATTCTATTTTTAGGTTTGGGATAGCGTGTGGATAAAACCAAGGGCAACAGGACCTCCGCGCGTCGACTGGGGGCAATACGAGATACTAACTTGTTAGTTGATATACTTGTGTTTAAATACAATGCATCAAATCTTTTAATACCTGTTAGTGTTAAAAGTCTTTTTCAACAAAATCAAAGAACAAAGGAGACCATAGGATGTGAGGCCAATGTGGTATAATGAATTTAACTAAGCTTATCTTCACTGTAGTTCAAAGTATATAGGTAAAAAAGGTGGTAAAGGTGGTCCCATAGCCTTGTGGCCGTAGGAGAGCGTGATGTTGGAGATCACACTTAACATGGGCCAGCGTAATGAGGGTGATGCCCATCTCTCTCCCTCGCTGCTTTACCTTCCCCACCCTTAAGAGAGTAGGTACTCAGTCACAGTTGAGTCAACTGGGGGCATTGTTATTTGTCGCTTCACAGTTTGCGGTCACCCATCCAAGTGCTAACCACCCTGGACGGTGCTTAACTTGCGACTCGGTAGCGAGTGCTCCAACCACTGCGCTATCCGACACCCTGTATTTCAAAGTATGATAATAAAACCAACAACAACACCTGGGTAGTAGGCGTTACAATTTTCGGTTTATTACACTAAAACCTTCATCAGTAAGACCCAAGGACTGTACAAAACAAAACAGTCTAAGCATATCATAGTAAAGAAAGTGAATCGAGTTCATTAAAAAGAATAGTGTACCATTTAGAAATTTCTATTAATTATAAAGAATAATTATATTTAAAAGCTATCTCTGAACAAAGTATATATGATTTGGAATTGATTTGATGAGGATATGTTGATGATGGTCGGAGCATTCAGTTCATGTTGTGCTAGCATGCTCTGTGCATTCCATAGGAGAAAAAAAGATTGAAAAATCAATTTGGTTGGGAGAAAAATCAATAACACTCACACAAAAAGGACACTCAAATTAATCACTTTGTTCTGTTGCAGGTTGAAGGGTTTTTCTATGTGAACGACCACCTGGAAAAACTGATGTTTGATGAGTTGAGGCAGTCATGCAACAGTAAGGGCTTTGGAGGATTTTTGCCTGGCATGAAACAGATTGCAAACGTTGCAGCCTTGCCTGGCATTGTGCAAGTAAGTAATGATGCTCTCTTGCTTTTAATTTTAATATGGGATTTTATTGTATGAATGATGTATCATAAAGGTGGTGGTGTGATGATTTATTCTTATTCATTATTGCTCATGCAATAGGATGTCTGAACAAGAACACCATCAAGAAGGTCTACCAGATTGTGAAGTGGCTGACAAGTGTTAACCAGCCCAAGGTCTACACGATCCAAAGCATGTCTGGCATGTGCCTTATAGGAGAACAAGACGTCTTGGATAGATGGACAGAGTACCTCTCTGACCTTTACAATAACACACCAAACAGAGACCCATCAGTTCTAGCATGTCCACAGAACACAGAGAAGAAGAAGAAATCCTACCAATTCTCCAAGAAGACGTTGAGATTGCAGTGCAATCGTTGAAGAATGGAAAGTCAGTGGGAGTGGACAACATACCCGCAGAATTGTTTCAAGCAGGAGGAGAAGCGATGATTGACGCTCTCACCATTATCTATAAAAGATCTAGGCAGAGTGGGGAGCGGCATACACTATGGACTCAGTCGCTTGTCATCACTCTTCCTAAAAAGGGTAATCTTCAGGAGTGTGAAAACTACCGCACCATGAGCCTCATCAGCCATCCCAGCAAAGTCCTCCTGAAAATAATACTCTACAAGTTGAAACCCCAAGCTGAACAAATCATAGCTTAGGAACAAGCAGGATTCAGGGCAGGGCAAAGTACCACTGAGCAGATTTTCAACCTCAGAATAATCTGCGAGAAATACCTACAGCACCAACAACATCTATCATATGTTTGTAGACTTCAAGAAAGCATTTGACCGAGTCTGGCATGCAGATCTGTGGACAACCATGAGAGTGTACAACATCTATCCTATCCTATCCTGTCCCGTAACCTGGAGGTCGTAGGGGCACCACAGATGATCATTTAACCAGCATACTCCATCTTTCTCTGTCCTCAGCAGCCCTGATGGCTTCACTCAGTGTCAAGCCAGTCCATTCTCGAATGTTGTCCTCCCACCTATTTTTCGGTCTCCCTCTTCTTCTACCTCCTTGCACTGTGCCTTGCATAATGGTCTTTGCAAGGCCTGATGATCTGGTGACGTGGCCATACTATCGGAGTTTCCGTTTCTTCACCACTGTGAGCAGGTCATCGTGTTGTCCAATGGCTTGTGTGATGGTCTGTCGGACTTCGTCGTTGGTGATGTGTTGGGTATAGGAAATGCCCAGAAGTCTTCTGTAGCATCTCATCTCCATGCTTTGTATTCTTCGTTGGAGATCTGCTGTGAGGGTCCATGCTTCGCAAGCATATAGGAAGATGGAGATAACAAGGGAGCGCAGCAGTCTTACTTTGGAATGTAGACTGATGTTCCTGTCTTTCCAAATGGGCTTCAACCTTGTCAGGGCAGCAGTTGTTTGTGCGATCCTGGAGAGGACTTCTTGTCGGAACCCATTGTCTGATACATGGCTCCTAAATATTTGAAGCTATGCTCTGTGTTGAGGGATTGGCCTTGGACTTTGATGTCTGTGTTGATGCCACTTGTGTTGTTGGTCATCATTTTGGTCTTCTTGTTTCCATTTCAAAGTCTCTGGAGGTGGTTTCAAGCCTCTGTATCAGCTATTCAAAGTTCTTGTTCCTCTCCATCCAATCCATCAATGTCATCCGCAAAACGGAAGTTGGAGATTGCTCTACACCCTATGCTGACTTTGACTTCGAGATCCACAAGGGCATCTAACATGATGCACTCCAGGAAGATGCTGAAGAGTTATGGAGAGAGTAGGCATCCTTGAGGCATGCTGTTAGTCAATAATGCTAGTGCTGATGTTGTCAAAAGCCTGTATGACAAGGCTACCAGTGCAGTCCTCCATAACAGCGTCATCGGGAACTGGTTCAGAACAACAATCGGTGTGCGTCAAGGATGCCTACTCTCTCCAACACTCTTCAACATCTTCCTAGAGCGCATCATGTCAGATGCTCTTGCAGATCACGAAGGCACAGTCAGCAAAGGGGGTAGAGCAATCTCCAATCTTCATTTTGCGGATGACATTGATGGATTGGCTGGAGAGGAACAAGAACTTGAACAGCTGGTACAGAGGCTTGACACCACCTCCAGAGCTTATGGAATGGAAATAAGTGCAGAGAATACCAAAATGATGACCAACAACACCAATGGCATCAACACAGACATCAAAGTCCAAGGCCAATCCCTCAACACAGTGCATAGCTTCAAATATTTAGGAGCCATTGTACCAGACAATTGGTCTCGACAGGAAGTCCTCTCCATAATCGCACAAACAACGGTTGCCCTGACGAGGTTGTAGCCCATTTGGAAAGACAGGAACATCAGTCTACACTCCAATGTAAGGCTGCTGCGCTCCGTTGTCATCTCCATCTTCCTATACGCTTGCGAAACATGGATCCTCACAGCAGACCTACAACAAAGAATACAAATCATGGGGATGAGGTGCAACTGAAGACTTCTGGACACTTTCTATATCCAGTACATCACCAACGAAAAAGTCCGACAAACCATCACACAAGCCATTGGACATTTCATTACATGGTTATTGCTTTAGGTCCAGCGGGCTCTTCCGAGCCAAATCAGGACCAGAGCCATTGGACAAGACGATGACATGCTCATAGTGTTGAAGAAACAGAAACTCTGATGGTATGGCCAAGTCACCAGAGCATCATGCCTTGCAAAGACCATTCTGCAAGGCATAGTGCAAGGAGGTGGAAGAAGAGGGAGACAGAAAAAGAGGTGGGAGGACAACATTTGAAAATGGATTGGCATGACACTGAGCGAAGCCATGGGGGTTGCTGAGGACTGAGAAAGATAGAGTATGCTGGTTAAGCAGTCATCTGTGGTGCCTCAACGACTTTTGAGTTACGGGATAGGATAGGATAGGAATATTATGTTAAACCTTGGTTAAAAGTTGACTGCAGGATCTTAAAACAGTTGAGAAGTAAATCGTTTTAAAACATTTTCTGGGAACAAAGAAGGTCCTTGATAACAAAATTGCTGTCCAACGTTTCAGGTCATAAGCCTTTCTTCAGCTTCAGGTAGTATCATGAATGAAAAGGTTATAACATTTGAGTAAATGACAGAGCAGACTGCATCTGTATTTTGTACATAGCAGAAGTAGCCATTCAGGATGTATGGTGTTATAATTATTAATGATTAATTTAATACTCACTGCATTTTCCAGAAATAAAGCAATTTGTAGTTTACTAAATTTATTTAGGTCATGTAATGTTTTTGACTTGAATCAACAGTTTTAGATTTCTATTATTATTCCATTATTGTGATGTTCTTTCAGAAATCTGTGGGACTGCCAGATGTACACTCTGGGTATGGGTTTGCCATTGGTAATTTGGCTGCCTTTGACATGAGCAACCCTAAAGCAGTGGTGTCCCCTGGTGGGGTGGGTTTTGATATCAACTGTGGCGTGCGTCTTCTGCGCACCAACTTGCACGAAAGAGACGTTTTGCCTTTGAAGGAGCAGCTGGCACAGTGTTTGTTTGATCACATCCCTGTTGGCGTGGGCTCCAAAGGCATCATCCCTATGACTGCTCAGTGAGTCTTCTCCTCATTTGTTTGATGAATGGTTGAATTGAAGACTGGAGTTTATTATAAATAATAGTTTTGAGTGGTAATATCAGCTACCTTTTTTCAACCACTTTACAAGAAAATATTATAGTTTTATATCTTCTTCTTTAGAGCACATCAAATGGTCACTTATTTCAACCATCAACTAAAACCAGTGGAAACAATGTTAACATTTATTTTGCATTATTTATTGAATATGTTATATTACTTTTAAACACCTTTATATATATATATATATATAAAAAAAAAAAGTTTGTTGAAGAAATTATATTGTTTTGACTTATGTAGTGTCAAATGTTGAAAAAGAAGATTTGTGTACATATTTTGCATTGTCTTCATGACTTGTCAGTTTATTGGTAAACATTTCATTGCTGTTTCACAGAAACTTGGAAGAAGCATTGGAAATGGGAGTGGACTGGTCCCTGCGTGAAGGTAGGACAAAAAATTTCAAAATCTACCTATTTGTGTTGAATTTGTTCATGAATTGTTGGGTTACAAAAATTGTTACAAATGGAGAAAGTCAAATGCAAGAATATGTTACAGTCACAGCAGAAGGTAACTGAACTACAGCAGACTTCTTCTTCTTCTTCTTCTTCTTCTACTTAGTTTTTGTTTTTGTTTGTTTTGGGTAGATGTGTGGAGGGTATCAGAGTATATGCTTGTTTGGATGTCCAACCTTGAGTATATCCCAAGATTGCATGATAACTTTAGTTTGTTGACTAGCATCTGGAAGTATGTTATCAATTAACTTTATGATGCACAGTTTGCACATAATAATAATAATAATAATAATAATAATAATAATAATAATAATAAAAATGTATTATTATTATTATTATTATTATTATTATTATTATTATAACAGTGATAGTACAGTAGTAATAATAATAATAACATAAAAGATTATTGGAATGAAAATTCTTTACGATGGTAAAGATGATGATGATGATGATGATGATGATGATGATGATGATGATGATGATACAGGCAGGCTGCAGAACTCTCCTCGGATCCACGATTTTCCGAGGAAAATGGTTGCCGTCCCGAGAAAAAAAAATTGAAGTTCCGAGATTTTTTTGGGGGGAGGGTAGCAATTTTTTCCCCGATCTTTGCAAATCCGGTCACTGATCCACCTTATTTTGGCCACCATTATGGTAATAGAAAAGAAACGCGCTGCCCGCTAATGTTGTGTTCTTGTTACCCGCGCTCAAACCGCTGCTCAGATCAGAGTAACTTCAGCGGGCGCGTAAAGTTGTTGAATGCTTTTATGACTTTTCGCGGGCCACTGAAAAACAGTACCTTTGTCAGAATTTTGTGTCTGCGAAAATTACCATGTCGTGGCAGACATCAATTTCTTCTTTTTTCAAGAAGTAGAATTGCTTACACTAACCTTGACACTTTGCCTGCTTCTGATTTGAAAATTTAATAAACTAATGCTTTATACTGAGTTGTAACTTCTATAAACTCGTGCTTCACAATGCTTTTGAGACTCCAGTACGCCAATAAACTAATGCTTTATACTGAGTTGTAACTTCTATGAACTCGTGCTTCACAATGCTTTTGAGACTCCAGTACGCCAGTAATTTTGTTTTGCTGTTTGATATGAAGAGTGCTTTTCTGCCAGTTTTCAAGTAAGTTTTGCTTTTGTGTTTGTGAGGATATTAATAATAATACTGCCAATCTATGAATATTCTCAACAACAAAAACAATTCAAGTTTATTTATCACGAAAAGCATTCTTTTAGGGTTTCAAATGCTTTGAAGCGTTCAGCTTCAGGGGGGCTTCGCCACCCAGACCCCCCACCGGGGCTTCGCCTCTGGACCTCACCAGTGGCCCCTGGACCCCGGCCGGATTTCAGAGATTTTTTCCTTGGACTGTTCTGCAGCCTGTACAGGCTTGTATAGTTCATCTCTATGTCAGCAAAGATGCTTAGTGAATAAATGTTGATTTTTCTGGTTTCAGGTTATGCGTGGGCAGAGGACAAGGAGCATTGCGAGGAGTACGGCCGCATGCTCAATGCTGACCCCTCCACTGTTTCAAGCAGGGCCAAGAAAAGGGGACTTCCCCAGGTACAGACACAATAAAATAAACCTTTTATTTGGTGTATGGGTTATTTTTTCTAGGATGAAGAGGAGAAAGGATGTATGGATTGGATTCCATCAAAAGGAAACTTCTACAGGTACAAATACAATAAATATAACCCTTTGGTTTGTTTTTTCCTGTGAAGCAAAGGGTAGAGGGATGGGGAATTTTACAAACCAGGTTCTGTTTTTTGTAAGTCGTAAGCGAATAGGTTTGAAATTGGATAAAGTATGTGTTGTCTCCCTTGATGTTGCAATGTAGATTGAATACTTCCAAGCAATTGGAGACCCAGGACAGACTTGATTATAATTATTCAAACTCTGGATTTACCTGATCGTTTTTAGTAAAGAAGAGCGACCAAGCAGTACCACAGCAAAATTTGGGTGTTTATAAACAGACACATGCTGTTGTCACTGAATAGGAAAAAAAGTGCATTGTTCTTAATAAGCATACACAAGCTTTGTCAACGAGAAGTGAGATGTAAGTTGTAGCAATTTTTGACTCGCATGCATAGCACTGTGAATCTATGTACTCAACCTTTCCCCCTCTCAAACCCTCCGCCCATTCTTCTTCCAAAAACCAATTCAGATTTTTACAAGTCTGTTCGATATGAGTTTTGAATAGTCCAAAAATGACATTTAAAAAAGAAAAATACAATTTTTTTGTCCGTCTGTCTGTTTGCCTCCTCCATCTCTCTCTGTGCAAAACTTGCAAGTGAATGAATATACTAGAACCTATTTCAGCTATGAAACCAATTTTGGAAAGATGGTGTATATCCATGAGACTTCATAAATGATCAGTGAATGAATGACTTCACTTCGAGACCAAGATCACAAGGTCAACAATGTTAGTAAAAAAAAAAAGTATTAAAGTATTGAACTTATGACTCATTGGTGCATGAGATATATATCAATGAGATACTCATACTTTGCAAATTTGATCAACCTCTCTCCAAGGTCAAGATCATTGGACCTGTCCAAAGTCGGTTTGTGTAGGTACTTTGAAGTGACCTTGACCATAAACTATGCGAGATATAAAGTCTAAACTTGTATTTAGAGATGATAGCTTTATCTTTTATATATTTTTCATTTTTGCGTTGATCTTGAAGGTCAAGGTTATTTTAGTTTTGGCAAAAATTATTTTTAAAGTAGGTCATCATACAGTGGAATGGCTATATATTTAATCTATTGCATTATTCGATCATACATGAGCATGAGAGGTTACTGAAAGTCAAGGTCATGCCAAAGTCTTTTTTTTTTTTTTTGGGCATAATACAACTTTTGCTGTAGTTTATTTGATTGTACATGAGTGTATTTGGAGCCAGAGGTTAAGATCAAGAGCATCGAAAGAACAAAGTCGGTATTACTTTGCATTTCAATGTCACAGTTTCATTTAATTTTTTCTGGGCACTCATTTTCCTTCAGGGCTTGTAATTTTCCGCGGTTCAACAGATTTCCACTATTAAAAAAATATTTCCGCCAAGAAGAGTATGGTGTTTTGCGAAACAAAAAAGTTTTTGACAACCATTTTCCTCCAAAGAAAAAGTGTTTTGTGTGGGTCCTCAAGTCAAATGGAAACACGAAACTGCTCATGCAGGTGTCTGAATCGTAACCAGTAAAATGGATGCGACACATTGTTCAGTGTGGCAAGGCAGTTGATGTAAATGTGTGGAAAACGCATGGAAGTAGGAAGGGATGGAAAAAGAAGTGGGTGATCAACGACTAAGATAACATTTGAGGAAGATCTCAAGAAATAGATCAACCTTTTGTACAGCGTGCCAGTTGGAAAGCAAATACGAGCAATAGAGAATTCCTGTCTGAGGCTAAAAAAGGCTAAGCAACCTTCAGCCAGTGTTGCTGATGCACAATCTGTGAAGTCAGTGTGCATCTTTCAACCTTCAGTCGGTGTTGCTGATACACAATCTGTGAAATCTATTCTCTCTAAATTCTTCCAACATACCAACTAAACCATTGCCAATGAAAATACTTTTTCAAGATTAGGGTTGTGCGTCAGAACGTATAAAAATTTTAAAACTAAATTTGGACTTCATTGGCAAATAGGGACTGTCATCTGGGCATCATTGTGTGTTTAAACTTACATTTGTAGTTGAACTTAGTTGGCGAATAATAACTGTAAGCTACGCATCAATAAAGATAGGCTACTTCAAGCTGGATGTAAGCAAGCAGATCATTCTTTCATTATGTTGTGTATTTTGGTAATCAAAAATGCATAATTAAAATGCAACAATTGGTATTCACCAGGGGGTGGGCAGATGGGGGAGGGGGACATTCCACAGCACTCTCTACCACAGTACCAGTGCCTATGTGACCCCTGGACCCTGGCCAATTCCCTCTTTTTAAATTTTTTTACTTCAGACTATTACATGCCCTGTTTCATGTAAAATACTGCGAGTTCCATAAGGAGCATGTTTATCGTATGGGGTTTGCCCCTCTAGTTAAATACATGTGTGTTTTGTTTTCACTATTTTCCAGCTTGGTACACTGGGAGCAGGGAACCACTATGCAGAGATTCAGGTGGTGGACGAGATATTTGATGAGTATGCTGCTAAGAAGATGGGAATAGAGTTCAAGGGTCAAGTCTGTTGCATGATCCACTGTGGCAGTAGGGGCTTGGGGCATCAGGTGGCAACAGGTGAGTGAGAGAAGTTAACCGCACTGTATTTTAATGCCTTGCAATTCTTGAGGAGTAATCAAAATGCATTTGATTTTGTATTTATGTTCATATGTATGTTTATATTGATTGCATTGCACTGTGAATAGCTTTGGTTTCAATCATGTTTGCAAAGCAGATTTGTTTTGATAGAAAAAAAAAACCGCAACAAAACGCAGCTTGTTTGTTAGCATAAATAATACTTTTTCTTACATGTGGCTTTCTCTGATTCGATGGGAATATACAGTTTTTGCTCTAATTTTGCCAGAACAAGCTTGCAGCATTAACCACTTTGATAGGGCTTTCAGTGTGCTGGTAATATCAGGGTACTGTTGCTAATTTTTGACTTGCATGCATATCAATGTGCATCTGTGAACTCAACACCCCCCACCCTTGCCCCTTGACCATAAACTATGAGAGATATAAAGTCCAAACTTCTTATATTTAGAGATGATAAATTGATCTTTCATATATTTTCCATTTTTGCATTGATCTTGAAGGTCAAGGTCATTTTAGGCCTTGCAAAAACATACAAAAAATAGCTCATTATACAGTGTAATGGCTGTTTATTTAACCCATAGTATGCAACATCAGGTTATTTGATCAAATATGCATGAGGGTCACATGAGGTCAAGGTCATCCCAAAGTCAAGGTCACTGATGTTGAAGGTCATCCCAGGGTCAAGGTCACTGATGGTGAAGGTCACCCCAAGGTCAACGTCACTAATGGTCAAGGTCATCCCAAAGCCACTTTTTGGTTGTTGCATAATGCAACCGTTGCTGTAGTTTATTTGATAGTACATGTGTGTATTTGGAGCCAGAGGTCAAGGTCATCTCAAGGTCAAGAGTATAGAAAGCTCAAAGTGGATATTACTTTGCATTTTAACTCTACCCTTTCATTTTGCTTTTTCTGAACAGTCATTTTTATGTTAAATATTGCGAATTCCATAAGAAGCATGTGAGTCATATGGGCTTTGTCCTTCTAGTCTGGCAGTTGCAGAAGCAATTTTGGATTGGATTTTGCAAATGTAACCTGCAGATTTGATTTGGACTTGGAATTTTCAGGCGTGCTAATTCGAGCTTATTTAACTTTAACAGAAATTTGCCTCACATGAAATATAAATGAAGTTCAGTCCTATCATTCCTAACTTCAGATAATCTTACTTTCTAAAGGAAGGAATATCACAAAAGCTTTCATAGAATTCAGAGAATATAACGAAATGTGAAAAGTGTATTTCATTTTTGAGTTCACAATCCATTTGGTAGCAGAAGTAATGTGATCCTTGGTGCAGCCCTGCTGGATGTACAACCCGGGCAATAGGAATAGTTTCTGAACTCTTTTGTGCATGCTGAAGCCTAGAGCCTTGAACATACCTTTGATCCAATAAGCTTGGTATAATAGAAAAATCCCTCATTTAGACTAGGATGAAACTAACCTGTTGCCTAATGGCACGCTGCATTTCAGATGCCCTTGTGGCGATGGAGAAGGCGATGAAGCGTGACGAAATCAATGTGAATGATCGGCAGTTGGCCTGTGCACACATCAACTCTAAGGAGGGACAGGACTACCTCAAAGGCATGGCATCCGCTGCAAACTATGCTTGGGTTAACCGAGCTTCCATGACATTCCTGGCCAGACAAGTAATTGCCATTTGCTACTTTTGCAAACACTCGTTGGTTTTGCTATATTTTAGGTTTTATCAAAAGCCCATCCCTCACATTGTTTGATAGGAAAGACTTCCCTATTTTTAACCCAACAGAATTGGGGGTCATTAAAACCAAAGTGCTGAAAGCCAGTGTTGTATTGATTAGCGTCCATCCCAACAAGAGTTTCTTCCCTTCTCCTTTAAAACTGTGTACTTTAATTCTTTTGTATAGAAGTCTCTTTGCAGCACAATGGCAGTGAAAGGTTATGATCTCCTTTTAAAATATTCTAAAAATACCATCTTAGAAAGCCAGCTTTACAGTAAAAAAATAATTAGGTGAAAGCTTACATAACATAAATGATTGATAAACATTGGAAAACTAAAGACAGGTAAAAAAATTTTTTAAGTCTGTTACCCTTTTCCATGTAGAAGTTGGCATTAGTTTGTTCAGGATTAAAGTTTCTTTTTTATTCCTTGATTGAATTCATTGTTTTTCATCTGTATTGTGTAAATTACTTAGATTTTCAAAATTTATTTTGAATGTATTGGTGAGGACACTTCTTTGTTTTGGTGGCTTTACAGGCTTTTGCCAAAATGTTCAAATCGACACCTGATGACCTTGACATGCATGTCATCTATGACGTTTCTCACAACATCGCCAAGGTAGAGGAGCATTATGTCGATGGCAGGCAAAAGACGCTGCTAGTCCACCGGAAAGGTTCCACTCGTGCCTTCCCTCCCCACCATCCTCTCATTCCTGTAGATTACCAGGTAATGCAAGCTCTTTTTTTATTTATGAATTTTATTTCAATATATTTTTTCTTTATTTGTTTAATTTATTTAAGTTGATATCAGTTGACATTATTCATTGTACACAAAATGCAAGATGATTGTTCTCAGCTTTTTCATTTCCTGCTCTCACACTTTCTTTTCTTTCTGTCTTCTTCCAGCTTGTGCAGATTAAAGAAATGTTCTGCACTTGGGATTTTCAGTATTAACTACAGTGAACATGGGGTAATTGGTGATATTGGGAAACAGAGAGAGGAGATTGGGAGCGAAGGGGAAATGGGTGTTTGGTAAAGGAGGGTGGGGATGGATATATGAGCTATTGCAAATTGGCGTCCACCCCAGCCTTGAAGGCAGCCAGAGTTTGGCACTGAGGCGACTTCATCAGACAGACTGATCCTAGTTTCTTCACTATTTGTGTAAGTTTGGTTAGCAAGAAGTACATGCTGTGATCATGCTGCTTGTAATGAAATGTTTTTATGCGCTTAATCTATTTCCATTCCATTTATTCATTGAGCATGTAATTTATGTGTGTTTCAGTTGACGGGGCAGCCTGTGTTGATCGGTGGCACTATGGGAACATGTAGCTATGTACTGACAGGAACAGAAGTTGGCATGACAGAAACCTTTGGTACCACTTGCCATGGCGCTGTGAGTTTTCATCTTTTTCATGTGTATTGAACTGATTTCATGGAATTCATTGAGGACTTATGCATATTGCTGACCTCTAGGCATTTATAGAACCTTCAGTGTGGTGAATTGTTTTATTTAAAAAAACAAACATATTTATTGTATAATTGTAGCATCATGATTTAATTGCAACAGACATGTATGTTAAATTTAAACTGGTGCAATGTGGGACTAGTATTACTTATAACATTATTAGGATTTATTTACGGAGCATAAGGAATATTACAAAATTGGGTTACTTTTCATCCTAAAGTGTGTCGACTGAGATTACGTTTAGTTGCAAGAATTTGTCAGAAAATGACATTATCCTAATAGTGTACATTAGTGTATATCACTCTTGAATAATTGATAAAAGAAAATTATACAGTCAGAGTGCAAACATAGTAAGGTTTATTAGAAAAGTGTGTGGTAATCTTTGAAAACTTTTTCAGTGTAGCTTTTAAAAATGTAATGCATATTTCAATGTTCTCATTCATATCTAATATAGAGAAGGCTGCCATCATGAACAAAGGCACAGAGAATCTTGCCTACATGTTATTCTTTATAAGCTTTGTTCTCAATCTTCACTCTAATTTCTGTGGTAGGGAAGAGCACTATCACGAGCCAAGTCACGTAGAAACTTGGACTACACAACAGTTTTACAAGCGCTGGAAGAGAAGGGAATCAGCATTCGTGTAGCATCCCCTAAACTTGTACAAGAGGAGGTATGCATTTGTTTCCTTCTTCACATTTGTAATATAACTATTTGTTGTTAGTTACACTTACACATTAACTCTGTTTCGACTTAAGCTTTTGAATCGAGCTGTAGTGTTTGGTATAAACTTAATTTTGCATTGACCACTTTGTGGTATGAAAAACACCAACACTTCAAAGGTTAAAGTTGTTATATTAAGTTTGTTTATGCTCTTGGTCATCTCTTGGGGCAGCTCTTGAGGTGGAAAACTGTATATAAGAACAATTAATACATTATTAGATAGTTTGCTCATTTGTTGTTAAGAATGCTACAATCATAAGAGGACTCTTGTTTAACACAGCAAATGGGTCAAGATACTGATTGTGGCTGCTCAACTCAAGAAGATGAAGAATACTAAATTTGTGTTTCATGGTTAAAAATATATTCATTGCTTTTTAACAGGCACCAGAATCGTATAAGAATGTGACTGACGTTGTTGACACATGTAAGTATTTGATGTTGTGTTGTTATTGACAAAATAAGCTTTTATTGACTCACATGCATAGCAATGTGAAATCTATGTACTTGATCCCACCCACCCACCCTCCCCACACTACAATACAAGGTTATTGCTTTAGGTCCAGCGGACTCCTCCGAGCCAAATCAGGACCAGCCACCCTCCCCCCACTCCCCTGCTCTCCCTAAAAAAAATCTAGATTTTTGCAAATCTATGAGAGATGAGTCCAAAATAGTCCAAAAATGACATCTTATAAAAAGGTCTGTCCATCCGTTTATCTGTACACCATCTGCCGTCTGTGCAAAAAATTTAAAGTGGCTAAGTACTCGCAACCTATTTTAACTATCACAACAAAAGACTTTATGCAGAAGATAAAATTTTTATCAGTTTAATTTTTGACTCGCATGCATAGCAATGTGAGTCTATGTACTCACCCCTAAAAATACATTCCTCCAGATTTTTGCAAATCTGTGCAATATAAGTCCCAAAATAGTCCGTCCTTCCAACTGTCTTTCCGCCGTCCTTTGTCTGCCATCAGTCTGTGCAAAACTTGCAAGTGGATTAATATCTCAGAACCTATTTCCACTATCACAACCAAACTTGGTAAGATGGTTTATACCCATGAGACCTCATAAATAATCGGTGAATGAATGACTTCACTTCAAGGTCAACAAATATTAGTAAACACGAATGACCAGTTTTCACACAATTTCACTTTTTTCCTAGGTTATTAATATTGAACTTATGATTCTTTGCTGCATGATATATATCAATGAGACACATATACTGTACACATTTGGTCTACCTCACACCAAGGCCAAGGTCACTGGAGCGGTCCAAAGTCGGTTAGTATAGGTACTTTAAAGTGACCTTGACCCTAAATTATGAGAGATATAGTCCAAACTTGTTGTATTTAGAGATGATAGATTGATCTTTTTTTAATATGTTCAGTTATAGATTGACCTTGTGTATATATTCAGTTTATGCGTTGATCTTGAAGGTCAAGGTCATTTTAGACCTTGCGAAAACATACAAAATAGGTCATCAAAATGGTGGAATGGCTGTTTATTTAACCCATCAAGTACAACGACATTGGATTATTTGATCAGACATGCATGAGAGGTCAGGTCAATGTCACTGAAAGTCAAAGTTATCCCAAGGTCAAATGTTTTTGGCATAATACAACTTTCGCTGTAGTTTATTTGATAGTACATGAGTATATTTGGAGCTAGAGGTCAATGTCATCACAAGGTCAATAGCATAGAAAGATCATTTGGTATGACTTTGCATTTTAATGCTACCATTTCATTGTGTTTTTTCTGGGCACTCATTTTCATGTTAAATATTGCGAGTTCCATTAGGAGCACATGAGTCATATGGGTTTTATCATATTAGTTTTTAAATGTGTTACTTGTGAGAAGCCAAACACTGTACACCTCCAAGATTCTGGGGTTATTGCTTCATCCTGATTAAATATCTTGAAGAAGAGCGTAAGAAGAATTTATCTTGTGTTTAGAGCTGCTGTAAGAACACACTTTAATGTATACTAAGCTTCTTTTTTTCTGCAGGTCATCAAGCAGGTATCAGCAAGAAGTGTGTCAAGCTACGGCCCATTGCTGTTATCAAGGGATAAAAACGTCTGCTTTCTATAGTCTGTTACCCTCATACCACAGTCTGCAACCTCAACTCCACTATTATATTATTGTGTTAGCCACGCAAAACTGTCGGCAACCTCCAGTCAACAAATATATTCCACCAACTTTGCCCCACTCATCTTTTCAGTTCTTCGATTAATCTGTTAGTATCAAGGGATGGAAACATCTGCATCAGCTTCTTCTATTCTGTTCTATCACAGGACTCTGTCATAGCATCCAATTTACCACAACTGCTCCGCAAATCAATTTGAATTTCAGGGCTTCATAGATGAGTGAAATGATTCCTCTGTTTCTTTACCAAAATAAATATATAAATAAAGTAAGAATGAAAAGAAGTGTTCTATAGTTAAAGAATGCAAATCAACATGTTTTTAACATGTTGGGTCATATGACAATTGTTTTTTTTGTGGGGGGGGGGGGGGGGAGGAGGGGGGAGAATGGTGGGAGGTTAATCCAAGGTTATAGGTTTGTCCGACCTAAGTGTTTGATTTTTTTGTTTTCTTCTTTGATGCTCTTTTTGTCATTGCAACTCTTTTGATTGCCTGATCAATCATCCAACTGTTTATTCTTATTGCTGTATCCTGTGTTAATTTTTTTCATCCCAAATGGATCTTTATGTTGATTCACGACTGTCATCTACATATGAATCATTGTTCTTTATATAGCAAAATGGTCTTGTTGGTGTATGCTACTGAAGACAAGGTCCAAAAAGACTTGACTTTTGAAAGTTTTCTGTTTACCTTGTAAATGTTTGCAATATGTAACTAAATATTAATGAAATTGTAATATCCAAACAAACCTTGCAAGGATGACGGCCATTGTGAGACTACTTATGTACAAATATATTATAATACAGATATTGTGAACAGAATAATACAGAAGTAATGTTATTGTTAATGTCGCAATGGATATTAACTTTGTTTAGTTTGTTTTACCACTTTGCATTTAGTGGAAATGTGTATTTTAATTTTATATTTAAACTTGACATCTGTTTATGTTTTGTTAAAAGACTTAATTTTATTGTTTGTTTTCAGGTTCTCTTTTATTGCTGTGTTATTTTTTAAAATTCAGATTCTTTTATTTTGTTATGACATGGGAGAAAAAAGGGGTGGGGAATGGGTGGGAAAGTGCTGGCGCAGTTTTGAGACCCATCTTGGGTGGGAAAGTGTTGCCACAGTTATGAGACCCATCTGGGGTGGGAAAATGTTGCCACAGTTATGAGACCCATCTTGGGTGGGAAAGTGTTGCCACAGTTATGAGACCCATCTTGGGTGGGAAAGTGTTGCCACAGTTATGAGACCCATCTTAGTTCTGATAAATGACAGTATTTTTACTTATTTATTGTTATTATAGAGTGTTTTAGCAGCTCAAGAGCTAGCTGCTGGCAGATACATGCTCTAACTAGAGGCGCTAACTAGCTGCCTTGGGCACTTCATCTATCACCCTAGACAACTGAACACTATCAGGAGCAACTATTGGTGTTATTGTTATTTTTTTGAGTAACTTGTAAATGATTTTATTTAATATTGCTGGCAAAAAGTGATTAAGTTTTACAATTGTTAATGTTGTCCTTACTTCTTCAACATTGTAGCCTCAGTTTTTGTTTCTGGATGTTATTATTTTAGACAGACAGATGACAGTACAAAGCTTTCATCCCTGGTCAGGTTTGACGTAGATAAATACTGTTGAGTTTGTGCAATCTTCGAACTTTATAATAATTATGTTCTTTCCAAAATCAAAAGTTGATGCATTTATTTATTTATTGATTTATTAAATTATTTATGCATTTATTTATTGACTCACATGCATAGCAATGCGGGTCGATGTACTCACCCCAAAAACAAATTTCTAGATGTTCGATGAGTCCTAAATAGTCTAAATATAACATTTAAAAACATTGTCAGTCTGTCCGCTGTCGATCTGTGCAAAAACTTGCAAGTGATATAATTTCTCAGAACCTATTTCATCTATTACAACCAGGCTTGGCAGGATGATGGAAACCCATGAGATCTCAAAAATGATTTGTGAATGAATGACTTCACAAGGTAACAGGGGTAACAAATGTTAGTAAAAAAATGACAATTTTTCACTTTTTTTGTGTGTTATTGATATTGAATTGTAAATTTGGTCAACCTCGCTCCAAGATCTCTGGAGCTGTCCAGTCGATTTGTATAGGTACTTTAAAGTGACCTTGACCCTAAACTATGAGAGTTATAAAGTCCAAATTTGTTATACTGTATTTAGAGATAGTAAATTGATCTTTCATATATTTTCCGTTTTTGCTTTGATCTTGAAGGTCAAAGTTATTTTAGGTCTTACTAAAACATAAAAAAATAGGTCGTCGTACAATGGAATTACTAAATATTTAACCCATGTTATGCAACAACATTGCGTTATTTGATCATAAATGAGCATCAGAGGTTACGTGAAGGTCAAGGTCATCCCAAGGTAACTTTTTTTGGCATAATACGTTTGTTGTAGTTTATTTGATAGTATATGAGTGTATTTCGAGCCGCCCCCGTGGGGGTATCGGGGGTTTCAGTATAAATAGTATCCCCACTTTCTGGAAATTTAGTGCTTTAAATTCCCACTATCGCTGTCTTTCTCCTTTGTTCTTTCTCATTCCTACTCTGTTCTATCAATCTAATATACTATCTTCTTCTTTGCTAGACCAGTCACCTACCTTTATTCTTGAAAACTCTTCCGGGACAAGACTCCTTATTTGTGTATGAGGTCTGTTGGATCAGCTTGGGAATATTGGACGCTTTCTGCCAGATGGACACTGGGGCTTCCTATGATGTTACATGCATTATTTGGCAATGTAGGCAATTTAAATGTATGTGTTTTGTTGATATTTTATAATGATGTTTGTATTCTATTTTGTTTTTGTAAATGGGCGTTCGATAAATTAGAGTATAGCCTCAGCGTTTCCTGCGTGGGATGTCTGTATTGTAAAGTGACTGGCTTTTGGAGTGCCTTCAGTGTTACCACTAAGGTTGTTTCAGCAGATCTTTTATGCGGACTAGAGATGAGTCCTCTTTTAGCGAAGTTGTGGTCTTGTAGCAGATGATGAAATATAGCCAGCCCGAGCAAAGGAAAATCATCCGTGAGAGCGTCTCGCATTTTTGTATATGACATAATGGAAGTTCCCCCTCTTTCCGTAATAAGCTCTTTGCTTGCACTTGTTCAAATTACATTTTTTGCAGACTTAGCAATAAACTTTAATTTATTTTCTCTCCCTCAACTTCCATGCTCTACAACAGGGTTAGAAACCCTATTACCACAGGTTTAGAAAACTGAGTCGTGACACCACCTTTACCCCTTTCTCCCCACCCCCGACCTCCACCACCTCTTCTTTCCACGTTCATTTTTGACATGCATGCATAGCAGTGTGAGTCTAGGTACACAACACAAAAAACATTTTCCCAGATTTTTGCAAATCGGTGCGAGATGAATCCTAAATAATCCAAAAATTACATCGTAAAAAAATGTCCGTCCGCAGTCTGATGTGCACCATCCGTCTGTGCAAAAACTTCAGAACCTATTTCAACTATCACAACCAAACTTGGTAAGATGGTGTATACCCATGAGATCTTATAAACGGTCATTGATTGAATAGCTTCACTTCAAGGTCAAAGGCAGAAGGTAAAAAAAATGTTATTAAAAAAATGATCGTGTTTCACAAATTTAACTTTATAAAAAGTTATTAATAGTGAACTTATGATTCTTTGTCACGTTATAAATATCAATGAGAAACACATGCTGTACACATTTGGTCAACCTCACTCCAAGGTCAAGGTCACTGGAGCTGTCCAAAGTCGTTTAGTATAGGTACTTTGAAGTAATTTTGACCCTAAACTATTGAAGATATAAAGTCTAAACTTGTTTTATTTACATATGATATACTGATCTTTTATATTTATTCCGTTTTTGCATTGATCTTGAAGGTCAAGGTCATTTTAGGACTTGCACAAACTTACAAAAAATATGTCATTGTCCAGTGAAATGGCTGTTTACAACTAGGGCTGGACGGTTTTACCGATAAGTAGCTGTATTCAGGTTCGGAAACGCGACAATATGGTTTACCGGCACGGGTGTCCAAGGTCCGGTTTACTGGGAAATCTCGACAACACATAACGCGACAGTGGGCGACATCTTATCTGCCCAGAAAGCGAGCCTAAAGCCCAAAAACTTGGATAGGCAGCTGTTCTTGAAGAAGAACAGCAGCTTATCCACGTGCTTGAGCATGGTACCAGTCGCCAATCCTTCTGAACTCTTAAAGTTTTTAAAGACCTTTCCCGTTGAATGTTTTTGCGTTATTTTGATTTTGTGGTTTAAAGTGTGCTGATGTTCTAAACAGTGATTTATCATAATTTGTTTTGAAGGTGTTCAAGCAATAATAAAGCTTCAGTTTCTATTGAAATGTGGTTCTTTGAAACTATTTTGAAGTGTGTGGCAATCTTTCTTTTGCGGCAGTCACTACAGTCAGTGTCATATCCCATTTGAATGTAACACTTAAAATCGTGGTATACCGGTACGAAATAACGATACGACCTAAAAATACCGCGGTAATACCGGCAAACTTTGACCCACGGTACCCAGCTCTATTTACAGCAACATTGGGTTATTTGATCAGACATGCAGGAGAGATCACGTGAGGGTCAAGGTCAAGGTCACTGAAGGTCAAGGTCACCGTTTTTTTTGTTTTGTTTTTTTTGTGCTGTACATTTTTTGATAGTACATGATGACACTGAGACTTTATTCGTCTATGAATGTTAGAAATTGGCCTTCATGCACAGACATGATCATCACATGCTAATCACAAAACAGGACTGTTTGAAAAATTGACATGAGTGTATTGGGAACTGGAGGTCAAGGTCATCTCAAGGTCAAGATCATAGAAAGGTCAAAGTTGGTATTTGCATTTTAATGCAACTTTCTTTTTTTTTCCTGGGCACTCATTTTCGTGTTACAAATTGCAAGTTCCACAAAGGAGCATGTGAGTCATATGGACTTTGCCCTTCTGGTTTTGTTTTATTATATAGCATTTATCCGTTTTTGGAATTTTGTGAGCAAAGTTGAAATGTATGAGCTGGTCTTAATCAGTTTTGTTTGAGGGCATATGATTGGATGTGTTGAGCTGGTGCATTTAGGGAGGCACGGTGGCCTAATGGTAGAGCTTTGGCTTGCGGATCTGAAGGTCCCGGGTTCGAGCATTGTGTTTTGTCCTTGGGAAAGACACTTTACTCCCGTTTCCTACTCCTTCGGATGAGAGTATAAACCGAGGTCTTGTCTGTGCCGTATACATTCCATCGTAACGGACTTAAAAGATCCTGATGCTCATGTCCTAGACGGGTGAGTGCCGGTGACAAGAACACACCCAGCATGCACCTAGGTCCTTCTCCCCCATCTCTGGCTGCCCAGGAGTGTGCTCAGGTGTCGGGGCGTCAGACCATGCGCCCAAAGGCTGCGAGTGGGCGTCTCGGGCGGCTTGAGTTAGATCCTGTATCGGCCAGCGCCTTGAGCAGCTCTTGAGCTGGAAAAGCGCTATATAAGAACGATTAAATAAATAAATTAATTAATTTATACCCAAAGATATGTATGTGCTTGTACATACTATACTTGAAACTGAATGCTGAAGTTAACATGAATTGCAGATGAAGTGATCATGTTTTATGTGCTTTTTTCTTCTCCTCCGCGACGACAGTGATGATGATTGATGATGATGATAGTATGGTGATGATGATGATGTCCATTTATGAGGCGCAGTATAGTCCATGCTAACATGTAGCAGCATGGTACTCAGGGACCACAGAGAAAATTTAGATTTAGCTGGGAAAGGTGGTAGAGATTTGGCACAACAAGGGCAAAAAGATCAGTCTTTCTCTTTTCCTCCTTTTCCTCCTTGTTCTGCCCTTCTTCTTCTTCTTCTTCTTCTTCTTCTTCTTCTTCTTCTTCTTCTTCTCCTTCTCCTTCTCCTTCTTCTTCTTCTTCTTCTTCTTCTTCTTCTTCTTCTTCTTCTTCTTCTTCTTCTTCTTCTTCTTCTTCTTCTTTTTCTTCTTCTTCTTGCTGATGATTAATGGCGTCAGTTCTGGTATTATTGTATCTGATGTTTTTGATTATGCTGCTGCTGTTAATGTTGTTGTCGTTAATTGTTAAATGAATCCTTGTTTTAAATTATATTTTCTAGGTGTAGGCTACAAGACGGTTTTTTTTCTTCCCCCAAACATAAAAACGAACATTGTTGACTACTATCTTTCTAATTTCCTAAAAGATCTGTTTCATATCATTGACCGTCCCCAATTTATTACTTTCTTTGAAATCCCTCATTTCTATGAAAGTTGTTTACATTCAATTTTTATTGACGTAATAAACTTCAGTGAATTGCTGTTGGTTTGATATTATATCTAAATCCCTTTGGGATCGAGCAGATGTCTGCAACTCCGCAACTTCGCTTGAATAGACTCACTTTGACCACTCTTATTGACAGAACCTTTTAACATTTACCTTGAGTGTTGCCCCACTGAAAAAAAATCTAACAAAAATAACTCTTTCTAAAGTATATATAAAAATATATATATATATATATATATATATATATATATATATATATATATATATATATATATATATATATATATATATATATATATATATATATATACTTTAAAAAGTTATTTTTGTTAGATTTTTTTTCAGTGGGGCAACACTCAAGATAAATGTTAAAAGGCTCTGTCGATAAGTGTGGTCAAAGTGAGTCTATTTAAGCGAAGTTGCGATATATATATCGTATGTATGTATGGATATCAAAATGAACACATTCCGTGGTTTTGTGCCTATTAATAGCAACCAAAAGCCAACATTCTTGAGCTAAAAATAACACCTACAAAAGCTGGTAAGAGAGAGAATTCTATTTTTAAAATTTTTTTATAGTGGCTTGGTAAGAGGTTTGGTTTTAGGTTGATAACATAGACTGTGTCATGCCCCACACACCAAAGTCACTCTGTCATGCCCCACACACCAAAGTCACTGTGTCATGCCCCACACACCAAAGTCACTCTGTCATGCTCCACACACCAAAGTCACTGTGTCATGCCCCACACACCAAATTCACTCTGTCATGCCCCACACACCAAAGTCACTCTGTCATGCCCCACACACCAAAGTCACTCTGTCATGCCCCACACACCAAAGTCACTGTGTCATGCCACACACACCAAAGTCACTCTGTCATGCCCCACACACCAAAGTCACTGTGTCATGCCCCACACACCAAAGTCACTCTGTCATGCCCCACACACCAAAGTCACTGTGTCATGCCCCACACACCAAAGTCACTCTGTCATGCCCCACACACCAAAGTCACTGTGTCATGCCCCACACACCAAAGTCACTGTGTCATGCCCCACACACCAAAGTCACTCTGTCATGCCCCACACACCAAAGTCACTGTGTCATGCCCCACACACCAAAGTCACTGTGTCATGCCCCACACACCAAAGTCACTACCCCTTGGGGTCATGAGCAATCTTGTCACTGTAGATTGTTCTAACCTATAAAGGGAACAGTGAAAGCCCCAGTTGAAAACCTGTCTTGCCTTTGTAGGCATGACTAATTCACTGCGGCAACAGTTTCCCCCGTTGGAGTGCCGGGGGTTTCAGTATAAATAGTATCCCCACTTTCTGGAAATTTAGTGCTTTAAATTCCCACTGTCGCTGTCTTCATCATTTGCTCTTTCCCATTCCTGATCTGTCCTATCACTCTGCTATACTTTCTTCTTCTTCGCTAGATCAATGACCTACCTTTTTTCTTGAAAACTCTTCCTGGACAAGACTCCTTGTTTGTGTATGAGGTCTGTTGGATCAGCTTGGGAGTGTTGGACGCTTTCTGCCGGGTGGTCACTAGGGCTTCCTATGATTGTACTATTTCGCACTATAGGCATTTTATATGTATGTGTTTTGTTGATGATTTATAATGATGATTGTATTCTATTTTGTTTTTGTAACCGGGGTGTTCGCGTAGTTGAGGTCAACCCTCAGCCGTCCCCCGCGTGGGATGTCTTTATTGTAAAGTGACTGGCCGGTGGAGGGCATTCAATTTTCCCACTAGGGTTGTTTCGGCAGATCTTTTATGCGGATCGGGGGTTGTCCGGTCCTGATTTGGCTCGGAAGAGTCCGCTGGACCTAAAGCAACAATAAATCAATCAATCAATCAATCAAACCAAAGTCACTGTGTCATGCCCCACACACCAAATTCACTCTGTCATGCCCCACACACCAAAGTCACTCTGTCATGCCCCACACACCAAAGTCACTCTGTCATGCCCCACACACCAAAGTCACTGTGTCATGCCACACACACCAAAGTCACTCTGTCATGCCCCACACACCAAAGTCACTGTGTCATGCCCCACACACCAAAGTCACTCTGTCATGCCCCACACACCAAAGTCACTGTGTCATGCCCCACACACCAAAGTCACTCTGTCATGCCCCACACACCAAAGTCACTGTGTCATGCCCCACACACCAAAGTCACTGTGTCATGCCCCACACACCAAAGTCACTATGTCATGCCCCACACACCAAAGTCACTGTGTCATGCCCCACACACCAAAGTCACTGTGTCATTCCCCACACACCAAAGTCACTGTCATGCCCCACACACCAAAGTCACTGTGTCATGCCCCACACACCAAAGTCACTGTGTCATGCCCCACACACCAAAGTCACTGTGTCATGCCCCACACACCAAAGTCACTCTGTCATGCCCCACACACCAAAGTCACTGTGTCATGCCACACACACCAAAGTCACTCTGTCATGCCCCACACACCAAAGTCACTGTGTCATGCCCCACACACCAAAGTCACTCTGTCATGCCCCACACACCAAAGTCACTGTGTCATGCCCCACACACCAAAGTCACTCTGTCATGCCCCACACACCAAAGTCACTGTGTCATGCCCCACACACCAAAGTCACTGTGTCATGCCCCACACACCAAAGTCACTGTGTCATGCCCCACACACCAAAGTCACTCTGTCATGCCCCACACACCAAAGTCACTGTGTCATGCCCCACACACCAAAGTCACTCTGTCATGCCCCACACATCAAAGTCACTCTGTCATGCCCCACACACCAAAGTCACTGTGTCATGCCCCACACACCAAAGTCACTCTGTCATGCCCCACACACCAAAGTCACTCTCCTGAAGTTAAAGCCGTGTGGTTCACTCAGAACTAAGATCCAAGATCACACGGTTATTGTAATGATGTACTGTTAAACAGGGGAAATCACTCCTTGTCACAACCGGAATTAAAAATTCAAACGTTAGCGGTTGGTTTGAGCAAGACAAGACCGCTTTATTATTGTGTAATGTAATAACAAAAAATAATATTAAAAAAATAAAGGCTTCGAATTGGGCCCTTTTAAATAATTAAATCCAGTCGCATTGTGATAGGCCTACTGAACAGTTAAGAGAAGACTTTGTATTAGCACTGTTTAGTATTTTATTCTTTACAGACGCTTTGTAAAGCGACATATAAGCTTCCACACACAATACTAAAAAAAAAATTGTGTAAAATTGTCTAAAGCTCTGAACTCTCCAAAACAATAACACATTTTGCTTGTGTGTTTTCCCATTGTGCATGTACAAAACCCGTAACTGCGCATTTAGCGTAAAGAAGCTGACAACCTGACCTGCACCATTATGTTAACCCGTTTCTATCACGTCTGGCACCATGCAACAATTAGGGCTGTACCAAACCAAGAAAACAGGAATTAAAAATGGAATCTACACCATGTGCATGATAGTCAATCAACATATATTTTAATGCCTTGACTGTTCAAGAAATTCCCTTTTTTAATTGCCATTTATGTTATACTTTAAGCATGTCATCGTGTTGTCAAATGGCATGTGTAATGGTCTGTTGTTGGTGATGTGCTGGGTATAAGACATGCCCAGAAGTCTCCTGTAGCACCTCATCTCCATGCTTTGTATTCATCGTTGTAAATCTGCTGTGATGGTTCATGTTTCGCAAGCATATAGGAAGATGGAGATGACAAGGAAGCGCGGCAACCTTACCTTGGAGTGTAGACTGATGGTCCTGTCTTTCCAAATGGGCTTCAACCTTGTCAGAGCAGCAGTTATTTGTGCGATCCTGGAGAGAACTTCCTGTCGGGACCCATTGTCTGATACAATGGCTCCTAAAAATTTGAATCTATGCACTGTGTTGAGAGATTGGCCTTGGACTTTGATGTCCGTGTTGATGCCATTGGTGTTGTTGGACATCATTTAGGTCTTCTCTGCACTTATTTCCATTCCATAGGCTCTGGTGGTGTCAAGCCTCTGTGCCAGCTGTTCAAGTTCTTGTTCCTCTCCAGCCAATCCATCAATGTCATCCGCAAAACAGAGGTTGGAGATTGTTCTACCCCCTATGCTGACTGTGCCATTGTGATCTGCAAGGGCATCTAACATGATGCGCTCTAGGAAGATGTTGAAGAGTGTTGGAGAGAGTAGGCATCCTTGACGCACGCCGTTTGTTGTTCTGAACCAGTTCCCGATGGCGCTGTTGTGGAGGACTACACTGGCAGCCTTGTCATACAGGCTTTTGATGACTTCAATAATGTTAGATTGCCTGGAAATCTGCTTATGTATGAATTAAAGCATATAGTGTGGTGTGTTTGTGGAAGCCAAAGTTAACGTTATTTTACTGCACTGCTGTGCTACATTTAGTGTCCATGTCATGTAACAATACACATGTTGTATTTTTAAGTGTATTATTGTCTTTGCTTTGTTGACAGATTGGATATTGTCACGCCACAAACTAAATTGCCTTGTAATGTATGGGGACAATAAATATATCTTGAATCGTGAGAAGAAAAAAAAATCACCGCTGTTTACGTCGCTGTGATGATGGTTTTCACGTAACATCATATCTAGCGGGGCATTGCCATATCGTTCTCTAACATCAGACGACAAATGCTAAACTGTACCATTCCGATTCATAGTTATGATTCGTTTGTTTGGTTTTTCATTCGTTGTTAGTGTTAGTCACATCTGCCACGCAAACCCCTCAAAACACGGCAAGGGAAAAGTAAGCTGTCTGAGATGGCAGAAGTAGTCACAACAAAAATATTTTGTATTAGTTTAAACTACAACTGGTGTTTTAAACTTCTCTTTTATGGTACTGTGTATCTAACCCGATTCTCACCGCCGGTACCCCGAAGAGAAACCCGCACATTTTCAATCTCTACAATAATATCCTAGGATAAAAGTAATACTATAGCGCAGACTGAGATAACAGATAAAGCCAAACACGTGCAGCGTTTAACCGTTTGGTTTTTTCTAAATGCGTGTGCATCGTAACAACCCTACTAACACATCACGCTTGTTTTGTATGCTGATAATTACGAGCGCACCTCATCTTACAACTTCACAGGCGGCGGAAGCAGGGGGGGCAGGGGGGCCATGCCCCCCCCCTAGAAAAATGTTGGAGGGGGCAGCCTTATATATTGCCCCCTCCAATAATAAGTAGTGCCTCTTTTTTTTTTTTTTTTTTTTTTTTTTGCCAGGGCATTAAAGGATTTTTTTTTTCAAATGGAATCAAGCAATACAAGTGTTTATCATCATAATCATCATCATCATCCTCTGATCAGTAAGAGAAGTTCGTCCCTTCGTCATCATTTCCTGTCGACGCGTCATAATCGTTAGCCTTAGCGTAGATCAACGTGACCGACAGTTTTCGACATCGTGCACGTCACAGTCGCGTTTTGAAAACTTTCATTTGCTGTCAGTTTTTACAGTCTACCGTTTTCAATATCAGCAATTTTCTCGACAACAAGTGAAGAAGTCAGCAAAATGGCAAATGCTTTGACAACTGGTGTTATTGTTCCTCGTCAAGCATCCCGACAGACTCTCCGTGACAACCAACCTGCGGCCACTCCAGAAGAATATTTCAAGATTAGCATTGCCATTCCTTTCTTGGAACGCCTGTCAACCGAACTGGACTCGAGGTTCAAAAATGCTGGTCTAGTAGTTGATAGTCTATGTCTGGTGCCAAGCACTTTAATAGACAACCAGGATGGTTTCATGCAGGTTCCAGAAGGGGTGATGCTGGCAATGTTGTGGGAGTCTGACCTACCAGACAACGCTACCCTTGATGCAGAATACCAACGGTGGGTTTGCAAATGGCGAAGTGCTGCTGAGAATGCGACAGCTATCATCCCATCCACGGCATCAGAAGCACTGAAACATTGTGACAGGGATTTTTTTTTTATCCCAACCTGTTCATCATGCTTTAGAACCTTTGCACCCTACCTGTCACTACTGCCGAGTGTGAGCGTTCAAACAGTCAGTTCCGCAACCTGAAAAACTACCTGCGCTCTACAATGGGGCAACAGAGACTAAATGGACTTGCTTTACTGAAAGTGCACAGGGATCCCGGCCGGCCAGAAGATGTCGGCCGACTGTTGATAACCGTCGGGTGACCTCGACATATAGCGGCAGCCGTTTGCTGGTGTCGTGCCGATATCACACCGACACAATACTGTACAGGCAGTCGTTTGCTCGTGTCGCGCCGATATCACGCCGACGCAGTTAACAAATAAACAAACCGGGCAGATATTATTTATGTATGACAGAAATGGTTATTTGGATATATTAAGTCCTGTTTTATGGCCATTATAATGATTCCACGACTTATATAATTATATCGTACGTCGTAACAAGTTGGCTGTCGGCCCGCCACGGACAGACGACACAAGGGAGGTAACACGTAACGTATTGCACCTTTTGTTCGAAACTACAAATGCTGCAAATGGTAAACAAAACCGATTTAATGTCATTGGTAATTATGTTACTTTTATAATAAAAACAGTTAATTATTAACATTGTTGAAGGGTTTTTGTTATTGTTTTGTGTTGAAAAAATATATATAAAACGTTGCGTTTAATTCGTACCTGACGCGTGACTGCGCCATTTAGCTCTGTACTTGTGGAAGGAAAGATGGCTGGACAAAACGGTGTTGTATTTGTTGTAAGTTATTGATGATTAATTTCACATTTCAGATGCATTTCTGCCACTGGATGTATTCTTACCTTATATTCTGTATTTTGTTTTGATCTAACTATATATAGCTGTATTGCTCATATTTGTTTGATTACTTTTATTTATTTATTTTTACTCAATCGATGCATATTTGAATTTGAAAAATCAAAATTGAAAATGGCGCAAAGACAAAATGTGAAAATACACAAGTCATATTGGTCTGAAAGAAGACGAATTTTGAGAAATGTCAGAGACCATTTAAATCAGATTAGAGAAGAAAATCATATTACTGAAGATAATGTTTCAGAAGTTGCTAAATCTCAAGATGTACAGTCAGAAAGTCGGTCAGAATATCATGCTGAATTTGATCTTCAACATCTTGATCCTCAAGAACAAGAAGCAGAAACAATCTTTAGTGAGAATGATGAGAATGATTCTGTCTTTGGTAACAATTCTGAGAGTGCTGAGAGTCATTTGGGTGAAGAAAGTGATAACTGTGGAAATGATACAGGAAGTGATACTGATAGAAGTAGAACTGTGACTGATATTGATAATTTGTCTGAAAGTGAACAGTTAGCAACAAAATTAAAGAACTGGGCTTCAGAACATAGTGTCAGTAATTCTGCTATTAATGGTCTTGTGAGAATTTTGCACAATGTACATCCTTGTTTTGAAAGTCTTCCAACTGTTGTGGGTGACCAGTGCATGCTGGGTATATTTGTGTAACCAGCACTCACCTGTCTAGGACATGAGCGTCATGATCCTTTCAAGTCTGTGCGATGGAATGTGAATGTGCATAGACTAAGCCTCGGTTTATACTCTCATCTGAAGGAGTAATAAGGCCTATCTGTCAAGATGTCCATTGATGAGATATGCTTCAAGCTGCGTATTCCTAAGATTTGAGAATTTTTGGTGTTATATGTTTGCCCTGATCCATAACTAGCAATTTTGGATGAGTTTTTATATATTAACTGCCATATTTTGCAGATTCACTACCTGGGAACGATTGGAGGGGAGACACCAAAAGAGGTGGTGAGACGGGTATTAAGTCACGTTATGGCCCAGGAGCTGGTTGTTCAATTCACCTGGCAGGGGACAACACAGAAACAGGCGTTCCAGGATCTTCTCCTGTGCAGTGTGCTAAAAAGTAAATTTTGGTCTTATTATTTTATTGAAATAAATATCTGACTTTTGTGTGTGGAAATTTGAATATATGTCAAAAATGGTATAAGAAAGAATTATTTGATTTTGAGTTCTGAATTTTATACAGCCTAGCTACACCTGTCGTACATTACTCAAAGACTTTATTTATACCACATATGAGTTATTGCTAATAAGTCAGTATACATGCAAGAGGATCATTTGCCCAATTTTCATGTACATTTTCAATTTTTACTCATAGATATTTCTTTTATTCCTACATTGGGTTTTCTCAGAGATACAATAATTTTGAACTTTACTGTAAAGTCTACACTAAAACAAGTTAATCAAGCTGAAATATTTCTTTGTAGAGGTTGAACTCTACATTAGGACATTTCAATCAGAAGCATGTCTTTTGTACAGGTTGAGCTCTCTGAGTGCACTTCTCGTTTATGCTCCACACAAAAAATAAAAATCGCTCTAGAGCTGTGAAGAGACAACAGGGGTTAGCACACACCATTCCCTCTACTTATGTTATCAACTGCTGGATGTGCTAATTTTGTCTTGAAAAAAAAAAAACTTTTATTTATTTGTTTGTGTGTGTGCAGAGGTTGTGCGGCAGACGGCGGCAACAAAGTCTGCAACAGACAAGGATATTGACTTTGCCATTCGCGAGTTTTTTAGAACTGCTTCTGACAGAAATGGCGGACGTAAGCGCAGATTAGACAAACGAGAAACAGTTGTTGCTTTAATTGGGAATTAATTTATGCACAATGATTTTGAGCTGTTTGGTTGTAGAGCTTTGTTGTTTGAGGTTAGTTTTTGGTTTTTATGTTTATTACAGACGTGCCTACCGTACGATTTGTAGGCGTATTTTTAAGATTTTTTGTTCAAAATACGCCAATACGATTAATGCCTAAAATGTAAAATTTTTTGACATTTAAGTTTTTGTGTGTGGTATTTAGTCATTTAGTTAAGCTTGTATGCGAAGAGTTATCGATCCTGTTTGCGCCATTTTCTTCTTGGTTTGATCATGCGTTTTGTGTCAATTAAGTTGTTTAAAAAAAAAAAAAACTATGTCAAAGTGAAGTAAGGAGGAGGGTGTGGATGTTTCTAGCTCAAAAAAAGCAAAGCACCAGCATTTTTTGCCACAGTATGCTGAAAAGTTGAAATGTTTGCTACTGTCAAACAATTAAGGACCAACCTATGCATTCTGATTCTGCATGGGCCATGGTAACTGGTATCAGTAGGGACCACTCGTGCCCATGGTGGCCGAAATGAAATTGGAAAACATTTATCAACTAATATCCATAAGAGACTGGCGGATGCCCAGAAAGGTGTGCCTTCATTACAGGCTCTGTTTTCTAAGCAGGCGAAATTTTGCGTCGACAAGCAACTATAGTGCTGAAATCTGCATGGTTCGTTTTCTACTGATTCAAATCTTCCTTTGTTCTATGCGGGTTCCATGACCAGGAAGTTTCAACAAATGTTTCCTGACTCAAAGATTGCTACACCAAGCAGGGAAGGGTGCTTCAGCCAGCAGCTAAAGGGTCGCTGGAATATCACTAAAAGAGTGGCACTACAAGTTTTAGTCCCAATTTCTCACTGATATAATAGTCTATAAGTATAACTGAGGAAGGATCTGTGCACAAGTTATACTATTCTTGTGTTGTGAATAACTGCTTGTTGGACTTGTGACATTATCATTTCAGATGTGGATATTCTTGTAGAGATATCAATGATTATAGTACCGGTATGTCGGGGAAATTAAATTGGTGTTTATGAATATGGCTGTGTAATTTTTTTGTAAGCAAATGTCTAGTTTATAGACCTGTATAAACTGGTTTTCTATTGTTGGTACGTTTTGATAATAGTCTGCTACAATTTTATGAAAATACTATTTTTTCCCCAAGAAAACTACTTTTGGCGGTTATGAATACTATTAAAAAAAATTGGTGGTAGGCAGGTCTGTTATTATAGTGTTTGTCAGAACGTGCTGCCTTTTTCTTCTAAATGTAGGGGCATTTAACGTTGTATTAATAATTGTGTTTCATTTAAGTAATTAATTCCCATTAAACTATTTGCTTTTGAGCAATATTTATTAACAGACCTTGGGAAAAAATTTTATTATTATAATTATTATTTTTATATTGTGTGTGTGGTGTGCCAGAAGTGGGATGGAAGAAGAGTTTATAGTTATTTATATACCTTAGAATAAATATATGCTTCTGCAAATACTTTTTCTCCTGCATGCACTTGACAGCAAATACTGCTTTTTGTTTGATCCAATTTGAATATCACCTCATTAAAATAAATCTTTGATGCTGTTTGGACTTTTTGTTTGTGTGTGTTAGTACATGTTCGCCCGCACAGCTTTATTTTGATACATGTAACATTTTCTTTAGCTGTATAGTAATTGTGTCTTTTACATCCAATTTGAATATTTTTTAGCAACCTTAATTTTGAGCAATGCAGTTATTGATTTTGGTTTGATCCCATTTGTCTATTATTTAGTATTAATCTATGGTACTTTTTAGTTTTTAACTATATACTATTTGAAAAATCAATGGTAAAAAGGTAATAAAATATTGCAAGTGAACTTGTGATGTACTCTAACATTTTGACATTGTGTATGTGAGCACAATTTATAGTTTCATTCATGCAATGTTTGTTTTTTACATTGTGCAGATAGTCAGTAAATCTTTAATTTTAATTTAAAATTTGTAAGTGCCAACAATAATTTGTACATTAGTTTACAGTGGAACATACATTTTTGTATGGGTGTGTATGCGATTGATGTTTACCTATAGTGTGGTTGAATGTTTGTCTTATGATATTGGGTAATGCATGTTTCTAGTCATTTGTGTGTATTTATATATATATAATAGAAAAAAATTACTCTGAATAAAAGTCACAAAACTATACATTTTTATAAACTGAAAATTTCTGTACATTAATTAGACATGTTGCATGGTGTGTATGCTTGTTAACAAATTTGATTGATGTTTACTTATACTATTTAAAAATTTAATGGTATTTTATTAAATTATTGTAAGTGAACTTATGTGATGTACTGTAACATTTTGACATTGTGTATGTGAGCACAATGTATAGTTTCATTCACGTAAAAAAAATTACATTGTGCATTTTTTTTTTTTACATTGTGCATTTTTTAATTAATTTTTTTACATTGTGCAGATAGTCCGTAAATCTTTAATTTTAATTTGTACATTAGTTTACAGTGGAACATTAGTCATTTTTGGTATGGGTGTGTATGCTTGTTAACGCATTTGATTGATCTGTTGTACTGTGCGTGTGCCTGTGTTTGATGCGCCTTGAGCAGACTATTGTTTGGTAATGCGCTTTATAAATAAAATTATTATTATTATTATTATTGATGTTTACCTATAGTGTGGTTGATTGTTTGTCTTATTATATCGGGTAATGCATGTTTCTAGTCATTTGTGTGTGTATATATATTATATATAATAAAAGGGGGGAAAAATACTCTGAATGAAATTTAGTAACAAAACTAGACATTTTTTAAACAAGCTTTGATGTCAACAAATTTGAGCTTTCACAGTAAGGCTTCTTCGGATCAGTATTATTGTCTTTTATTTGTGTTTGTGTTTAATAATAAATCTTTTAATGAATCCATATTTGCTTTCCATTTTTGTGGTGTGATGATATGTATGCAGTGAAATACTAAAAAAAATAAATAGATGCATTATGAAAAACAAATTTACGCGATTGATCGAGTGACGATAAGTAAATGTAATTATACTGGTATTTCCACTATCATTTTAATTTTGACACTCTTTCATTCACCTTTGTTTTTCAGAATACATTTGTTATTTTGGGGCTTTAGTGTTGGTATATATTGTCGGTATAATTTGGCGGGATGATATCGTACCGATGGCGGGTAAGTATCGGTAAAGTGTATCAAACCGACAGTCGGGCCGATAGTGGTATCAATTGGTGGGATGATATCGTGCCGATGGCGGGTAGGTATCGGTAAAATGTATCAAACCGACAGTCGGCCGACTTAATGCCGATTTTGCACTTTCGACATCGGACCGATGGTTGGTGATGACATCGGGCCGCTAAATGAACATGTATCGGGCCGCCTGTCGGCCGACACCTTTTGGCCGGCAGGGATGTTGATATTGACTTCAGAATCAGAATCAGAATCAGAATCTTTATTCTATATTTATTCAAAGAGGCAGTGAACTGTTTTGCCAGAAGATACAATTCACAAATGGTACTAATGCCGAGGAACCTAGTGCAGCAAGACTGAATTAAGTGAAAGCAGGGCGGTGATGTTCATAAACTACAAGATAAAGCTTTATACCGTTAACGATCAACAAAAAGTAGTGAATAATAATAGTATACAAAACATCTCTGCTGATAAATAAATGTGTGTGTGTGTGTGTGTTTTTTAAGGGAGGGGCAGAGGATAATTTTTGTACCCCAGAGTTTGTCAGTTTAATTGTTCAAAAAGCTCAAAATCCCAGACCATCACAGATGGCTTTTTCAAGGTTCAGATTGCACCAGATTGCACCATTTTGCATCCTTGAAAAAAAAAATTTCCGGGGGAGCATGCCCCCGGACCCCCCTAGAAGGCTCGGCGCTTCGCGCCTTCGCTGAATCTATACCCCCACCCCCACCCTCGACTTTTCCCAGGTCTGGCATTGATGTCACTGAATAGTGTGTGGCCCCCCCAATCCTGAGCAGCTTCCGCCGCCTGTGCAACTGAAAGAAATTGCCAATTGGCTCAACAGTTGGGAGGAGTTGGTTGAGCGAAAAGGTGAGTACAGATTAAAATTATAGTCGACGATTTATATCATCATCATCATCATCATCATCATCATCATCATCATCATCATCATCATCATCATCATTATCATCATTATCGTTGTAGTCGGCATCTCCTTCGCTACATCCGCGGCCATCACAATCATTACCTTATCTATAATAGTCTCATGACAATAGAAAGAAAGATAGAAAGAAGGAGAAACGGGGTTTAAGTGCTTTAAAGCTAGCACCATTATCAGCAATGAAGCCACACTCACATCCTGTGCAACTGCTAGCTTTTGTTTTGCCATTGTCTTGTGTTTTGTTTCTTCTTATTGCCTTGCTTTGTTTGGCACCTGCTGCTAACACAAGCGCACTAGGAAGACAGCAGATTGTGGACCAAACCGCTTGACAGTGCCACCATTCACTTTAGCCAAACTTTAGTAGCGCAAACTACAAAACCTGGCTAACTAAATTGTTTTCGAAAGAACTAGAAATAGTCATATTTTAGTAGGTATTTCATTTATAGACTCGGAGTTGCTAGGTTGGTTGGTTTCTTAACCTTGATTGCTTTTTCCCTCTGGGTTGGTGTAATTGTGTTTGGAACCCAACAAACCTAGAGGGAAAAGAGGGAAAGAGCAATCCTGATTTCACGGAGGACAGCCACTACTAAGGATGATATCCAAGATGTTATCAATAAACTCCAGTCCCATTTCTCTAGGCCAGCCACCTTTATCCCTTGTGTTGTACACAAACTTTGTGTGTGGTCGTTTTCCCCCGTTGGGGTGCCGGGGGTTTCAGTATAAATAGTATCCCCACTTTCTGGACATTTAGTGCTTTAAATTCCCACTGTCGCCTTCTTTCTCATTTGCTATTTCTTATTCCTGCTCTGTTCTATCAATCTGCTATACTATCTTCTTCTTCGCTAGACCAGTCACCTGCCTTTTTTCTTGAAAACTCTTCCGGGACAAGACTCCTTATTTGTGTGCGAGGTCTGTGGAATCAGCTTGGGAATATTGGACGCTTTCTGCCAGGTGGTCACTAGGCCTTCCTATGATGTTATTATTTAGCAATGTAGGCATTTTATATGTATGTGTTTTGTTAATAATTTATAATGATGTTTGTATTCTATTTTGTTTTTGTAAACGGGGGTTCGATAAATTAGAGTATAGCCTCAGCGTCCCTTGCGTGGGATGTCTTTATTGTAAAGTGACTGGCTGGTGGAGAGCTTTCAGTTTTACCACTAGCGTTGTTTCAGCAGATCTTTTATGCGGATCAGGGGTTGTCCGGTCCTGATTTGGCTCGGAAGAGTCCGCTGGACCTAAAGCAATAATCATGTAATGTAATGTAATGTAATGTAATGTGTGGTTGTTCTTAAAAAAAATTAACCTTGATTGCTCTTTCCCTCTGTTTCAGATCTATAGGCGACAATTAACGCTGTTATATTTATGTAAACACTTCAGCAAACAACGACAAGCGTAATCAAGCATGACATCCAGGTGCGTGCTGTCCCTGCTGCTCTTCTTCATCGCCAGCTGCAGGGCAGCTGCCCTCCATGTCCATCCACGGAGTTCAGCGGCTGTAATTATGGGCCACCTGGGACATGATTTTATAGAGGAGTTAGAAGACGAGGACCGAGATATGGACCTGGAACTGCAACACGGCGAAGGAACAGAGGTAGATGTGCCGAAAGAAGCGCAGTTCAGCAGTCAAACAGTTCCAGGATACGTGAGCGACGGGGATTTTGATAACTTGCAAGAGAAAGGTGCCGACGCCGGGATGATGGTGTTCCAGGCTTCCAGGCGTGATGGAGACGATGCAGACAGCAATGATGTTCGAACCAGAGACAACGGTGAAATTAAAGCCGACACAGATGATGACGGCGATAAAGACGTTATAGATGACTTCAGCGACGATAGGGATGAACAAGAGGCCATCAGCCAAGAGCAGTACATCGACCCCATGGAGGGGTATTCCGATAACAGCTACTGGGACAGCTTTCCCATTCGCTTGGACAGTACCCGGGATAAGCAACGAGCAACTGGGCTGAAAAGTCGTACTAACGTGAACCACCAAGATGACATTGTTACTCTAACAGACCGCGACAGCATCCAGTCTTCTCGGCATAGACGGGACCTACCTGCCTCCAATGGCCAGCCCTGGAGCGCTGAAGAGCTGCAGTCTCTGACGCAATATTCAATTGACGTCATGGAGGACCCTGACGCAAGGAGTGGAGAAAAATGGATGAAATTACCGGATCGCCCGCCCGTGCGCGTCATCGAGCTGAACGAAACCGTGTACATCAACGAGAGTGAGGATGGCGACAGCGACAAGGTAAACTCCACTATTCATTTATTGACAATTGCCTTTAAGGTTATCGTTGTTGTTGTTGTTATTGTTGTTGTTGGTGGTGGTGGAGGTTGTGGTGGTAATGATGATGATGATGATGATGATGATGATGATGATGATGATGATGATGATGATGAAGATGATGATGATAGTTAGTTAGTCATTGTTTATAGGGTCCAGCGGACTGTAAAGAGCCGAATTAGGACCACGACTTGGTTGAAAGAGGGTTCACCCCTGATTCGTACAAAAGATCTGCTGAAACAACGCTATTGGTAACATTGAAGGCACTCTACCAGCCGATCATTTTACAATAAAGGCATCCCATGCAAGGGATGCTAAGGCTGTACTCTAATTTATCGAGCCCATGTTAACATAAACACAATAGAATATAACATCATTATAAACTATCAACGAAACACACACACCTACACACACCCACACACCCCCCCCCCACACACACACACCCACACACACACACACATTTTTGTAGAAACGACGTGATGACTGTTGTGAAACTCTACATACATTATTTTGACACACTTCTCATTTTTTTGACATTATTTTGACATTTTCAATTTTTTGAAGCTATTCCTAACCCTTTTCCAAACCCTAACCCTTAACCTAGCCCTAAGCCTAAAACAGCTGTAACTCTACCGGAACCTATCTTGACGTCAAAATAACGGGGCCGTCAAAAAAAGTCAAAAGAAAGTATGTAGAGTTTCAAGAGTATATCAGAGTAACGTCGTTTCTATATGCCCCCCCCCCGACCCCCCCCGCCCCCCCCACATATATATATATATAAAATGCCTACATTGCTAAATAATACCATAGAAAGCCCTAATGACCATTTGGCAGAAAGCGTCCAATATCCCCAAGCTGACCGAACAGACCCCATACACAAATGAGGAGTTTAGGGAGAGTTTTAAGGAAAAAATGTAGGTGACTAGCGAAGAAAATGATGATAGATTGATAGAACAAAGGAGAAAGACAGCGACAGTAGGAATTCAAAGCACTAAATTTCCAGTAAGTGGGGATACTAATTATACATAGACACCCGGCACCCTCACGGGTGGAGATGATGATGATTGTGGTGGTGACGATGATGATGATGATGATGATGATGATGATGATGATGGATGATGGATGATGGATGATGGATGATGGATGATGATGATGATGATGATGATGATGATGATGATGATGATGATGATGATGATGACCACCACACCACCACCACCACTACGATCTCGATACTACACTACTGTCAACGACTTTGAAGGTTGACGGTAACTAAAGAGTCAATAACAATACAATAGTAATAAAGAAAAGCTTGGGACGAATGATAACCTTTATGTTCGCAGCCCAGCTTCCAACAAGTTCCCATTCCTGATAAATTTGAGGATTATGACGTCAATGATGACGGCATGATCTCACTTCAGGAGCTGAGTTACGTCACAGGGGCGATAGAAGGGGCGAATGAAGCCTTTCTGGATGCGGATACCAACGGTATGGTAACGTACCATCATCATCATCATGATCATCATGATCATCATGATCATGATCATCATCATCATGATCATCATGATCATCATCATCATCATCATGATGATCATCATCATCATCATCATCATCATCATCATCATCATCATCATCGTCATCGTCATCATCAGCAGCAACAGCAGCAGCTGCTGCTGCTTGCAGTAGTAGCAACTACAACGACGGCAGTAGCAACGTCTTTGTCGTCACCATCATCCTTGTCATCGTCATCATCATCATCATAGCAACAGCAGCCGTAGCAGCAGAAGCGACAGCAGCAAAAGCAGCTATAACAACGGCAGTAGCAACAGCAACGTCTTTGTCGTCACCATCACCTTTGTCGTCGTCGTCGTCATCAATATCATCATCATCAATATCATGTTTGTGAACCTAATATAAACAATGACTAAATAACTAACTAATCACCTAACCATTCTGATTCATACTACTTTGCCTCTACGAATATGACCGAAAAGCTAATAAGCCTATAAGACATGGCCAGTCATCTCGTTCATTAAACAGATAAAGGGACGCAGAGGAGGCGTTCTGTCCTTTTAACCCAAGGAATAAGACGTCTAACGCTAAAAGATTTTGCTTATAATCATATTCATACATTTTTGTGTGTCTAATATTGGCAAACATTGAATCTAAACTTCCTGTCCAAGCGTTCAAAAGGGTCGAGTGCAATGGCTTATCTCCCTTTGAAAGGAGACGCAGGCACCCACCAGATTAACGCAGTGATGCGCTTCTAAAATGTTTCATGCCGTTATCGTAAATTAACCCAGCGGGAGTATAGTGTGCGTTGTATTGAGTGACGCGTAATGACTGTATCACGAAGCCTTTGCTAGACTTGTGCAGTGAATTATCGAGAACTCCATGTCTTTTAAGCTGATGGAAACACGCTCGCTTATTTAAGAACTTTCACCTAAATCATGTGAAGTAATATACTCTAAAACGATCACACTATCCAGCGTGAAAGTCCCCAGGCTCTCTTTATATTTTGTTGTACGTCTGTCAAAAGATTTTGTTCGTTCTTTATTATAAAAACATACCATTTACGGACAGAATGTCGGAATATCGATTTAAAACAATAAAAAAAAATTCAGTGGTAAAACCGTTCGGATTTGTATCATTAATTTAAAGAATACTTTCTTATGATTAGGCTATTGTTGCATTTTTGGAGGCAAGATAACACATTCCAGGTATTCAGTTCTTAGTTAAATTTGTATTTATTTATTTATTTTAGTTTATTATTAATTGATCTATTTGTATTTCTTTCTTTTTTTGAATTATTTTATATATTTTTCAATATTTTTATTTATATTTATTTTTGCTGACTTTAATTATTTTAGTAGTTTTAATTTTATTGTATTTCATTGTTATTAGCATAAGAAGAACCAGGCCTTTTGAATGCATTTATAATACAGTTGAGTTAGCTCACAGAGAAGCAAGCTGAATTAGAAGCCAGTATGTCGAACTTGATTCTTTGAGAGCATAAAGCAGGAGTATTGCCATTCTTGATGTTTATTGCAAATTGCCTCCCTTTGCTCGTTTTATTCCTTTTTGTTCCTTAATGGGCTGCTGCACGATGCTACTCATTTATATATCTTTTTTTTTAAATTTTATGGTTTATGGTGTGTGTGTGTGTGTGTGTGTGTGTGTGGGTGTGTGTGAGTGTGTGTGTGTGTGCGTGTGTGTGCGTGTGTGTGTCTGTGTGTGCAGGTGATGGCTGGATTGACAGAGATGAATTCAGCTTGTCCGGTTGGGGTATGCCTGTGGTGTACCAATCGCCTGCAGTGCCTCCCAATTCAGCGATTAATTTACAATAAAATCCTGCTACCTAATATGTTTTTTCTTTGAAATAGTCGGGAATCGGAACAAACCAAATGTCACCTTTGTCGGTCTGTCCGTCGATCCCGTCCATCCATTCGTCCGTTGCACGTCATGTCTCAAGAACCACATAACAGATTTTGACTGAACTGCATCCTATCCTATTCTATTCCGTAACTCAAAGGTCGTTGGGGCACCCCAGATGATCGTTTAACCAGCGTACTCCAGCTTTCTCGGTTCTCAGCAACCCTCATGGCTTCGTTCAGTGTCAAACCAGTCAGTTCTCGAATGTGGTCCTTCCACCTCTTTTTCTTTCTCCCTCTTCTTCTGCCTCCTTGCACAGTGCCTTGCAGGATGGTTTTTGCAAGGCCTGATGCTCTGGTGACGTGGCCATACCCTCGGAGTTTCCGTTTCTTCACCACTGTGAGCATGTCATCATGTTTTCCAATGGCTTGTGTGATGGTCTGTCGGACTTCGTCGTTGGTGATGTGCTGGGTATAGGAAATGCCCAGAAGTCTTCTGTAGAACCTCATCTCCATGCTTTGTATTCTTCCTTGTAGGTCTGCTGTGATAATTCATGTTTCGCAAGCGTATTGGAAAATGGAGATGACAAGGGAGAGCAGTAGCACTACCTTGGAATGTAGACTGCTTAGGAACATTAGTTAGTGGCCAGCATCCTGTGCTATCATATTTGCTCTGCCTCAAATGTCAAAGTCGTTGGTTCCGTTTCTTTGCTAAACACGTTTTTGCTCTAACCGCTATTTTTTTATATACAAGTCATTCTATGGCAGTCCGTTGGTTGGTCAGTCGGTCGGTATTTCACTTTTCTATTAAAAACACTGTTTTATCATTTTCTAAAAAAAAAGATGGCGACTGATTTTAATTATGTTTACTATGCAGACACTTAAACTACTGCAGTTTTTATGAATATATTTGCACTTTTTCCAAGGTCCAGATAGTTGAGATTCATCATTTTGCAAACAAGTTTTGCTCTATATCTCAGTTGCCGAACAGATTTTGTTAAAATTTTAGCTTACAAGGTAGTTCGAACAGTGGCCAAGTTTATATTTTGCTTCTGTATGATAAAACAAAGACACAACAGCCTGGCGAAAATTAATGAACACATTTGACATGTTGGTATTCAACTATCGGTTTATTTGTGAGTCTGGAAATAAAATTGTATGGCATGTCATCTCGTTTACTTCGCATTGAAAAAATGTAACTTCCGGAGAAAATAAAAGTACGCTAATACTTTAATTTTTTCTTTATTTTTCTTTTCAACTTTTATTTATATTTTTTAAAAATCATTCTTTCTGTTTATATTTTTTCGTTCTTTCTTCTTCTGAGTCATAACGATGATGATGATGATGATGATGATGATGATGATGATGATGATGATGATGATGATGATGATGATGATGATGATGATGATGATGATTGTCATTGCGGGTTCTGCTGCTGCAGATGTTGTTGTTGTTATTACACTTCTTCTTCTTCTTCTTCTTCTTCTTCTTCTTCTTCTTCTTCTTCTTCTTCTTCTTCTACTTCTCATTATTATTAATGGTGATGTCGTTATAGGTAGCGATTTTGTGCTGTTGCTACTATTGATGAGATTGATGATAATGATGATGATGATGATGATGATGATGATGATGATGATGATGATGATGATGATGATGATGATGATGATGATGGGACACACAACAGCAATGCACGGCCGTGCGGCTACACTGTGGTTAACAATATTAATAGACATCTACACTGCAGATTATTTCACGCGCACCCAATTCTTGAGAAATAACAATAATAACAGCAACAATATTTTTTTTTAATAAATAACCACAGGCGCACATGCACGCATGTTAGTTTAAAACATATCGCACTAATTGCTGCATTCACTACAATACAGCGCGTAGATCTAACAGCGCTAAACCCATTGGAAGCACTTGTTAAGGGAACCATACACAATCTTTTATAAAGACCTTGCATTTAATGATAAAAAGCAGTCAAATTATAACCAAGTTTTCAAGCGAATCCTAGAAACCCCTAAATAATGAAAATTGCCTTCCCTAAACAATAAAATGTTTACGTAAACAATGCATTGTTTAGCAACATCCTCTAAATAATACATTATTTAGCAAATTCTTCTAGCACATTCTGTTAAATAATGCATTATATAAGTAAACAAATCTTTATTTGTCAAACAATTCTAAAGAATACTCCTACATTATTTGAATTCACACATTCTGCTAAATAATTCCTTATTTAGAAACAAGGCCTTATTTACCTATATTATCATCATATGATTTATTTACATAAACAATGTATTGTTTAGATAAGTTATAAGTTATTTACGGAGAAAATATATTATTTAGAGAAATCTTACATTATTTGTAGACAAATGATTATTTAAAAACCCAGTTTTTATATAACGATTATTTAGCTGAAAATGTTTTAAATACAGAAAAACACTCTCCCCCCTCCCCATCCTTCAACCCCCTCCCCTGTCCCTTCCCCCCTCCCAACAAATAACAAACAAACAAAACAACAACAACAAACCAACCAAAAATGTCGCAAATAAATAAAAAATAAATATTTTACAAAGGGAACTCCATACATATTGATTGCAGTCCTTATACAATGAATAGTTTAAGTAAATAATACATTGTTTAGTAACATCTTCTAAATAAAATAATATTTAGCAAATTTGCTAAATAATGCATTATATAGGTACGTATTTGGAAACATCTCTAAATAATACATTATTTTACACAACCTGCTAAATAATGCCATATAAATGAGCAACAATGCCTTATTTACCTATATCACGATTTCTTTAGAATTGTTTGAGTAAATAATGAGTTATTTACGGATAGTCTTACAATTGTAAACCAATTATTAATAATTATGTAGGAAATAGGCTTCCATAAAAAGATTATTTAGCTTAAAATGGTAAAGAAAAGAATACCGACAAAATCGCCAATAAATATTCTACAAAGGGTATTCCATATAGTTCAGCCTGTCTTTTTAAAGGAACGTGTAAACATATGTGTCAGTAAGACCCCTTAGCAGCAAACAAAGAAGTGCACTGAGTGTGTCTGGTTAAAGAAGAAAGAAGGAGAACTTTCCACTGTCAGCATATCGTGTTATGGAGACGACTTCAAGCCAGATGTTTGAAAAATCGCGCGATTCAAAAGTAGTAGTAGTAGTAGTAGTAGTAGTGATAGTAGTTGTTTGCAAAAAGTTAACTTTATGTATTTTTTGATTTTGCGTGTGGGTTTTTATTTTTTTTATCATTGTATAATTTCTAATGCAATATTGTAGGCCTAAGTTGTTTCATGTTTGTTTCTTTTCATGTAAAGCGCTATGCGCTTGTCTATAAAAAGACAAGTAATAGCGCTATATACATGTCCATTATTATTATTATAGCAGTAGTGATAGTAGTAGTAGTGATAGTGGTAGTAACGATAGTAGTAGTAGTAGTGATAGTAGTAATAGTAGTAGTAGTGATAGTAGTAGTAGTAGTAGCGATAAGTTTGTACAAAGTGAATGAAGAAAGAAGCACACGCACACACATACACACACGTACGACGTACGCCCGAACACACAACAACAACAATAACAACAACAACAATAGCGAAGACGTCTCTACATTATTGTAAATATAATACCATCTCTATTTTTGTTATTATTTGTTGTTGGTGTTGCTGTTATTGATGGTGGTGGTGGTGGTGACGGTGCTGCTGCTGTTGCTGCTCAGAATCAGAATGTCTCCACAGAGTGAATTTGACAACAATCATACCTATGGCAAGATATGATCGGTATTCTCAAACACCACTCTCTTTTGATTGTGTGTTGTTGTTTTGTTTGTGGTTTTTTCGTGTATTTGCGTGTTATATGCCCATTGCATTCATGCATGTGATGTGAGGCAAAGTTCATGTTATATTAATTTTAGTCATTTTGGAAGTATAAACATGTTTATAGTGATTTACATGTTTAAATGTTTATAATGAGGTTGCGCTGCCGACTTTATTTTCTACTTTAGGAGATTTAAGGATTTTATTCGTCATTTATGGGGATCATATGAATTCGGGGCTGCTTTCTCAGGGAAAGCACAGGCAGTCGCAAGAACAGCGCAATCCAGGTACACAATTAGTGCAATAGCTTCATGCACTTGTGGCACTCTGAAAGTGGTTTTAAATGCTTGTGCTGTGTGCTGCTGCAGACAGTCTTCATCTTCACACGCAATTTTTCTGCTCAAAGCCTTTTTAAAGGTCTGGTCTATCCTATCCTATCCTATCCTGTCCCATAACCCGAAGGTCGTAGGGGCACCACAGATGATCGCTTAACCAGCATACTCCATCTTTCTCTGTCCTCAGCAGCCCTCATGGCTTCGCTCAGTGTCAAACCAGTCCATTCTCGAATGTTGTCCTCCCACCTCTTTTTCGGTCTCCCCCTTCTTCTACCTCCTTGCACTGTGCCTTGCAGAATGGTCTTTGCAAGGCCTGATGATCTGGTGACGTGGCCATACCATCGGAGTTTCCGTTTCTTCACCACTGTGAGCAGGTCATCGTGTTGTCCAATGGCTTGTGTGATGGTCTGTCGGACTTCAACGTTGGTGATGTGTTGGGTATAGGAAATGCACAGAAGTCTTCTGTAGCACCTCATCTCCATGCTTTGTATTCTTCGTTGGAGATCTGCTGTGAGGGTCCATGCTTCGCAAGCATATAGGAAGATGGAGATGACCAGAGAGCGCAGCAGTCTTACTTTGGAATGTAGACTGATGGTTCTGTCTTTCCAAATGGGCTTCAACCTTGTCAGGGCAGCAGTTGTTTGTGCGATCCTGGAGAGGACTTCCTGTCGAGACCCATTGTCTGACACAATGGCTCCTAAATATTTGAAGCTGTGCACTGTGTTGAGGGATTGGCCTTGTACTTTAATGTCCGTGTTGATGCCATTGGTGTTGTTGGTCATCATTTTGGTCTTCTCTGCACTTATTTCCATTCCATAAGCTCTGGAGGTGGTGTCAAGCCTCTGTACAAGCTGTTCAAGTTCTTGTTCCTCTCCAGCCAATCCATCAATATCATCCGCAAAACGAAGATTGGAGATTGCTCTGCCCCCTATGCTGACTGTGCCTTCGTGATCTGCAAGAGCATCTGACATGATGCGCTCTAGGAAGATGTTGAAGAGTGTTGGAGAGAGTAGGCATCCTTGACGCACACCGATTGTTGTTCTGAACCAGTTCCCGATGACGCTGTTATGGAGGACTGCACTGGTAGCCTTGTCATACAGGCTTTTGATGACTTCTATAATTTTAGGGCTGATGTTGTACACTTTCATGGTTGCCCATAGAGCTGCATGCCAGACTCGGTCAAATGCCTTCTTGAAGTCTATGAACACATGATATAGATGTTGTTGGTGCTGTAGGTATTTCTCACAGATTATTCTGAGGTTGAAAATCTGTTCAGTGGTACTTCGCCCTGCCATGAATCCTGCTTGTTCTTCAGCTATGATTTGTTCAGCTTGTGGTTTCAACCTGTTGAGTATTATTTTCAGGAGGACCTTGCTGGGATGGCTGATGAGGCTGATGGTGCGGTAATTTTCACACTCCTGAAGGTTACCTTTTTTGGGAAGAGTGGTGACAAGCGACTGGGTCCATGGTGTAGGCCATTCCCCACTCTGCCAGATCTTGTTACAGATAATGGTGAGAGCATCAGTCATCGCTTCTCCTCCTGCTTGTAGCAGTTCCGCTGGTATGTTGTCCACTCCCGCTGACTTCCCTTTCTTCAGCGATTGCACTGCTGCCTCAACTTCTTCCCGGAGAATTGGGAGGATTTCTTCTTCTTCTCTGCTCTCGGGACATGCTAGAACTGATGGGTCTCCATTTGGTGTATGGTTGTAAAGGTCAGAGCTGTACTCTGTCCATCTGTCCAAGACTTCTTGTTCTTCTGTAAGGCAAATGCCAGACTTGCTTTGGATAGTGGAGACTTTGGGCTGTTTAACACTTGTCAGCCGCTTCACAGTCTGGTAGGCCTTCTTGCTGTTGTTCTTGTTCAGATTGTTCTCTATTTCCTGGCATTGATCTTCTATCCAGTTCTCCTTTGCTGTGCGCATGCCTTTTCGGATGTCATTGTTGATTTTTCGGTAGACATCAGCTCCCTGTGAGGTGTTCTTTTTCTTTTTTAACTCTCTTCGTTTATCACACAGATCCAAAAGTTCAGGTGTGATCCACGGCTTCTTCTTTGGTCGGTGCTTGCCAAGGATCTCAGTGGCGGCATCTGTTACAGCTGAGTTGAAGGTATTGGTCATGGTGTTGACGTCTACTTCGCCTGCCCCCAAAATAAGCAGTGGTGCAAATTTCCCTCCAATTGTGGCCTGAAATATTTTTGCCACCTCCGGGTCTTGCAGTTTGTCCAGGTCGAACTTCAGCCTGGTCTATCAGGTAACATTTAACTCCAGTTGTTCTCCTTTCACATTTAAAAAAAAAACCGGCTGCGTACGTTTCAATGTTAGAACGTGTGGTGCATACTACTGCTTATAGTGTACAGCTTAACTTGTACGACACGAACGAAAGACGTATTTCATCCGCATGGATATAGTAATTAAGGATCTGAATGCTGGTGACCATAATAGTAATATAACATTTGTTTGAAATGTCTGACATCTTCCGCCTAATGTAAATCCTTCCACGTCTTAAAGTGAGAGCCTACATCTGTTACGTTTCACATATACAACAAAAGTGTCTTGTTTGACATGCCTGACATCTTGCGATCAAAGTAAATACTTCCACCTCTTAAAGTTAGCCTACATCAGAATCTGTTAAGTTTCGCATTTACAACAAAAGTGTCTTGTTTGACATGTCTGACATCTTGCGATCAAAGTAAATACTTCCACATTTTAAAGTTGTCATACATCTGTTATAGTTAAAAGTGTATTTTTTCTACTAAAATTCGTTTTATATCTTCCTCCCTTAATTAAACTTCCCAAAAATAAATCTGTACAGATAGGTCTGTGGTAGAGACATCGGATGCAGGATCAGGACTTGTTATAATAATAATAATAATAATAATAATAATAATAATAATAATAATAATAATAATAATAAGAATAACGAATTTTTATATAGTGGGTACTCCAGCGACCAGACTCACCGTGCTTTACATAGTCATTACATAAAAATACATGCACTCGCCTAGCTTATCTATTAAAAAGTCATATTATTGAGGAACAGGGTATCTATATTTACAGCTGAGTTAGATAAAACAAGATAAGATAACAATTTTATTTAACAATGGTAAAAGAGAAGGCATTTGGTGTGCTTTTTTACATCTTGCCCTTGGGGCTTGTAACAATAACAATTAGTATTACAAAATAACTTTATAACAATAACATCATATTGTATAATACAATCACCGTCGATGCACAAATAAACACACACCCACACACACACACATGTACTGTACACATACGCACGCATTACTTATTTAAAACAATAATGAATGTTATAAATGTAGAATATTCACAGAGGTAGGCCCACTTTAAGACGTGGAAGTATTTACATTGAGCGGAAGATGTCAGACATTTCAAACAAACAAATATTATAATACTGTTATGGCTACCGCCATTCAGATCCTTAATTACTGTTTGGGCACCCATGCGGATGAAATACGCCTTTCGTTGGTGTCGTACATTCTGCATTATTCTATTGCCGTATCTTCAGTTATGAAGGCACTGAACTATATAATCAATGTACCAATAGAGTTATTTTGTATCCTTATTTGCATGGATTCAAAAGCTGCTCTTTATGCACTGAAAGACTGGAAATGCATTCCTATCCTATCCTATCTTGTCCTATCCTATCCCATAACTCGAAGGTCCTTGGGGTCCCACAGATGATCGTTTAACCGGCATACTCCATCCTTCTTTGTCCTCAGAAACCCTCATGGCTTCTCTCAGTGTCAAGCCAGTCCATTCTTGAATGTTGTCCTCCCACTTCTTTTTCTGTCACCCTCTTCTTCCGCCAACTAGCACGATGCCTGCCAGGATGGTCTTTGCAAGGGCTGATGCTCTACTGGCGTGACCATACCATCAGAGTTTCCGTTTCTTCACCACTGTGAACGTCATCGTGTTGTCCAATGGCTTGTGTGATGGCCTGTTGGACTTCGTCATTGGTAATGTGCTGAGTATAGACAATGCCCAGAAGTCTTCTAGCATCTCATCTCCATGCTTTGTATTCTTCGTTGTAGATTATGCTCTTAGGGTCCATGTTTCGCAAGCGTATAGGAAGATGGAGATGACAAGGGAGCGCAGCATTGAACTGCACTGAATTCAGATACGCTTGGTGAAAGGAAAATTAATTTGAAAATTAAAAATATTATTCACATTTCACAGGATGACATTGATGGATTGGCTTGAGATGAACAAGGACTTGAACAGCTGGTACAGAGACTTGACACCACCTCCAGAGCCTATGGAATGGAAATAAGTGCAGAGAAGACCAAAATGATGACCAGTAACACCAATGGCATCAACATGGACATCAAAGTCCAAGGCCAATACCTCAACACATTGCTTTGCTTCAAATATTTAGGAGCCATTGTATCAGACAATGGGTCCCGACAGGAAGTCCTCTCCAGAATCGCACAAACAACTGCTGCCCTGGCAAGGTTGAAGCCCATTTGGAAAGACAGGACCATCAGTCTACATTCCAAGGTAAGGCTGCTGCGCTCCCTTGTCATCTCTATCTTCCTATACGCTTGCGAAACATGGACCCTCACAGCAGATCTACAACGAAGCATACAAAGCATGGAGGTGAGGTTCTACAGAAGACTTCTGGGCATTTCCTATACCCGGCACATAACTAACGACGAAGTCCGACAGACCATCACACAAGCCATTGGACAACACGATGACCTGCTCACAGTGGTGAAGAAACGGAAACTACGATGGTATGGCCACGTCACCAGATCATCAGGCCTTGCAAAGACCATCCTGCAGGGCACAGTGCAAGGAGGTAGAAGAAAGAAGGAGACCGAAAAAGAGGCGGGACGACACATTCGATAATGGACTGGCTTGACGCTGAGCGAAGCCATGGGTTGCTGAGGACAGAGAAAGATGGAGTACGCTGGTTAATTGCTCATCTGTGGTGCCCTAACGACCTCAGAGTTTGCTTGATAGGATAGGATAGGATAGAATAGGATTCACAGTTTGATAACTAATGACACTCAGGTGAATTTGTGCTGGATTCCCTTACATTGTAGATTCCTTTATAATGATTGGGTTGATCGGGCTGCAAAACGTGGTGCTTCAAATTTTAGTTCTTAAGCAATAACGATGCCGTTGTCTTCTACAGAAATTCAAAACTCTATAGAAAATAAATTTGGAAAAGAGGTTAAACGTAATGGCAACTATTATAAACCTTGTGGATTTGCTAGATCAGTTTCAAGCATGCCCCCCTTCCCCGTTCCATTCTTCTTCTGCTACTTTTTCTCTTCGTCCTTTAAAATAAAATCCTTCATTTAAAAGTATATATATTTATATATATATACACACACACATACATTGGCAAAGGATCGACATTTACGCCAAAGTAATAAATCTTTTTTTTTTAAATCCGCATTGGCGTCGATGCACTTTTACTCGCAGTAAACACCCCCCCCCCCTGATCTGTTTTTTTTTTTTAAATCCACATGTGTGACAAAAGGCTCATATTCGCTCGTATAAGGATACAATAGCATCTTCTTTATACAACGCGTCCCTCTCAATACTGATATGTAAAAGACCAATTTTATTCAGATACCAGTACCTAGAAGTAGGCTGTTTCATAGGCGCCCGTATCTTGATGCAATATACAGGGTGTTCCAAAAGTCTTGGGCACATTTTGACATTGAATATTTCCGAAACTATTAAGGATATAAAAACGCATCTGGTAAATTCAGAAAGCCTGTAATCTCAATTTTTACATGGAATGTCCAAAGATGTTCAATGTGAGCACCATTGGTCACACGACACACATCAAGCTGATAGTCAAATTCTTGCCAAACGCGTCCCAGCATTTTCTGATTGAGTGAACGCCATTAATGGGTCTGAAAAATAAAAAAAATCAACAGCTTTACAAAAAACTTAATGTAATTAGCTGTAAAATGGCACAACTTTTATCTTACTACCATTCATAGTCATTGAGATATGGGGACTTCAAATGTGCCCAAGACTTTTGGAACACCCTGTATATATTTGCGACTGGCTTCTTTTTAATGTGAACTTCTCAAAGTGTGTGTTTGTGACTACCCATGCGGTACATATAGACTGCACAGTGTACTTTAAGCATTCAGTGTACTTTAAGCATTCAAGGTCAAATCTCCTCTGATGAGACTTTTGGTAAAGGACGAAACGCTTCAGGAGAACCAGGCTTTATGAATGCAATTGTACTGCATAAAAGTGAAAGCCAGTATGTCGCACGTTTTGTCCACCTTTGAGAGCAGGATAATTTCTTACACACACACACACACACACACACACACACACCCACACACACACACATACGTTCAAAGCCTCCCAACTGGGTTTCTTTCCAAAATGATGTCAACTGGGGTTCCACATGATGTAAACTAGTGAGGACTTCAAAACTCAGCATACAGCCTAATTTGACTGTACATGATTCCAATATCAGTAAAAAATTAAAATATATAAACAAACTTTGATGTGGTTGACTTTGGAAAAGTGGGTTCCTTTTTGTACAAGTGGGTTCCTTCAGGCACACACGAACGACCAAACTAGTACTTTGGGTTCCATACATGATTCTGCTTTTTGGAGTCTAAATTTGGACAACCAAACTTGGTAAGATGGTGTGCTCATAAATGATCAGTAAATGAATGACTTCACTTCAAGGTCAAGGTCACATGGTCAACAAATGTTAGTTACAAAAATGACAATTTTAAACAAAATTTCACTTTTTTCGAAGTTATTAATATTGAACTTATGATTCTTTGAAGCATGATAGATATCAATGACACACATATTATATGCAAATTTGGTCAACCTCACTCCAAGGTCAAGGTCAAGGTCACTGGAGCTGTCTAACATCGGTTAGTATGGGTATTTTGAAGTGACCTTGGCCCTAAACAATGAGAGATATAAAGTCCAATCTTGTTTTCTTTAGAGATTTAGAGATGGTAGATTGATCTTTCGTATATGTTCCAGTTTTGAGTTGATCTTGAAGGTCAAGGTCATTTTAGGCCTTGCAAAAATATTTTTTTTAAAAAGGTAATCGTACAGTAGAATGGCATTAACCCATAGTATGCAACAACATTGAGTTATTTGATCTTTCATGAGCATGAGATCCTTGTGAAGGTCAAGGTTATCCCAAGGTTGAGGTCACTGAAGGTCAAGGTCACCCAAAGGTCAGTCTTTTGGCATAATACAACTTTTGCTGTAAATATTTGATCGTCAATAAGTGTTTTTGGAACAGGAGGTCAAGGTCATCTCAAGGTCAAGAGCATAGAAAGATCAAAGTCGATATTCATTTACATTTTAATACCACAGTTTCATTTATTTCTTTATGGGCATTCATTTTCATGTTAAATATTCTTATCCTGTCCTATCCCATAACTCTAAGGTCGTTGGGGCAACACAGAAGATCGTTTCACCAACATACGCCATCTTTCTCCGTCCTCCTCAACCCTCATGTCTTCGCTCAGTGTCAAGCTAGTCCACCCTCGACTGTGTTGTCCTCAAACCTCTTTACCTGTCTCCCTCTTCTTCTGCCTCCTTCCGCTGTGCCTTGCAGGATGGTCTTTGAAAGGACTGATGATCTTGTGACGTGGCCATACCATAGGAGTTTCCGTTTGTTCACCACTGTGAGCATGTCATTGTGTAATGGTCTGTCAGACTTCGTCTGGGAATAGGAAATACCCAGAAGTCTTCTGTAGCACCTCATCTCCATGCTTTGTATTCTTCGTAGTACACCTGCTGTGAGGGTCCATGTTTCGCAAGCGTATAGGAAGATGGATATGTCAAGGGAACGCAGCAGTCTTACATTGGAATATGGACTGATGGTCATGCCTTTCCAATTGGGCTTCAACCTTGTCAGGGGCAGTTGTTTGTGCGATCCTGGAGAGGACTTCATGACTGGACCCATTGTATGATACAATTCCTCCTAAATATTTGAAGCTATGCACTGTGTTGAGGGATTGGCCTTGGACTTTGATGTCCATGTTGATGCCATTGGTGTTGTTGGTCATCATTGTGGTCCTCTCTGCTCTCATTTCCATTCCATAGGCTCTGGTGTGTCAAGCCTCTGTACCAGCTGTTCACGTTGTTGTTCCTCTCCAGCCAATCCATTAATGTCATCCGCAAAACGGAGGTTGGAGATTGCTCTACCCCCTAAGCTGAGTATGCCTTCGTGATCTGCAAGGGCATCTAACATGATGCGCTCTAGGAAGTTGATGATTTCAATAATTTTAGGGCTGATGTTGTACACTCTCATGGTTGTCCACAGAGCTGCATGCCAGACTCGGTCAAAGGCTTTCTTGAAGTCTGCAAACACATTATAGATGTTGTTCGTGCTGTACGTATTTCTCGCAAATTAATCGAGGTTGAAAATCTGTTCAGTGGTACTTCGCCCTGCCCTGAATCCTGTTTGTTCTTCAGCTATGATTTGTTCAGCTTGGGGTTTCAATCTGTTGACTATTATTTTCAGGAGGACCTTGTTGGGATGGCTGATGAGGCTGATGGTGCGGTAATTTTCACACTCCTGAAGGTTAACTTTTTTGGGAAGAGTGATGACAAGTGACTGGATCCATGTGTAGGCCACTCCTCACTCTGCCAGATCTTGTTACAGATAATGGTGAGGGGCGTTAATCATCGCTTCTCCTCCTGCTTGACGCAATTCCACGGGTATGTTGTCCACTCCCGCTGACTTCCCTTTCTTTAGCGATTGCACTGCTGCCTCAAATTCTTATCTGAGAATTGGAAGGATTTCTTCTTCTTCTCCGTTCTGGGGACAGGCTAGAACTGATGGGTTTCCGTTTGGTGTGAGGTTGTAAAGGTCAGAGCAGTACTCTATCCATCTATCCAAGACTTCTTGTTCTTGTAAGGCATATTCCAGACTTGCTTTGGATCGTGGATACCTTGGGGTGTTTAACAATTGGCAGCCGCTTTAAACAGATCAAGTCTCCACGATCCAAAGCAAATATTGCAAGTTCCATAAGAAGCATGTGAGTCATGTGGGATGTGTCCTTTTAGTTCAATTTAATATTAATGAAGTATGTGCATATTCCATTTTTACTGTCCATTTTAGCAGTATGATTGCTCTGGTGGTTCAGTGTTGATTTAGGACCCTACCCCTCTTTCCCTGAGTTGGTTATCCTCGTCTGCCATATGACCAATAGTGGGTATAGACATTAAACCTTCATGTTCATTCATGTGCACACAGAACGCAAGCGTTTATGGCTGGGCTGACAGAGCTGAAATTTTGCGTGTACCTTCAAAGATGTGTACACAGGGTTGAGGCCAAAATTCATTTTGTGGCTTAAATTCATGTTCTTAGTTCGTAGTTATCACGTCAGGTAGTCATTTTTTTCTATACAACGTCCCTGAAGTATTTGCACCCATACTCCTGAAAAGCTGATAATGGTTTTGGGACAAGATTTGTTGATGACATTCACGGAATTAGATGCTCGTGTTCCTGTAAATGTGGGGGTCTTATAGCCATTACTATTCAAATGCGGCACTGCTTCATTATGTTCCAATGTTTTGTATCATTAACCTGAAATCCAGACACTGACATTTCATTGCCCCGAGATAGTTTATCGGCCACAATCTGGTTTGCCAAGGGGTTATTCGTATCCTGAGGGTCAACACTTTTATAATTTTTAAATAAATGAATTATTGGGCAGGTCACGATGTTGGCCGATAAAGAATCTAACTCAAGCGGCTCAAGGCGCTCACTTGCAACCTTTGGGCGCATAGTCTGACGCCAATTCGACTAAGCAATCCTGATGAAAATTTTTTAAAGTATTTGCAAGGCCTACAATGAACTTGACTTTGAATATCATCGAAAAAACTCAAAATATATGAAATATCAAACTATCAAGGTCACTTCAAAGTACTCATACGAACAAACCTTAGAAATGTTGACCAATTTAATCTCATTTAATGTATCATAAAACAAAGAATCGTAAATTCAATATAAATTAGAAACTTAGAAATGTTGTCAAATATTTAATAATTTGTACCCTATAAATTTGCCTTTTCACGTATCATTTTATTTTGTGTTGTTTAACAGTGTTTAGTTAAGTACTTGACCACTTCAATTCATTTTTTTATTTAATGTCATTATTATTTAGGTCATTTTGCGTTGAATTTGAATAAATTTAGAATATAATCGTATTGACATTATTTTTTTTATACATTGTTTTAGCATTATTTGTGAATAATCTAAATGAGATTTATTTATAAGCAATGAGTATCAATTTAGACCTGGAGGCAAAAAAACGTAATCAAAAAACACTCAAGACAAAATATCAAATTTATCAATTTTATTTCAATGAATAACTGACAAGTACTTTTTGTAAACAAAATACAGAATGAATAACAACAACAAAATTAAAAGAAAGGAACGTACACCATTGGCATGTCATAATGCATAGTTTAATTTCAACTGTTTTAAAGTGACAATGCTGTTAGGACCAATCTTCCCCGAGGGGGTTGGTGGTGGAGTGAGAAGTGAAATTGGTCCATCGAGTAAAACTGTTAACAAAAACTGACGACATCTCTTTAGGTAAGAAAAAAAACAACGGATAGAAATAAATTCCAATATTGCAAAAAACATAATATTCAATTGAATAAGAAACAATTTATACAATCTGAGCAACCTCTAGCTCTTCTTTGTGAATTCGTTGAAGATGGGTTGACATTTTTTCATTAAATGTTCTTGGCAAAAAATACAACATTGCTTTTTGACAATGCATCTTTGATTTGAGCAAAAAACTGAACACTTGAATGGGCACTTGAATGGTCACTTTCTAGGACTTGACCATTTGCTTTGGCTTGCGAAGAGATGATCGGCATCCTGGATCTGCAGTATATAACATACCACAAGGGTTATTGGTAGAGTTTGAGACAAAATACATCTTACTCAAAAAAGATCGAGCAAGAAGAATTATATTTTAATGTAGTCTATGCAAGCAAAGTGGTTTTTATTTGGGTGAACATAGAACTGGTGAAACAGAGAGAGTGAGTGAGAGAGAGAGAGAGAGAGAGAGAGAGAGAGAGAGAGAGAGAGAGAGAGAGAGAGAGGGTTGGCATGGCGGGGGTAGAGGGGATATTAAGTATGCTGCCAAGATGATTAACAAACAAACCATTTTAAAAACACTTAGTAATCTGACAATCTACCCTGGACCTTAACACCCCAAAACTAACGATTTATTTTTTTTATTTTTTAGGTGATACGCCACTATGGGCGATAGCACTTATATATTTTTGGGGGGTGAGCATAGCCTAGAGGCCAAGCATAGACATGGGGGAATAGAAACATGGGAATTTAAACATCAGGGAATAAAGACCTGGAGAACATAGACCTGAGTTAACTTAACATAGGCCTGGAGGATGACAGGCCCGAGGGAATATAGACCTGTGGAAAATAAACCTTGGTGGACACCGACCCGAGGAACAGACCTGGGAGAACACAGACCTGGGGAAACATAGACCTGGGTAATCATGGATCTAATTCAGGACAGTACAACAGTCAATGAAGATAAGGCTAACCTAGAATGTGGTGATAAGTATGAACAATCGGACGAAGACTTGAACGGCCCATTTTGTCGCTTCCTCTTTCGTCCTCGCATATCATGGCTCTCTGTTGACGCTTTTGATATTCTGGTTTCTTGGGTCTCTCTCTTGCACGATGTGACACCCTGTTGAAAAACAAAAGATTCAAGTAGTGGAGAGCCAGAACTTTCAATATTAATATTGGGGAAAATATTCAGCTGACAAGAATGCAAACGGACTAGATCTAACATCATGGTAAGTGAGGTTAAAGTATGAAACAGCCTAATTCCTGGTAGGGGAAGTGCGTGGCATGAGGCGAGCTGTTACCTACGCAAGCTCGGCCATCTAGCGTTATCTCGCCCGATCTGAGTCGGGCATCGAACTGGGCCAACAGTTCACTAATAGCACTGAGTTCAGGATAACCACATGGGCCCACTTCTTTAGGGGCGGCGGACCCACCACCACCTCCACCGCCCCTGTCGGAACTGGCAACCGCCGCCGGGACCTCCCGAGGGGAATGGCCTTGTGCACGGCCACCAGAGAGGGAGCTCTGTGACCCAGATCGCGCTCGGCGTACAGGACGTCGGCGCCAACCTGTTTTTGGGTAGGAGCAACCGGTGCCCCGGCCGTCCGGCCACGGACCATCTCGACAAGGTCCACAACGGACTGGATCAGTCTTTCGACAAGGCGTTCGAGCCTGTGAATAGCCACCCAAGGGTCGTTTTTGGCACCAGGTGCCAACCTCACAGGCTCTGTGTAGGATCCCGAACCCACCCCGGTGACCGGCTGGGCTGTAACTGTATCCCCTTTCTCGCTCCCCGCCGCCAAGCGTCAGAGAGAACCACTCCAAGCACTAGGGAGGGAACGGGGTGGAGAAAACACCCCCGCAAGAGCTGCAACTCCGCCCGACACGCCCGAGGCCACGTCCTCAATCGCCGACTCAGACATAATTTTTTGTTTGGCCAGGCATAAGGCCTGCGCTCGTGGCATGAATGTCGCCGCTCGCAATTCATTCGCCAACAGGCGCTCACTGCGAGTAGGGTAGTTATGATTAGCGTCCGAGTGGTCACCACGACAGTTGGCACAAGTTCGCCCTACGGCTCTACAAGCGGCCCCCGAGTAACCGGCAGCCCTGCAGGAAGACAGAATTAAATTTTTTTCGAATGTGCCTGAATCTTTGGCACCGGTAGCACCTAAGTGCCGTTGCCACGTAAGGAGTCACCAGGAACTCCCTACAATTGAGAAGGAGAGCTGCCGCAGCGTCATCGCCTCGACTGTCACCCTAACCGCGGTCGACGGCTGTCCATCTGACCGGAGGATGCGTTGGAATTTCCTAACCTTGCAGGTGCGGACGGTACCATCCGGATCCACCGATTCATTGCACTTTTCGAGTATCTCCTCCACCGGCACGATGGGGGAGAGGGGTGGGGGTGGGTGGGGGGATGCCAGAGACAACCCCCTCCACCACCGGCACTGGGTTAGTACATGCTATCATAATCTGGCCCACCTGCGAAAGTTCAATCAGTTTCTGTTACTGCGTCAAGGTTTTACAACCTATGAGGAAACCTTCATCTTTATGTAGGGGTCTTACCCTGTCCATCGCGCCCACAGAACCGCGCAAGAGGTCTGCCAGCTTCCAACCAAATGATTTGAATGAAACCAAAGTGGTATCACCTTTTTGTCTAATAACTACCACAAATTGACAAAGACCGTAATTTGGTGTGCGAGTCGGCCCCAGGGGTCGTCTCATTTTGTTCTTTCTTCTACTGGTAACAGTAGACCACGCTTGACCCAACGAGGGGGGGGGGGGGGGCGAAACAGCGACTGGAGGGGTCACCAGGTGTACCACCTCCTCGAGCGTGGGACCAGAATCAAGGGACTCCGCTCCCGAGCAAGGATCTGAGAAAGAGGGAGCAGCCCTCTCTTCCATAAAGTTACCCTCAATCTCCTCCGGAATGGACGAGAGAGATGGATCATGGGCCCCCATCCACCTAGAGGAAAAGAGCCAGGGGCCAGCACTAACGACCGCTCCCGAACAAACGTCCAAGGGGGTGGGAGCAACCCCATCCTCCATAGAATTATCATCAGTCTCCTCCGGGATGGACGAGAGAAAGAGGAATCAGAGAGTGTTTCCTGGGCACTCTTCCACCAAGGAGAAGAGGGCCCGGGGTCAGCACTAACGGCCAAATTATTCAGTCAGAGAGCAACGCCCCCACCGTCCTGCGAGTTCCGTTTACCAACGTCATCGTCTCTCAGCTCAGTTCAGTTTTGTTTTGAGTAACCGGGTGATCCTTTCCACCCCTTTTCTTCGCGGCGATGCGCCTCAAAGTCCAAAAATTCAACCAGGATCTGTCAAAACCGAGGTTTAAAGATTTAATTCAAAACCTATCAAAAACATATCAAAACCGATCTCCAATGAGGACCCAAACATCTCAAATTCCTAGCTAAAAAAAGGTTACGAACGCTTAAAAACTTTTTAAAATCTATAAAATATTCACCAAAGGAGCAGGTAGCGCCAAAGCCATTAGGACATCCAATCTCAAAAAGGTAAGGCAACGGCGCAGCAGTCGCAAGCAGTAAAGCGGTGAGGCATCTCAGGACAGCAGAGTGCAAGTATGTGCAAGCCCGTTTAAGTCTCCCCAGCAGAAGATGCAATTCAGCAAAGCAAGTGGCAAACAGGTGTGATACGTGACACGTCCTCCTCCGATAATGTTCCGCCTGAGAATCATTCCATTCCCTCAGTGGTGTATTGCTGTCTGCTGACCCTTGGGGTACCCTGGTTTTATAGGTATCTGTGGCACCTTGTGAAACCCTGTTGGAAAACAAAAGAATCGAGTTTTGGAAAAATAAAACTATCAATATTAATGCTGAGATTACAAAAAATCTGCCAGCTCTAATCACGCCTTCAAAACCACTTTCTCTGGTGACTTTCATGGTTTTGGTGATGATGACTCCAAACCTGTTTTCCAAAGGTTGTGGTGATTCCCCTGGCGCCGACGGCACTCCGTTAAATACTAGGTTGTGACGTCTTGAATCATGTTCTGCCATGTCCTGCCGTGTGCCTTTATTGTTCAGGAGCTCACTCATCGTTTCCACTTTCTGTAGTTTCGTTTCAAGACTATCCACTTTTTTTCCTTAGCTCTTGGTGTTCTCTTCGATCATTTCCAGCTTGGCACTCATCTCACAATATCTCCACAAATTCTCTCTGTGTCGCTTTCCAAAGCCTGAAGTCTCTCATCTAGATTCTTCTCCGCCTGGTTCAGTTTGATGGTCACAGCTTGGGCATTATTCACTTGCTATTTATCGATGCGATTGACGGCTTGGAATACTTTTTCGATCGCTACCAACACTCTGCTGTCACCGCCGTTGCTGTCGGTGTGGACGCCTTGGTCGGCGTTGTTACATAATTTTCATTCGGTCACGGATTCATCTCCACCTCGCCACTTTGAATAATGGGAGCCACAGTCAGAAACAGCACCACCAAATCGGAGGGTGTGACGCTGGGTTGTTTCGAGTTTCTATGGTCTGAAGCGTAGTGCAGCTTTCTTCACCCTTTTTGCTATAAATGCTATGAAGCAGCGGTGAAAGACGCCAACAACCAGCCTATGTTTTACAGCTGTAGTGGGCATAGTTTTACAGTTATGTAGATTCACCGTTGCAGTTAGGTAGACAGCCTACACCGTTGCAGTTAGGTAGACAGACTACACCTTGCAGTTAGGTAGGTAGCCTACACCGTTGCAGTTAGGTAGATAGCCTACACCGTTGGAGTACAATATTATATAGTAAACTAGAAACCGCAACACATTTTTCTGTCAATAAACATCCTTAATTAATATCTGAACTCACTGCTCCAGCAAAATGCGTCCGCACGCTACCATGACTATGTTTCAACTCAGAGAGAGAGAGAGAGAGAGAGAGAGAGAGAGAGAGAGAGAGAGAGAGAGAGAGAGAGAGAGAGAGAGAGAGGATGACAATTTTATTTTCCAATGGTAAAAAAATAAGCGCTGGCTTCCTTTTTTGTCAACATCCTGCCCTTATAACAATAATAATGAATTACTAAATTAACCTTATAAAAATAAACATCTATGATCTTCATGCAACACACACAAGCTAGAGAGAGAGAGAGAGAGAGAAAGAGAGAGAGAGTGGGAGAGAGAGTGGTAAAAGAGAGAGAGAACTAATCCATAGTGCACAATTTTTAATAGTGATCCTTAATCTCACCTTTGAATTATCCCTTGTCCTTTAGGAAAAGCAAACACCTGGCTTGTTGAAGAAAACATCTGCAAATGAAATGTAAAAACAATGACAGCAACGAAACACACATTTATTGTGTTTCTTTTCTCGCCCTCCATTCTCTTCTTTAACTTCACTTTCAGTTCATATTTGAACAACATTATATTCCTTACTCAAAGCAAAACATGGTAAAAGGTGTTTTCTATTCCTTTTAATAGCATCCTGCGTCACTTTAGCTCAGAATTAAAAAAAAAATTAGATCTAATTTCCCTTCGTAACCTACACACAGTCGATTTAGATCAAAATTTATTTCGTCTTGAATAGAGTATCAGTAATTTGGTTCATTTGCTGATAATGATTAGAAATTGTTTGAAAATGAATGCGGATTGTACTCCTTTTTAGTTTGTGTATTGGGGCGCTGTGAATGTCATGTGCTAAACTTCCTTGGTCAATTTAATTTATATAACAATAGAGTGTAGGCTACACAATATTTTAGTTATGCATTACCCCAATCCAAATATCAACATAAAACTATGATAAAAAATTCTTTTTTTAAATCGACACATAAAAACTTCATTGAAAATAAAAATTATCAGAGGTGAAGAGTAACATTCTAAGCCAAAAGCAATTATAGGCCTATAGGACAGAATTCGTACACAAACAACAGCACATGCACGCTTAGATGCACTCTTTTAATCTGTTTCAAAAACACTTAATGGCAACATATATATATTATATTACTATAAATCTGTCCTCGTCTTTTACAAATCGGAAAACATCTAGTCCTCTGCTTCAACTTATATTGGGGGCATTATCACAGCCCCCAGCACGACAAAAGACACATGCTTTCCCAACTTCCTACGTTTTATACCAAATAAAATGTTTAGCCATATTACCTATCCTTATAATATACATTCTGCTCTGGATGGAAAAAGAAATGAATCTAGATGTAACGACGGCTTTTTTTTATTTCGTAAAAAACAGACCTACTTATCTCGCCTAGATCTAGCTTAACTTCGGCGTTCGGTTCCCGACCATTCGATCGATCACAGTCTCATTCCAATACAATTATAACCTACGAATAAAATATCATCAACAAACAAGTAAAATCAACAATGACAAAAGCATACAGTTTATGTTCCATAACACATATCAAACAATCGTACAATTAAAATTCTTGCTCACCTTGGGGCCACAAAGCATCGCCATCTTGAAACTGCAACTCGTCATTGAAAGTTATCTTCCCTTGCCATGTGTGCTTTGGCAAGTGGAAACTTTTTTCACACACTTTGATGTGTGAAATAATTCACACACGAATTTGACGAAAGTGCACAAGGAGGTTCCAGCCTTGAAAACTTCTAAAAATCCCGATTTAGCACTTCTCTTCAAGAAACAGTATTAAAAAAAGTGGGTTCCATTTTTTGAAACCCACTTGTTTTTGGAACCCAGTTGGACGCTTGTGTGTTAATCTAAGGAACCGAGTTGGATAGTTGTGAACGCACACGCACACGCACACACACACACACACACGGAATTTTTTACCATGATTGTACTCGTGGATTGTGTCTTTTTATGCGGCAAATTGAATCTTTAAGCTAATCATCTGGCTGAATGTCCATGATCCAATCAAACCGCGTTTATCGATAGTGAACGTTTCCTCGTCAGTTCAAGATGAAAATTCGTCATGTTCATGCCCGATGATCTGTCTTATAACACACTCCAACTTATTTTCTGTGAATTCTTCCCGCTGTTACTATCGAACTCCCGCGAGCTATCCTTTCTTGTGATGCAGTCACATGAGGAAGCAAGTCATCGACTGACTCGACGTCATTTTGTTTGTTTGTTTGTTTTATTTGTGGTTTTTTTTTCTTCTCCGGAATTCCGTAAATTACGTCATTGTTTGTGATGTGAACACGCCAGTGGATAGAATGCCGATGGGAGCTATATCTGCATCAATAACAAAAAAGTTTGTAGACATCAGTCGCTTAAAATTCGAGTAAATTCAATTTAACTGGACATACCCCTCATTTACAAAATCAAAACTTTAGAAACCAAAAATCTATAGAGTCAGTATCGGGTGTGGCCACCGTTTGCATCAATGCAGTCTTGGCATCGTTGTCTCATGGACCGTATCAGGTTATGGAGGATGTTTCCTGGGATGGCCAACCACTCTTGCTGGAGAATTTGGGCCAGAACTTCAAGGTTAGCTCCTGGAGGGAGGTTTGCCCGTGTCTGTCGACCCAAGACATCCCACAGATGTTCTATGGGGTTCAAATCGGGTGATCGAGCCGGCCAATCCATCCTTACGACGTGCAGTTGCTGCAGGAAGTCATTGACCATACGTGCTCGGTGGGGTCTGGCATTATCGTCCTGTAGTATGGCACCTTCCCCAATGGCCCGCAGAGCTGGGAGAACCCTAGGTTGTAGGACGTCATCCCTGTAGCCAATACCGTTTACGTTGCCATGAATTTGGAGCAGGGGTGTTCTGAAGTTTAATGCGAAGCCACCCCACATCATGACAGATCCACCACCAAAGCAGTCATGCTCGCGCACCGTCGCATCAGCAAAACGCTCCCGTGGAGGCCTCCAAACATTCACTCGACGGTCGTTGAAAGACAAGGAGAACCGAGACTCGTCTGTAAAGAGCACCCTTGACCAATGTTGCCTAGTCCACACCAAATGACGCTGAGCCCAGGCCAAACGCGCTGCACGGTGAGCTGGGGTGAGCAAAGGCCGTACTGCTGGTCGTCTTGATCGCAGGTTTGCCTCGTGTAGACGGTTGCGAATTGTCTGGTCGCTGACGTTAACATTGCTGGCTGCGTGAAGCTGTCTTCTGATGGTGTTTGCTGTAGCGGACCTCATCCTCAGAGCTGACAGGGTGATGAAATGGTCTTGTCTTGCAGTGGTAACGCGGGGGCGTCCAAACCTTCTTGGTTCTTGGACGCTTCCAGTGTTGTTAAAGCGCTCCCGCAGCCTTTGGACAACGGAGTGGGACACTCCCTGCCACCCCCACCCCTTCCTGAAGCCATGCAATAGCTCTGCCTCTATCCGCATCAGTCAATCGTCGCCTTGGGGGCATGGTTAGAAAAGCAGCAAAAGTGCTGCCATTTATACCCAGAAAAAAGCGCCGATTGTTGAACTAAACTCAGAAAATGCAAGCCTTTCGCGTGCAAATCACTTTTTAATGTTGAAAATTTTGCTTTATTAGCAAGACAACAGTAAATTAGGGTCATTTTTTTGTAAAAATTGGGTTTGTTTTTCAACTCAGTGCAGAAAGTTCAAAACTCACACATGTGATTACTTGTCAGAATAAGATTCTTGAATGTTACTGTACAGGATATAAGTTTTGAAATAAGCAATATAAGCGATATTATTGATAGCAGCAAAAAATAATTAATAAGCTAAATGAAATATGAGAGTGGCCCTTCAATTATTTTGAGTAGTATACATTGTTTTAGGCTGTTCCTACACACTACTTTTGTTATAAATACATTGTTCCTACACACTACTTTTGTTATAAATACATTGTTTTAGGCTGTTTCTACACACTCCTTTTGTTATAAATACATTGTTTTAGGCTCTTTCCTACACACTACTTTTGTTATAAATACATTGTTTTAGGCTGTTCCTAACCACTACTTTTGTTAAAAATACATTGTTTTAGGCTGTTCCTAACCACTACTTTTGTTATAAATACATTGTTTTAGGCTGTTTCCTACATACTACTTTTGTTATAAATACATTGTTTTAGGCTCTTTCCTACACACTACGTTTGTTATAAATACATTGTTTTAGGCTGTTCCTACACACTGCTTTTGTTATAAATACATTGTTTTAGGCTGTTCCTAACCACTACTTTTGTTATAAATACATTGTTTTAGGTTGTTTCCTACACACTACTTTTGTTATAAATAGTACTACATTGTTTTAGGCTGTTCCTACATACTACTTTTGTTATAAATACATTGTTTTAGGCTGTTCCTAACCACTACTTTTGTTATAAATACATTGTTTTAGGTTGTTTCCTACACACTACTTTTGTTATAAATAGTACTACATTGTTTTAGGCTGTTTCCTACACACTACTTTTGTTATAAATACATTGTTTTAGGCTGTTCCTAACCACTACTTTTGTTATAAATACATTGTTTTAGGTTGTTTCCTACACACTACTTTTGTTATAAATAGTACTACATTGTTTTAGGCTGTTCCTACACACTACTTTTGTTACCGGCCTTTACACGTTTTAGCGTTTCCGGATGACCATCAGGCCGATACAGTGTGATAATCCCCTTCAACAATAACGCTATGAGCAATCGCAAAAACCAAAGCCGCGAGGAACTTGATCTAACAGAGAAACGCACACTATATACAGGCGAAATCGCTTTCAGATACGGGCGCCTGTGGGCTAAAGGTATCTGTATAATATGTGTTGTTTAGAATTATTTGGCATAGCCCCTCCTTAAGGTGAATATAAGCTTACTTCCATTTCTTTCGCAGCTGGAATTCAAAGAAAATTCTTTCTGAAAATAGCATGACACTTAAAAGAGCAACAGCAACACAACACGAAGGAGGAGGAAGAGGAGAAGTGGGAGGAGGAAGAGGAAGCACATGTTTACGTAGTTATGGAGTTATGGGCATATGCGACTGTTGTTGATTGGATGGTGTAGATTTGAAAGAGCCAGTGACGTAGAAATGTGTAGACGTATTTATGTTGGGGGTTTGAGTACAGCGTGACGTATAATGTGTGATGATGCATCAAGGCCATCTTACTGCTTGTGTGCGCTTTGGGCAGCTTTACTGACTCACATGTGAATCTGTGTACTCGCCCCCAAATAAACATTTTCCAGATTTTTGCAAATTCTAAATCCTAAATAGTCCAAAAATGACGCCCACACAAAAAACGGTCTGTCCGTATCCTATTCTATCCCGTAACTCGAGAGTCGTTGGGGCACCACAGAATGATGATCGTTTAACCAACGTACTCCATCTTCTGTGTCCTCAGTAACCCTTATGTTTTCGCTCAGTGTCAAGCCAGTCCATTCTCGAATGTTCTCCTTCCACATCTTTTTCTGTCTCCTTCGACTTATGCCTCCTTGCACCGTGCCTTTCAGGATGGTCTTCCTTTCAGGATGGTCTTTGCAAGGCCTGATGCTCAGCTGACGTGGCCATACCATCGGAGTTTACGTTTCTTCCCCACTGTGAGCATGTCATCATGTTGTCCAATGGCTTATGTGATGGTCTTTCGGACTTCGTTGTTTTTTAATGTGCTGGGTGTAGGAAATACCCAGAAGTCTTCAGTTGCACCTCATCTCCATGCTTTGTATTCTTCGTTGTAGGTCTCCTGTGAGGGTCCATGTTTTGCAAACGTACAGGAAAATGAAGATGACAAGTAAGCGCAGCAACCTTATCTTGGAGTGTAGACCGATGGTCCTGTCTTTCGAAATGGGCTTCAACCTTGTCAAGGCAGCAGTTGTTTGTGCGATCCTGGAGAAGACTTCCTGTCGGGACCCATTGTCTGATACAATGGCTCCTAAATATTTGAAGCTATGCACTGTGTTGAAGGATTGGACTTTGATGTCCGTATTTATGCCATTGGTGTTGTTGGTCATCATTTTAGGCTTCTCTGCGCTTATTTCCATTCCGTATATAAAGATAATATAATCCAAACTTGTATTTAGAGATCACTGGTATATTTTTTTATATGTTCCGTTTTTGAGATGATCTTGATGAGCAAGTCATTTTAGTCCTTACAAAATACATGTAAACAAAAAATAGGTAGTCTTACTGCAGAATTTCTCTATTTTTGACCCGTAGTATGCAACACCATTGGGTTATTTGATCATACATTTGCATCTGAGGTCTCCCATTAAGGTCAAGGTAATCCCAAGATCAAGATCACTGAAGGTCAAGGTCATCTCAAGATAACTGATTATGGCATAACACAACTTTTGCTTTAGTTTATGTGATCTTGCAATAGTGAATTTGGAGCCGGATGTCAAGGTCATGACAAGGACAGAGCATCGAAAGCTCAAAGTCGGTATTACTTTGCATTTTAGTGCCACCGTTTCGATTAGTGTTTTTCTTTCTTTCTGGGCACTTATATCATAAAGAACATGTGAGTCAAAAGGCTTTGCTTTTCTAGTTTCTTCTTCTTCTTCTTCTTCTTCTTCTTCTTCTTCTTCTTCTTCTTCTTCTTCTTCTTCTTCTTCTTCTTCTTCTTCTTCTTCTTCTTCCTCTTCTTCTTCTTCTTCTTCTTCTTCTTCTTCTTCTTCTTCTTCTTCTTCTTCTTCTTCTTCTTCTTCTTCTTCTTCTTCTTCTTCTTCTTCTTCTTCTTCTTCTTCTTCTTCTTCTTCTTCTTCTTCTTCTTCTTCTTCTTCTTCTTCACCGACTTGACAGATCTAACGTCTATTTTCTATGCAGTGAATGTTACATTTAAAAAAAGCACAACACCCCCTGCAAATCTGTACATCCTATTCCCTCCTACTGGGTGGCGCTGTTGTGCATCGGCTGCTGAAAAGGCGACTCGATTTCCACCCATCTAAATGACAAAACAAGGGAGACATCAAGGTTTTGTGGAAAACACAAATGATAGTCTCGCCTACAGTGATTTAACCACAACCTGTAGGGCCTATTATATGGTTTAATGTTCAATCCCTACAGTGATTTAACCACAACCTGTAGGGCCTATTATATGGTTTAATGTTCAATCCCTACAGTGATTTAACCACAACCTGTAGGGCCTATTATATGGTTTAATGTTCAATGACGGGAATGGAGTTTAATAAGAGCATCTTGGATTTAATCCTCATCATATGTTCACCTCCCCTGGCAGTGCAGTGCAGTGGGGCAGCTTGCGGCAACCGAAGGTACGTTATTTATTTATTTATTATTTTATTACTATAATAAAGCGCTTTTCCAGCTCAAGGCGCATGTCGATACAGGATCTAAACCTTTGGGCGCATAGTCCCATGCCCAGACGTCTGAGCCCAACCCTGGGCGACTTGGGATGGGGAGAAGGGATCTAGTGCGTGTTGGGCGTTTTTGTGTTGCCGGCTCTCGTCGAGGACATGAGCGTCAGGATCTTTCAAGCCCAATGCTATGGAATGCGTGCGTGCACAGACTAGACCTCGGTTCATCCGAAGGAGTAGGGAGGCAGTGTCTAAGTTTTTTTATATAAATATTTTTAACTCTATTATTATTATTATTATTATTATTATTATTATTATTATTATTATTATTATTATTATTATTGTACTCAAGGCTGGCTGCAATGCTAACGCCTGACATTTGAGTACACTGCTCACACCACTGAGCCTACTGCGCTCCCACTGATCCAACATAGCCTTGGTCGACCTCGCTGTACTAAAGGTCTTTGACTTCGTGCTAATTGTGGTCCTTTCTTCCACTTTTCCTCCCTCGCTCTTTCCTTCCCTCCCGTCACTCGCTCTCAGCCTACAAAGAACTTGACACATTCTGGGTTTTGCTGGTTTTCATATTTAGTCTATTTTTGCCTCCTTACTCATTCCCAGACACCCACCACCCCACCCCACCGCACGTACCCCCATCGCATCCAGATCCTAGTTGATCGTTTTTGATTTTGTTCCAGACCTATGTAGAAGTACTTTGAAACACCCGGGGGGTCGCAAATTAGTATTAGCCAAAGGTAAGGGGAAGAAACTGCGTACCTGAGGCCTCCCTCATATAAGAAGCTTCTTCCAGGACCAACCTTAACGACCATCCAACTTTGCCAACTTTATCCAGGACCGTATCACTGCAGACCTGTCGCAGACTACCCAAGGTTTGTTACATCTTTTTTCCAAGCACCCTGCTTCTTGCTAATCATCATCATCATCATCATCATCATCATCATCATCATCATCATCATCATCATCATCATCATCATCATCATCATCATCATCATCATCATCATCGTTCGATGACTGCTACGTGAAATTGCAGGTGTCATAATGAAAACAGATCTATAAGTTGTTATTCTTTCTAAAGATTTTTTAATGTTCACTTCATTTTTTACATTATTTTATCTGTTTTCTACCATTTATTTTTATTCTTACTCGGTTGTAAAAAGTCGTAAATAGGAAGTATCGAACTGAAAACTTCTTCTTCTTCTTCTTCTTCTTCTTCTTCTTCTTCTTCTTCTTCTTCTTTTTCTTCTTCGTCTTCGCCTTCTTCTTTAGGTCCTCGAAAGCAACAAAACAATCTCTCACTAGATCTTTTTTGTTGTTGTTTATAGATGACCTCACCATCTCCGATACAAAACTGTTTGTACAGATTCTTCTTTAATCATGTATGAATGTTTTATGTTAATGTTTTTTTTTAAAGAAAAATGTAACTCATATTATGTATCTTTCTAAATTAATATCTATATCGTTTTACAATTTCGTGTCCTGTAAGTTTGTTATAAAATTCAATTAATACTTTGCCATACCATCACGGTAACAGTGTTTTTTTAATTTTGGTCTGTAATCAAATATTTGATAATAGTTTGGTTTATTTTAGTTTATTACTATGTAATTGTTTGAATTGTTCCAGTTTGTTATATAATGTATTTTATTAATTTGTCATCACCGTCGCATTCATTGTTCAATACATTTTTTTGGTTGCATATTTAGTTTCATGTTTAGCTTATTTGTGTTTTGTGTTGTTTTGTTTTGCTTTGTGAGAATGAACGAATGAACATTGAAGTTTAACGTCTACACCCACCATTAGCGATATGCCAGACAGGGATAACAGTCCCAAAGAAGGAGGGTTTGGAACCTTTTTGTGTATTAATTTTTGAACGTTAAATGAAATTAAATCCCTGATTTTATACCACCCAGAACATAACCTCATAAAAGTTAATACAACCATTGAAAGCAAAATAGCAAACCATTCAAATTTTTTTAGACACACACCCACACACACACACACACACACACACGGGCGCGCGCGCGCTCACACACGCACACCCACACACACATACTCGAAAAATAAGAAAAACGCGCAATGTGAGACTTTTTCTTTCCTCAGCACCCCTTTCTCTCCCTCTCTCCTTCCTACACCCCTATCTCATCACCCCATATCTCCGTGTATCCTTCGTGTATCCTTCCCTTCAGTTTCCATGCGTTTAACTCTTCTTTCACTGTTTTACAATAATTTTTGTTCCTTCTTATATTTTTTTACCTTGTACACTATCTGTTGCATTTGCATTTACTTTTACTCCTAAACTCAACTCAGGTTATTTTAAAACTGTCATTGCTTTGAATATTTTGACTACCACCTATTATTCTAACTATTGCTTATTTTTCTCGCCTCCTTTCTAAATATTTTATTTTGGTTGTTTTGGGGAGTTTTGTGGGCAAGTATTGTTTTGTTGTCTCTTGTGTGTTGTCTGCCTGATGAAGAGCTTAGCTTCAAACTTGGCATTGTATCGTTTTGTCTTGTCTTTGTCAAAATGAGCATCCCTGAATTTTTATGTACACATTTGTTTCTCTTTATTACACTATCTCTTTACAATTATTTTTTCTCCTTCTTATATTTTTTTTACCTTGTATCTCTTGCATTTACATTTACTTTTACTCCTAAAGTCAACTCAGGTTATTTTAAAACGGTCAGTGCTTTGAATATTTTGACTACCACCTATTATTCTAACTATTGCTTATTTTTTTGACTCCTTTCTAAATATATTTTTTTTGTTTTTTGGAGTTTTGTGGGCAAGTATTGTTTTGTTGTCTCTTGTGTGTTGTCTGCCTGATCAAGGCCTTAGCTCAAAAATTGGCATTGTATCGTTTTGTCTTGTCTTTGTCAAAATGGGCATCCCTGAACTTTTATGTACACATTTGTTTCTCTTTAGTACACTATCTCAACTATCTGCAGCAAACTATTATCCGAATCGACTCGGCCAATTGTGTAGCTACAGCGCAAAACGAGTTTTTTGAAAAATGATGAAGCACAGTGACCTTGACCTTTGACAACGTACACAATGAAATGGTCTAACATGCGTAGCAGTAGTTCCAGTATCTGCAAAATAAAAATGATGAATTTCGGTTACGTTATTCTTGAGGTAAGGCAACAAGGGTGTTTTGAAAAAAAACACCACATTAGGAGCAACGGACCCGACCGACAAACTGACCTATTAACCTACAACCGAACTGCTACTGAAGGATGTCCATCATTTGAATACCTGTATACCGGAATTATTATTATTATTATTATTATTATTATTATTATTATTATTATTATTATTATTATTATTATTATTATTAAAAATTGAGCAAAACCTGTTTAGCTACAAAATGACTCCAGTGACCTTGACCTTTACGGTAGAGCAACTATGATGGCATGGGAGGCAGGCCACTAACCTAGGTAATATTCCTAAGGTCAAAATTCGTTCAGTGGTTCTTGAGATATGGCTTCCAACGGACCGACAGACCGACATTTGGCTTGTTCTGATTCCCCCCGACGATTTCCAAATGTACCGGAATGGGAGAACACTGTTCACGCTTGGGGGAGATGGTCTACCTTTTATTTTTTTGGTTAGTCTAGCCTTGGTTGCCTCCTGCTGTGCAGAATCCTTTGGTGTAGCCGTCGAGTGAAGCAGCACAAAGCGACACGACATCATTATGACCATTCGTCTTCTAGCTTTTGGTGGTGAACAGGACTACATTGTCGGCAGGCATTTTTATGCAAGTTAGTGGCAGTGACCTGCAGAGAATGTTGTGGCATTAGTAGCCGGCAATCCGGTTAACTTTTCAACACGCTTCACCGCCTTGCAGTGCCAATATTTTTATGTCCCTCTTGCGAGGGATAAATAAACAAAAATAGCAATTCGGGTCGGGCCGTGTTTTCTAGATGGTGGCCGAGAGGCTGGAGTCAAATACTCCACTCGGCTACCCAAGTATTTGCAGAAATTTCTGGAACTGTCTGCTAGCAAATGTAAGCCAGCAGTTGTGTCTGGAAATACAAAAATTATCAACTATAACGGGTTTAGAAAATGGTAAAGCGCAATGACCTTGACCTGTGACAAAACACAAAAACGAATGATCTAAAGTCCTTAGCAGAAATTAAAATATCTGAAAAGCAAAACTAATGAATGTCGGTTCAGTTATTCTTGAGATAAGGCCAAAAAAGTGTTTTGATACAAAAAAGTGAAATTCGTAGCGACGGAGCAACGGACTGCTGCTGAAGTAGGACCAATCAGTGGAGCAAGCGAGGCAAAACAATTGAAGCATCAGCAGCATGCAGGCAGTGGTTTTAAATGTTAAGATCGACGGTCGATACAGTGTCGAACAAAATCATATGACCAATACTCCTCTTTCCACTTCACTCACCCGCCCCTTTCCCTCCCCCCTCTTTTCCCCCTACTTCACCTTTGGATGAGAGTATAAACCGAGGTCTAGTCTCTGCACACACGCTTTCCATCGCACGGACTTCATGTCTTTCTTTTTTGAAGTGGCCTTGAACCTAAACAAAAAGAGAAATGACCACATACACACACAAAATAATCCAAAGTTGTTGTATGCAGATGTGATAGATTGACCTTTTCACATTTATGTTCCGTTTTTACATTGATCTTGAAAGTCAAGGTCATTTTATATTTTAGGCTTTCCAAAAACATTAAAATAATGGGTGATCATACAGTAAAATGGCTCTATATTTGACCCATAGTATGCAACATTGGGTTATTTGATCAAACATGAGCATTAGAGGTCATGCGAAGGTTAAATATCTCAAGGTCAAAGTTATTGAAGATAAAGGGCATCCTTATGTAGATTTTTTTAAAGCACAATACAACTTTAGCTGTCGTTTTTTTGATTGTACATTTGTGTCCATTTGGAGCCTCAGGTCAAGGTCATATAAAAGGCAAGATCAAAGTCAGTTTTACTCTGCATTTTAATGCCACAGTTTCAGTTTTTCTGATCGCTCATTTTCATGTAGAATAATCTATGGCACGTTCCATAAACAGCACGTGAGTAATATGGGCTTTGCCCTTCTAGATTATTTAAATACAGATTTATTTTAATGTATATAAGTTCATTTATTCACATCCTCGCACAAAAGGCCCCAATTCGAAGGCTTTGTTTACTTTTGGCGAGAAAGACCTGACCCTAAAATTCGCATTGTTATTACATTAAACAATGATACAGTGGATTTTCGCTGCTCAAACCGACCGCTACAGTTTGAATTTTCCATTTTGGTTCGGACAGGGAGTAATAATTTTCCCTATAGCCGTATGGCCTTTGACCCTATTCGTGAGTGAACCACACAGCATGAAGAGCGCGTCTTTTGGTGTGTGCGGTACATATAGGGCAGGGTCTATTTTATCAACCGAAAACCAAAAACCTGACGAGCAATTGTGTGTAACGGGTTCTGTCTCTTACCGGCTTTGGTAAATACTATTTTTAGCTCATGGACGTTGGCTAGCCGTTGCTATTAATAGACACACAATGACGGAATTTAAAAGAGTTCTTTTTGTTGTTGTATTTGTTTTAGTGGGGGTAACACTCACTGTGAATGTTAAAAGGCTGTGTGGAGGGGGCGTGGTCAAAGTGGATTTATGGCCTGTGTCAAGACTTTGAAGTAGCTTTTGAAAAATGTGTGTGTTTGTCAATGGATAGTTTAATGCGGTCCTGGTTTCTTTTCATCCTTAGAAACTGGAGTTGACATTAAGCAAACCTTAATGAACTCTTTACAAGAAAGAAACGGGCAAACCCGTCTTCATATTTTTCTTAACATTCTCCGCAACCATTGTACTTAGAAGCGAAGGACGTCTTGAATATGATGAAAAATATTTACCCGATATGTTCCAAAAATAAAATATTGAAATTGTAAAAAAACAAGTATTCTTCCATATAAAATAGCTATTTTAATTTTAAATTTTAACCACATACCGCAAGCTAAGTAATAGGCACATGTTGTTTTTTTTTTTTTAAAAAAAAAGAATTTATTGCTTTATATTAAAACTATACATTGGAAAGATGTTGTATTTTGATTGAAAATGTTATTTTGGTCAGTGGGGCAACACTCACTGTGAATACTAAACAAGATCTGTCAGACCGAATCTGTCAAATTTGGCTTCTTTAAACGTATTAAAAACACTACAAGGACCCAATTTTTGCCCTCCCGTCAGTCACGGTGGTCTTCCGTAGAGTCTCGAGTCATTGATGCTGAACGAGAAATTTCCTTGAATAATAAGAAGAAGAAGAAGAAGAAGAAGAAGAAGAAGAAGAAGAAGAAGAAGAAGAAGAAGAAGAAGAAGAAGGAGGAGGAGGAGGAGGAGGAGAAGAAGAAGAAGGAGGAGGAGGAGGAGGAGAAGAAGAAGAAGGAGGAGGAGGAGGAGGAGGATAACATTTTTATCCCGCCAAATGTAGACAAAAATAGTCTACTCTGGGCGCATACCAACACTTTAGCAACATGGACACACACATACACATATCCTGAACATGTTAGAACATAATATTACAAGGAAGAAAAGAAACAAGTCAAAATAAACAGTCAGGCGGAGTGGGTGGTCACATTGGATGTTTCATTCAGGCGGAAAGAGATGAGTTTTGGAAGAACAATAACAAGAACAAGAAAGAAAGAAAGAAAGAAAGTAGAAGAACAAGAGGAACACGAAGAAATAGGAGGAGGAAGAAGAAGAAGGGAGAAGCCATGAGAGCGCAATTCGGCGAATGACGATTTGGGCGCAAAGTCTATACGAGAGCGAGTCGTATCCCATAGGCGCGCATATCTTAGCCTACTCGGCCGACATGCGTGTATCCAATAAGCGCGCATCTTAAAAGCTACCGGAGTTGACGATTTAGTCATCACATACAAATCAGTCTAATGAATCGTTGTGACTGTGTCCATTCTTTAATCTCCAAATCTAACACAAAACACGGATATATTCAACATTTCATTTGGTACTCTATACACACTATAGTCTTTTCTGCTACATCACATTTGAAAGTGTCCCAGCATCTACGCCGCAAGATTTTTAAAGTATGCAATGGTCAACAACTGTTTCAATTTTTACATGATGTTGGTTTGTTCTATCGCATATAAATCATGTCGTCTTGTTTTTTTGTTGTTGGTTGGATTTTATTGGTAAGACTGATTTTAGTGATTTGATTGAAGAAAGAGAACGTATTTTTAATACAACAGATTTAAAGAAGATTTCTCAAGAGGTTGCGTGTGAAAGTTTGTTTGAATATTTAAGAGTAATAGGCTTTTTTTTTAAGATTTGAATCATTTTATAATATGTTAAGATAACGTCTCTCTGGTCCTGATTTGGCTCGGAAGAGTCCGCTGGACCTAAAGCAACAACCACGTAATGTAATGTTATCTACGTCGCAACAGGAATGTTCAGGAAGTTTCTTGCATGCCATGGATCGCACTTACTCCTGTCTGTTGATCTTTCCTGCATCCTACCGTGCTCGTATTTTCCTCATCTCCTGCAGTTTCTGAAGACGATGAGGTCTGACTGCATGAAGTCCAAATCCAGTCTGGATGGAATTCATTTTGAATCTGAGTGTACACTGTACACGCGCGCTTATGCGATACCCGAATCCGCTGATAAACTAGGAAATAGCGCGCATATGGGCCATCGGAAACGCGCCCACATAGGCTATAAACGTTTTGTTGACAATGGATCACATTTCGTCCCCCTTTTAAAGTATTTTTAAATCTTCTAACGCTAACGCTAACCCAAACCCTAATCCTAATCCTTACCCTAACTTTAACTTTATTGTTGGACTACTCTTTGGACGTAAAGATAACGAGGTCCGTCCAAAAAACGTAAATTTTCATGAATGTATCAAAAGAATGCCGTCTAAACATAATCACACCCATCGATCCACCCACCCATCGATCCACCCACCCATCGATCCACCCACCTATCCACCCACACACACACACACGCACACACACATACACACACACTAACCCCTATACTCGCTTATGAAGCCAGCCACAGCATTAACTACCACGACCAGCAAGAAATGTCTGAAAATCTTAACACTTTTTATTGCCGTTTTGAAAGCGATGATACGAAAGATAATGTCGAAGAGATCATAAAGCGTTTGAAAGAAGATACCGATGCTGATGACAGTGACTTTGATATCGATGGCGACACAGTAATTTCAGTGTTTCAAAAAGTGAATGTAAAGAAGGCTGCAGGCCCCGATGGTATTGGAGGGCGGACCTTGAGGTGGTGCGCGGCACAGCTGTGCGTAGTGTTTAGCCAGCTGTTTTCCTGGTCTCTGCGTGACTGTGTCGTGCCCAGTGTGTGGAAGCACTCTGTTATCTCACCCATCCCCAAGATCTTCCGACCCAAGCAGTTAAATGACTATCGCCCCGTAGCCTTCACATCCATAGCCATGAAATGTTTTGAAAACATTATTCTCTCTCGTCTACTCTTTCACACTCAGCCATTCTCTGACCCCCTTCAGTTTGCCTACAAACCCAATCGCAGCACTGAAGACGCAACTCTTACAATGCCTACACCCACCTAGAGACCCCCAGCTCCTTCGTCCGCGTCCTCTTCATCGATTTCAGTTCTGCTTTCAATACTATCCCCGCTCTCGTCATTGGCGGTGCTACAGTAGAGAGGGTCACAGAATACAAATACCTTGGCACTATCATTGACGAAAAGCTTAACTTCTCTTCTAACGTCAATGCTATTCACAAAGGTAGGTAGGTAGGTAGATTACCGTCCCCGGACACAATAGCGTATAGGGGACTAATGCACAAAAAATGCCAATCTAGAATTTATTGCCTCCAGAAACTCCGACGCTTGCATGTTCAAAACCGTATGCTCCAAACCTTGTATGATTCGATCATCTCTTCTATTCTCACTTTCTCCTTTGTATGTTGGCATGGAAGATTGTCTTTGGGCAGTAGGAATGTGCAGGACAGAGTGGTGAGAGTGTGTGGGAAGGTTGTGGGAGTGCAACAAGTGAGTATGATAGCGATATATGAAAGGCGAGTGGCGAGAAAGGCCCGTCGCATACTTCAAGACAGCAGTCACGTGCTCGCGCACCACTTCAATCTTCCTGCCCTCGGGTAGGCGCTACAGGACACCAAAGTTCAAAACTGTACTGTACAGATTTACCTGTATATAAATGAGAGAGAGAGAGAGAGAGAGAGAGAGCACTCCGGATGAAATAGGTTATTTATCGCTAAAATATTTTTAGGAACGAAAAACCAAAATATTATTCAATAATACGTCAAGTCTAAGTTTGGCGAGGATCACCATTTCCCGATTGTTCCGAGATTAACCACTACCCACCTGTTGCTTCGTCGAGTCAAGCGTGACTATTACACTATACAACGCAATTGGTGTATTACATCAGCTAATCCGTTCTTCTTCATTCAGTGTTCAACTCATCTCATCTTGCAGTAGTAACTGGAGAGTGTTGTGAACTCCATCTGCCCCCATTTCCGTTGCAATAATAATGAGAAATCATGCGTGGTGTTTATTATTAAATTTCTGGTTAAATCCGGGTTTATTATTAAAAGTAGGGTGGGCTTGTTTTTGCATACTAAGGCTACATAAATTTAATAGATTATCGGATGATGTCTGTTGTTTTAATAAAAACGCGCCCCGAGAGTTCCTTATTCACGACATGGATTCTTCAGTATATATGGATGCACGGCTTTCGGCGAGAAGGCCCGAAGTTCTCTGCTTCACGTCTTTCTTGGACGTGTGTGTTCCAAACTTCCGGTTGCTGAATGGCGTACATGTTTTGATAGTGATATTTTGACCCTGTTGACATGTTCGCCAAACGCCGCCCTCAGGGCAGTTCTGCTGTTTCGCCGTAAACTAAAAGAAATAAGTCAAAAACAACGATAGATTACAGATATACACTACTAAAGTTACAAATGTATCATGAAAATGTCCATGATAAGAAATGACTACAATCTACATCTCTACTTTGCCTCGCAAATTTAGGGAAGCACGGTGGCCTAATGGTAGAGCTTTGGCTTGCGGATCTGAAGGTCCCGGGTTCGAGCCCAGGCCGGGGCATTGTGTTGTGTTCTTGGGAAAGACACTTTACAAACATTTCCTACTCCTTCGCATGAGAGTATATACTCTCGCATACATTCCATCTTAACGGACTTTAAAGATCCTGACGCTCATGTCCTAGACGGGTGAGTGCCGGTAACAAGAACACACCCAGCATGCACCTTGTGGAATCATTTTCCTCGAATACGGGGTATCCACAGTATTAAGAAGAAGAAGAAGAAGAAGACGAAGAAGTGACAATGAGTGAATGGCGGTCTCTCCGATAGCGCTATTTGCACAGTCGAAAACATAGGTTTCACATTTCAAAAATCGATGAAGAATATTAGATCTAGTACTTACACTTTTCTTCTTTTCTTCTTCGTTAGTACATAGAAATGATTGATTGATTGATTGATTGTTGCTTTAGGTCCAGCGGACTCCTCCGAGCCAAATCAGGACCGGACAACCCCCGATCCGCATAAAAGATCTGCTGAAACAACCCTAGTGGGAAAATTGAATGCCCTCCACCGGCCAGTCACTTTACAATAGAACCCCAACTACTCGAACCCCCGGTTACAAAAACAAAATAGAATACAAACATCATTATAAATTATCAACAAAACACATACATATAAAATGCCTATATTGCTAAATAATAACATCATAGGAAACCCTAGTGACCACCCGGCAGAAAGCGTCCAACACTCCCAAGCTGATCCAACAGACCTCATACACAAACAAGGAGTCTTGTCCAGGAAGAGTTTTCAAGAAAAAAGGTAGGTCATTGATCTAGCGAAGAAGAAGATAATATAGCAGAGTGATAGGACAGAGCACGAATGGAAAAGAGCAAATGAGGAAGACAGCGACAGTGGGAATTTAAAGCACTAAATTTCCAGAAAGTGGGGTTACTATTTATACTGAAACCCTCGGAACTCCAACTGTTGCCGCAGTGAATCTGTCATGCCTATAAAGGAAAGACAGGTTTTCAACTGGGGCTTTCACTTTTCCCATTTATAGGTTAGAACAATCTACAGTGGCAAGATTGCTCATGACCCCAAGGGGTAGTACATAGAAATTTAGAAAGGAAAAAGCATCTACATGCCTCAACAAGGTCATCTGATTGGTCCATGGTTTGTACTTTCATGATGCAGACATAAGACTTTCTGCAACCGGAAGTATCGAACTCAAGGGCAAAACCACGTGACTTGGCTGCGAACTCCCCTAGTCATAGAAAGAAGGAGATGTGTCTCCATAGTTTGTACTTCCATGGTAAATACAAAGTCTCTCTCTCTCTCTCTCTCTCTCTCTCTCTCTCTCTCTCTCTCTCTCTCTCTCTCTCTCTCTCTCTCTCTCTCTCTTTCTTTCTCTCTATCATGAGCTCGAAATAACTACATGTATGAGAATAGCTTATTTTATAACGTCAACAAACATTTTTTGAATCGTCACTCGCGTCACTGTGAGGGTCAGTATTGCCTGATAATGTCATCGCCCCTTGGGGTCATGAGCAATCTTGCCACTGTAGATTGTTCTAACCTATAAAGGGAACAGTGAAAGCCCCAGTTGAAAACCTGTCTTGCCTTTGTAGGCATGACAGATTCACTGCGGCAACAGTACCCCCGTTGGAGTGCCGGGGGTTTCAGTATAAATAGTATCCCCACTTTATGGAAATTTAGTGCTTTAAATTCCCACTGTTGCTATCTTCCTCATATACTCTTTCCCATTCCTGCTCTGTCCTATCACTCTGCTATACTATCTTCTTCTTCGCTAGATCAATGACCTACCTTTTTTCTTGAAAACTCTTCCTGGACAAGACTCCTTGTTTGTGTATGAGGTCTGTTGGATCAGCTTGGGAGTGTTGGACGCTTTCTGCTGGGTGGTCACTAGGGCTTCCTATGATGTTAGTATTTAGCAATATAGGCATTTTATATGTATATGTTTCGTTGATGATTTGTAATGATGGTTGTATTCTATTTTGTTTTTGTAACCGGGGGTTCGCGTAGTTGAGGTAAACCCTCAGCCGTCCCCCGCGTGGGATGTCTTTATTGAAAAGTGACTGGCCGGTGGAGGGCGTTCAATTTTCCCACTAGGGTTGTTTCAGCAGATCTTTTATGCGGATCGGGGGTTGTCCGGTCCTGATTTGGCTCGGAGGAGTCCGCTGGACCTAAAGCAACAATAAATCAATCAATCAATCATGATAATGTCATCACATTTCATTCCCTAAATGGAAGTTTGCTCGCGATATGTTATGACTCGAAAAACGTTCACACTTATTACCTCTCTCTCTCTCTCTCTCTCTCTCTCTCTCTCTCTCTCTCTCTCTCTCTCTCTCTCTCTCTCTCTCTCTCTCTCTCTCTCTCTCGCTCCCCCACTTCTTCTTCTTCTTCTTCTTCTTTCTCCCTATCATGATCTTACGGTCTATTGCTGAAAGTTCATGCGGTGTCGCTGCCAACTATTAACGTCAGTCCATCATTGCCAGCCCCAGTGTCCATCATTTGCCTGCTGCCAGCATCTTAGCCCGCTAAAAGAGCTGTCACCGAAGGCCAGGGTGTAGTTTTATTCCGTCATCTCTCTCTCTTTCTCTCTCTCTCTCTCTCTCTCTCTCTCTCTCTCTCTCTGTCTCTCTCTCTCTGTCTCTCTCTCTGTCTCTCTCTGTCTCTCTGTCTCTCTGTCTCTCTCTCTCTCTCTCTCTCTCTCTCTCTCTCTCTCTCTGTGCAATCCATTGGCAAGGACTAATGGCCTATATCCAAGAAACGTTCTCCTCTTTTTTTCTTCTTCCTCCGTTTTCATTCTTCTTCTCTTTCTTCTTCTCACCTTCTGCCCCTCACCCCTATTTGTCTCTCTGTCTGTCTGCCTCTTTCTCTCTCCCTCTCTCTCCTTGTAGGACGATCCCCTTCAAAAAATGCCTCATTCCGATGATCTGTTAATTCATCATTCGGATGATCTGTTAATTCCTCATGCATTCGGATGATCTGTTAATTCCTCATTAGGATGATCTGTTAATTCCTCATTCGGATGATCTGTTAAGTCCTCATTAGGATGATCTGTTAATGCCTCATTCGGATGATCTGTTAATGCCTCAATCTGGTGATCTGTTAATTCCTCATTCGGATGATCTGGTCGTTCACTTCATAGTTTCAACGCACTGCATTACTTCAACCAAGAAACACACACACACACACACACACACACACACACATCCACACACACGCACACACACACACACACACACAACGGGTGGTATTAACTCTCCTTTATGCTAATTATACTACAAGTGTTTTGCTTCAAACTTAAAGAGCACCAGTGGATACGAAAGTGTCTGAATTTGAAAAGGATATGTGACGCTGACGTGCGTGAGCCTGGGGGTCCTTTCATCATATAATTTATTTTTATTTAAAATACGAAAGGAACAATGGCACAGATACCTAGATTACCTCCTACTACGCGCGTTTGGCATGACCTTTTCGACCTAAGTAATCTATTCCAGTTTGTCTGAAAAAGGTAATTATTCTTTTGAGAAATGAAAATATAGTATTGAGGCCAAATGCTTTAGAACACGAAAGTCGCGCACCAGCTTGCTTTAAAAAAACAAAACAAAACAATATAAATATGATTAAAGCGAGTCTGAGGTCTTGTTTTCACACGTTTACACTAGATATAGTATGATCGAAAGCTTTATGAAATCTGTAATATTAAAGTGAAATCTGTTGGATGAGGGTATGCTGCAAGACACGGATAACTTCACAGCGCGAGGCTAGAACAAAGGCTCTTTAAAAGTCAGCCATTACGGTCACTCACCATATACCTCACGCGTACGTACACTTCTTCCGGTCGGTCAATTCACCACAACGTCTTGGAGCATGTTCGTCACGTAACCGCTGCTAGTTAGTTAGTTAAAATAGATTAACGTCCCCGGACACGTAAGCGTATAGGGGACGATAACCTTCACCTGATAGGCACTTGTGCCTGGGCGCTTCTAGGGGAGATAAGCCATTTACTGCTATAGCAGACTGATTGATTGATTGATTTATTGTTGCTTTAGGTCCAGCGGACTCTTCCGAGCCAAATCAGGACCGGACAACCCCCGATCCGCATAAAAGATCTGCTGAAACAACCCCAGTGGAAAAATTGAACGCCCTCCACCGGCCAGTCACTTTACCTCAACTACGCGAACCCCCCCGGTTACAAAAACAAAATAGAATACAAACATCATTATAAATCATCAACAAAGCACATACATATAAAATGCCTATTTTGCTAACTAATACAATCATAGGAAGCCCTAGTGACCACCCGGCAGAAAGCGTCCAACACTCCCAAGCTGATCCAACAGACCTCATACACAAACAAGGAGTCTTGTCCAGGAAGAGTTTTCAAGAAAAAAGATAGGTCATTGATCTAGCGAAGAAGAAGATAGTATAGCAGAGTGATAGGACAGAGCAGGAATGAGAAAGAGTAAATGAGGAAGACAGCGACAGTGGGAATTTAAAGCACTAAATTTCCATAAAGTGGGGATACTATTTATACTGAAAACCCCCGGCACTCCAACGGGGGTACTGTTGCCGCAGTGAATTTGTCTTGCCTACAAAGGAAAGACAGGTTTTCAACTGTGGCTTTCACTTTTCCCTTTATAGGTTTGAACAATCTACAGTGGCAAGATTGCTCATGACCCCAAGGGGTGTTATAGCAGACGACCGTATGAACAAGCAGTCCCGACGTTTAGATACATTTTCGCAAATGTTTTTACCTCCTCCTCCTCTTCCTCCTCCTCCTGCACCACCACCTTCATCTTGCTTAGATTGTACATATGATCTTTTCGGACTTGTTGATGTTTAAAATGAAATAATTAAATGAGTTTAAGAACTCCATATCTGGCGCGAGAAAACCTGGTTAACCTTGGCTTGGAAAATCTGTGAGGTTTAGCCGATTTTTTTCGCACGTTTCTTATTAGGCCTTAGAGCACACTGGGTTGCAGGCGCCCTCAGCCTACGCATTCCTGGCTACAGTGTGGCTTTAGTGCTATACTTTAAAAGGATCCACACTGACCACGCCAGCTGCGACAGATTCATTTAACGTTCTCAGTGAGCGTTGTTCCACTGAAACTAAGGAGCTCACAACACAAAATAGCTCTTGGAAGCTATAATTTTTATTTTTTTAATTTTTAACATCAATAAATTCCGTAGTTTTTGTGCCTATTAAAATCCCCCGTTGGGGTGCCGGGGGTTTCAGTACAAATAGTATCCCCACTTTCTGGAAATTTAGTGCTTTAAATCCCCACTGTTGCTGTCTTTCTCATTTGCTCTTTCTCATTCCTGCTCTGTTCTATCAATCTGCTATACTATCTTCTTCTTCGCTAGACCAGTCATCTACCCTTTTTCTTGAAAACTCTTCCGGGACAAGACTCCTTATTTCTGTATGAGGTCTGTTGGATCAGCTTGGGAATATTGGACGCTTTCTGCCAGGTGGTCACTAGGGCTTCCTATGATGTTACTATTTAGCAATGTAGGCATTTTATATGTATGTGTTTCGTTGATAATTTATAATGATGTTTGTATTCTATTTTGCTTTTGTAAATGGGGGTTCGATAAATTAAAGTACAGCCTCAGCGTCCCCTGCGTGGGATGTCTTTATTGTAAAGTGACTGGCTGGTGGAGAGCTTTCAGTTTTACCTCTAGGGTTGTTTCAGCAGATGCGGATCAGGGTTTGTCCGGTCGCAAACTTGTTTTTTCCAACCTAGTTCCAGTCATTCGCCCAAAAAGGCAATCACCGAAGTCGAACGAAGCTCTCCGATGTGTTACGAAATGATGCTTGCATGACTACGACTAGTTGACATTAAGAATGATCGCTGTTGCTTCTAATTCTGTTCGATGTACACAGATTAGCATTTCGCAACGTATACTTTGTTATTATCGACCATATTTAATAGTTGCGTTCCTTGATTTGCATTTTGTTAGTTCTCAGCAGTTGGCTAATAATAACATTCCCCATTTCCTGCCTAGAACCAAGTAGACACTGTTATACAGTATACATAGGCTTAATCTACATTATAGAATTATTATAAGTCAATCTTCGCGCAGCGAAGAAGCTCACTAGCTGAATATAATTATTAGACCTGTATTGTTTGTTTTATACGTAAATAAATGTATAAACTATATCTATTCTAATTAATAATATTTAGGTCAATACTTTATAATATTTGAATCTTTAAATTTCCGGTGAAGAACGATTAGGCTAAGCGAATTGTTTTTTTTATAACTCGAGATCAGAGTTAAATTAATAGTTAGTTATTCATTGCTTACAGGGTCCAGCGGACTGCAAAGAGCCGAATCAGGACCACAAAATCAAGACAACTGGAGATCAGAGTTAAATTAATAGCTAATTAGTTATTCATTGCTTACAGGGTCCAGCGGACTGCAAAGAGCCGAATCAGGACCACAAAATCAAGACCACAACTTCGCTAGTAGTAGTAGTAGTAGTAGTAGTAGTAGTAGTAGTAGTAGTAGTAGTAGTAGTAGTAGTATAGTTATTTTGTTAAATCTGTAATTTATTTATTTAATATTATTATTATTATTATTATTATTATTATTATTATTATTATTATTATTATTATTATTATTATTATTATTATTATTATTATTCCTACTAAAAAAAAAACAAAAAGGAATAGTGTGCTGCTGTGCGTGCTTAATGGTGTAAATATGGTCAGTGACGTTTTGTTTGTTTTTGCTGAAGTTGGGTGTAACCCGAAATATTCAAATGGTGTTACTGGTTATTTTTTCTTATAGATTTACCAAAGTTTTCAGATGATTTATGCATACCTGTCAAGTGCTACGGATTTTTGCGTAGCGCTACGCATTTTAAACATTTTCCCATTGCTACGGCGTATCACAAAGCTGCTACGCAATTTTTCAAAAGTGACGATATTTTTTTACCAAGGGGGTTTTCGCGCGAAAGTAGTCTCTTCCGGTCGAGTCCGGTTTAAAGACACTTAGTAAAAGCACCACACTTCCGCAACACGTGTTCGTTCAGAACTTCAGTCTACGATCAGTCTTTGTGAGGGAGTGACAGACGGAGTTGAACAAAGAAAATGGCAAAGCCTCCACCTAAAAACTCAAACGACCAGGAAGGCACCTGCCTGAATGGGAAACCGATAAGGATTTTGAAGGCCTAGTGGAGAAGTCCAAAGAAAGTAGACTCAATAAAGTTTAGTAATAGCATTGCAACTCATATGCTATTACTAAACTTTATTGAGTCTACTGATGCATTAAAAAAATTGTTTTCCGTACCAGTGCTAGGAAAGTTTAGATCAACATGGAAGCCATGTAAATGATGTGATGCTGAACCTGGTCTTGAGACAAAATAGGAGATTTTCCTACCGATTTCTTTTCTCTCTCTCTCTCTCTCTCTCTCTCTCTCTCTCTCTCTCTCTCTCTCTCTCTCTCTCTCTCTCTCTTTTTTTTTTTTTTTTTTTTTTTTTTTTTTTTTTTTTTGCATTTTCACTTTTATTTTGAAAAACGTACATGAAATTTGAAAATGTTTATAATGATAATGGTAATAGCTAAAGTGTTGTGCATTAACAAGATTTTACAATAAATTTGTAAACACATTGGATGAGTGTGTTTATATTGGATGCAGAAGTTTCCAGTTTTGTTGCGAATCGCGTGATTCACATTAGTGCTACACCAAACCTCCATTTGCTATGGTTTTTCTGATAAATTGCTACACCACAACCCCAAAAACCCTTGACAGGTATGTTTATGGAAATTTCCGCCTGCCACGCAACATTTTTTTAATACGTGTTTCTCATTAAAATACATATCATTGAAATACATATAACAAATTTACTGTATCAGTTAAAAAGAATAATATTATTTAAATAAATAATTGCTTTGGTGCTTGCAATACAAATGTGACGGTTTTTTGAGACCATTATAAACTTGCTTTGCCTTGTGCTGAAGGGACATCAACGTATCCATAGCGCTTTGAAGTTTTGTCATGGTTTTATTGTTGATATAGATGTGAAATCGTTGTATGTGTGCATTATGTGTTATGTATTACTTTTTCTCTTTATTACTAATTGTGTCAGTATATTAATCATCATAAATGTAAAATAATAATAATACTAACTGCTTCGAAATGCGAATCTCGACTTGACTTAGAGCTTGAAGCTGTGCGGATCGAAATAGAATTAGATCTAGAAGCAACAGCGGCTATTTTTATGCACGGATGTTTCACCACAGGCGCTGAAGTCTTTTCTTTCGTCTTTGTAAACTCGTGGGCCTTCTACATACGTACGTAGTATAGTATGTAATTGAGGCCTACGAAAGACGAGACTTCCCAGCCTGTGGTTTCACGTAGTCCTGCCAGCATGCGTTCGTAAAACATCGGATAGCTTCTCTCGACTCGGAGAGCTTCGTTCGACTTCGGTAATTGCTTTTTTCGGCGAATGACTGGAACTAGGTTGAAAAAAACAAGTTTGCTGTCCGGTCCTGATTTGGCTCGGAAGAGTCCGCTGGACCTAAAGCAATAATCATGTAATGTAATGTAATGTAATGTGCCTATTAAAAGCCACCGCTAACCACCTCTCTTGAGCTAAAAATAGTGTCTACCGTAGCAGTAGGTGGCAGAATTCATGCAACAGTTACTCGGTAAGGTTTCCGTTTTAGGTTGATACAATAGACCCTACGTTGCCCCAGACACCGAAGACGCACTTTTCAAGCCGCGTGGTTCATTCAGATATAGGGCCAAAGGTCACACGGCTATGGTATGGGTGTACCATTAAACAGGGGAGATCACTCCCTGTCAGAACAGAAGTGGAAAATTAAAACGTTAGCGGTTAATTTGTGCAACGAAAGCCCACTTTATTATTGTTTAATGTAATCAGCAATGCGAATTTTAGGGTCAGCCCGTTCTCGCCAAAGTAAACTAAGCCTTCGAATTGGGGCCTTTCAGATTCCATGTGATGTGAATTTCGCGCATGTCTCCTCCCTGTAGCCAGTTAGTACCACTCACTGACACACATAATATGCACACACGGTACTTACTGTGCATGTACACGACGCATAACTTTGTCGCACTAAGCCGTTGCAGTTTGTATGAATGAAAAGAGTGTGCTGTGAATGTTGTTGACAATGCTCAGTCTCAAATTCAGTACAAGATAAATTGGCGTCAATGTAGGCCCAACCAACGTAAATAAAGTGTTTTTCTTTGCTTTGGCTACCGTAGATCGTAGAAAGTTGGCGGAGAGCGAGAGGAAGGGTGATTAGGTTGGGGGTGGGAAGGGGCGTGGGAAAAGGGGTGGTTGAAGTGAGGAGTGTGTAAGTATAACTAAACAAAATGAATGCTTAATATGTCTGTAATGCATTTTCAATTAGTTTGCATCATGAATTATTTTATCCAGCGTGCATGTTGTTGTTGTTGCTCTTCTTCTTCTTCTTCTTCTTCTTCTTCTTCTTCTTCTTCTTCTTCTTCTTCTTCTTCTTCTTCTTCTTCTTCTTCTTCTTCTTCTTCTTCTTCTTCTTCTTCTTCTTCTTTCTTACTTACTTTTTCTTTCTTTCTTTCTTCTTCTTCTTCTTCTTCTTCTTCTTTCTTACTTACTTTTTCTTTCTTTCTTTCTTTCTTTCTTTCTTTCTTTCTTTCTTTCTTTCTTTCTTTCTTTCTTTTTTGCTTTCTTTCTTTCTTTCTTTCTTTCTTGTTCTTCTTCTTGTTTTTCATATTATGACAGTCTAATTATGGTTTCAATACAATATTAGAAACATAACGCAGTCGTTGGAATTGATGTCATGTTTTAATAATTTTTAGAAGCGTATTACAGTTGCTGGAAAGGTTTTGCTTTGATACAAATAAGTCGTAGTAGTGTTGATAATAAGAGGTTATAAATAACGAAAACGTAATTAGCACCGTGCGTATCCAAACTTGAAGAAGACGGAAGATAAATGAATTGTTGAGATAGCTGATTAAAAGCTGTGGTGGGAGTGTCAGAAATAGTTTTCGGTGTTGGGAAATTAAAACAAGAAACAGGAAATAAGATGTAAAACAAAAAATAATATGTTGTTGATTATGAGAGTGGGTTATAAAGGAAATTTGCGAAGCATAAATATAAATGAAGACATTGATAAGTTTGATTATTCAGAAATATGGAGCTTTTTGTACTATAGGTTGTGAAATATTAAGAGATGTGAAGATGATTACAAATACAAATGAATAATAGTAATTTAGAAGAAAACAATTAGTGGTTTTGAGGGTAGGTGTGTGTTTGAAAGTTATAAGGCTATGAGAAGATATAATAGTGTGGGAAATCAATCTTTACTTAAAGTTATAGGAAAGACGTGGAGTATGGTTAATGTAGTTCTGTTTCACCTTTAACATCGCATAGCCAGTTAGGTGGTGAATGAAACTCCACAGTTTGGTGTAAGGAGGATAGGAGATAGTGAGATGGTTTTGGAAAGTTCCTTGAAATTAATATTAATAAGAGAACAAACGCATGCCCATATAGATATTGTTATGTATATTTATAATTGCACAGTTGACCAATCATTATTAAGTTGGGAGGCGTAACGTTGAGACTGGATACCCATTATGTATAAAAGATGTTGCACGAGTGAAAGGGGCTTTCCACTTCTCTCGGCCTCTCAGCTCTCGACCTCTTGGCTCTCTGCCTCTGGATTATGTGATTGAATTGTGCTAGAAAGGTAGGGTGAAAATGTTGTATTTTGATATATAAGCCTATTATGAATAGGGTAATCAAATATATAAATAGTTAGAAAAACAAAATGAAAGGGTTGTGTGTCAGTAAATAAAATCTCTCAAACTGTCTCTCAAACTGTCTTTCCGTTAGTGTAAAGTGTTGTCACCGTAGTATGTTAGGGATATTCAAGCCCTTGTTTTAGAAATAGGCCATTGCCCGGCCGTGATGTTGTAATTATCTGACTACCTCATACTATTCTTCTTCTTGCTCGTCTTGTCATTCTTGTTCTTGTTCCTCTTCTTCTTCCTCTTTCTTTCTTTCTTTTTTCCTCCTAAGAAGAAGAAGAATATCAAGAAAAAGACGAGCGCATCGATGACGAAGGTTCAAATCCCGTGGTGTGCAAGATAAAAGTGGCCAGTTGTCCGTGTTGCCATTGACAATATGATTGAGTTATGTACGTCCCTAACCCTTTTTTTCATCAGTGATGGATGTAGAGGTTAAACTTCAATGTTCCTTCCTTCATTCCTTCATTCATTCAGATCATTCATTCATATCTTCTTCTTCTTCTTCTTCTTCTTCTTCTTCTTCTTCTTCTTCTTCTTCTTCTTCTTCTTCTTCTTAACAGAGATCAGAAATCAGAAATCAGAAGTTTTAAATCAAATGTTACACTCGATGATGGTGTTTTTCTATCAGTAGTCGATTCAGCCCCAATGCTGAAGTCCTGATAGGTGTAACTCGGATTCGTTTATCCACGCAACCCGTTCAATCAGCAACAAGGCACGGAGTCAAACTTTATTCAGCGTATATCAACAACTGCATTCAATAGCCTTTTTACTTTCTTTTTTCTTACTTTTCACAGAGCACCGAATATATAGTTTTTCTCTCACCTCGAGATAACGTCAGAATCTTAACAGAGTGTAATGAATTTGTTTGCGTTTTATTTTTCTTTAATTTAAAAGTCTTTTCGCTTAATCCATTGTATTGCATTTATTTATTGCATTAAAATAAATATATTTTACATCACTTTCTTTGTGGTACAGGGAACCAATTAAATTCTGGTTTACACTAATATATAATATTCTACTTTACGGGTCAACAAAAGTGTCTTGATCTTATTCAATGTGTGAGTACTGTAAGCGTTTTTAGCTTAGAATTGCCCTTTATAAAATAAATAAATGAATATACAAAAACCCATAATAATAATAATAATAATAATAATAATAATAATAATAATAATAATAATAATAATAATAATAATAATAATAATAATAATATTAATAATAATAGTTATTATTATTATTTTTTTAATCATTATTGTTATTATTATTGTTATTATTATTAATAGTAGAGTAGAGTAGTAGCAGTAGTAGTAGTAATAGTAGTAGTAGAAGTAGTAATAGTAGCAGTAGTGGTAATAGTATCGTTATTATTATTATTATTATTATTATTATTATTATTATTATTATTATTATTATTATTATTATTATTGTTTGTTGTAGTAGTAATAGTAGTATCATCATCTTCATTATTATAATTATAGCTATTAGTATAATAATAATAATAATAATAATAATAATAATAATAATAATAATAATAATAATAATAATAATAATATTTTTTTATTATTATTATTATTATTATTATTATTATTATTATTATTATTATTATTATTATTATTATTATTATTATTATTATTTTAGTATGATTATAATTAATAATAATAATAATAATAATAATAATAATAATAATAATAATAATAATAATAATAATAATAATAATAATAATAATAGATATTATTATTATTTTTTAAAATTATTATTATTACTAGTAGTAGTAGTAGTAGTGGTAGTAGTAGTAGTAGTAGTAGTAGTAGTAGTAGTAGTAGTAGTAGTAGTAGTAGTAGAAAATACCAATTACCAATACGAGGATAATGCAGTGTGACACTAAATAAAATCATTCATACCAATTAAATGGACTGATTATAAAGCAATTTCAAACAAGTTAAAAACAAACAAACGAGCAAACAAAACAAGGGAAAAAACACCACCAGAAACACCTTGTTTATTTACAATGTTATTGCTTCATGTTCCAGCTTTCCGGCTGTGTTACCTTACTAGTACCTCCTGTGGTATCAACATATAGTAACAGTGCTTATAATTTCTGCCGAAGGAAGAAGAAAAAGAAGACAGAAAGAAAGAAAGAAAGAAAGAACAAGAAGATCACCTTTACCAACACCACTTCTATTGCAACCACTAAAACAACAAGAACAACAACAACAAGAACTACAACAACAACAACAACAACAACAGCAACAACAAGATCCTCTAGCTGTTCGCCATGGCTGGCGTGACTGGGGTCATGGGCAAGAAGGTCAGCCTCTGTGGTTGCCAATGGCGACAAGCAGCAGTCATGGCAGTCAGGCTGCGGTCAACCATAGCCACAGAAGCAACTACTGACGTCAAACCTTTTGAGGACATCCCAGGCCCAAGTGGACCTCCCTATTTTGGGACATACTTTCAATACAAGCTTGGTAATTCTGTTTGTGTAGTGTTGTTTCGTGTTATGTTTGTGTTGTGTTATGTTTTTTTGTTGTTGTTAAGGGAGGGAGGCGTGGGAATGGAAGGTGGTGGGTGTGAGGTGCTGAGCGAGATCAATTATTTGGTTTAGCACTGATTCAAATGTCCTATCATACGTCTGTCTGCAGTTTCCCGGCCAATTAGTGGACATTTTCTGTCTGTCTGTCTCTCTCTGTCTGTCTCTGTCTGTTTCTCTATCTCTGTCTCTGTCTCTCTCTGGTTTTTTGGTTCGTTTAATTGAACATCTTTTTTTTAATTTGATAATAACAATAACTAATACAACACAATACCGCACTACAATACAATACAAAATAATGTACAATACAACAAATCTTTCTTACCCCAAAAAGAATTGCAACAGGTTCACAGTTTATAACTATATTAAGAATACACAAACATCGACTTTATATGCACCTTATAAACATCATCCAAAACACCTCACTCTCAATGCTGAGAATCTCACACACAACAGCACACATACCACGCAGACACACCCAAACACCGCTCCCCTTCCTCCCCCCCCCCCCCACACACACAAACACACACAGTGTGAGGGCTAATAACGTTCTTCTCGGGATCTCACAAATTAATGACATATATACTGTCAAAATTAACCTTGAACAGTTTTTTCTATGAGAAAGTGCAAATTAAATCTTACTTTCGACTAAAAAATGTTTTCTTTTACTTTTTATGACATGACAGTGCTGTCGACTGTAGTATGTATAGCATCCATTATTATTATTATTATTATTATTATTATTATTATTATTATTATTATTATTATTATTATTAGTAGTAGTAGTAGTAGTAGTAGTAGTAGTAGTAGTAGTAGTAGTAGTAGTAAAGGATGTCTACTCTCTTCAACACTCTTCAACACTCTTCAACATCTTCCTTGAGCGCATCAGGTCAGATTCCCTTGCAGATCATGAAGGCACAGACAGCATAGGTGGTAGAGCAATCTCCAACCTCCGTGTTGCGGATGACTTTGATGTTATTGGCTGGATATAAACAAGAACTTGAACAGCTAATACAGAGGCTTGCCACCACTTATTGGAATGGAAATAAGTGCAGATAAGACCAAAATGATGACCAACAACACCAATGGAATCAACACGGACATCAAAGTACAAGACCAATCCCTCAACACCGTGCACAGTTTGGAATATTTAGGAGCCATTGTATCAGACAATGGGACCCGAAAGGACGTTCTCTCCAGGATCGCCCTGACAAGGTTGAAGCCCATTTGGAAAGTCAGGACCATTAGTCTACTCTCCAAGGTATGGCTGCTGCGCTCCCTTGTCATCCCCATCTTCCTATACGCTTGCGAAACATGGACCCTCACAGCAGATCTACAACGAAGAATACAAAGCATGGAGATAAGGTGCAGCAGAAGACTTCTTGGCATTTCCTATACCCAGCACATCACCAACGGCGAAGTCCGACAGACCTTCACACAAGCCGTTGGACAACACGATGACATGCTCTCAGTGGTGAAGAAACAGAAACTCCGATGGTATGGCCACGTCACCAGAACACCATGCCTTGCAAAGACCATCTGCAAGGCTCGTCGCATGGGGACAGAAAAAGAGGGAGACAGAAAAAGAGGTGGGTGGACTACATTTGACAATGGATTGCCTTGAGACCGAGCAAAGCATGAGGGTTGCTGAGGACAGAGAAAGATGGAGTGCGCTGGTTAAACGATCATCTGTGATTCCCCAACGACTTCCGAGTTACGGAAGAGAATAAAACAAAATAAGATAATAATAATAATAATAATAATAATAATAATAATAATAATAATAATAATAATAATAATAATAAGTAGTAGTAGTAGTAGTAGTAGTAGTAGTAGTAGTAGTAGTAGTAGTAGTAGTAGTAGTATTTTTTTTACATTTACTATTGTTGTCTGGCAGGGATTCTCAGCCCCTACAAGGTTATGGACACGATGAAGCAGTGGCACCGCCAGTACGGAGGCTTGGTGAAGGAAACATTGCTAGGAGAGACCGTCTTGCATGTGTTCGACCCCGAGGACATTAGGACAGTGTACCACAACGAAGACAAATGGCCGCATATCGTGCCCTTGATGTCCGAGAGCAGTCGTCTTTTCCGTCTTCAGGCTGGCATGTCTCTAGGTTTGGGAAACACGTAAGTGTAATCAAGTGACCGGTATCGGAGCCTATGTGACCTATGCTTAATTTCCGTTGACGTATGACGCTTTTTTGTAGTGAAACGTTTTTTCTACTGTGCCATGTTGTTTGTTACCAGAAGTAAGAGCACAGCATCGCAACAAGCAACAAACCAAATGAAAGAAAGACTGTTTTCGTCTGTTTTGGATGGTTCGATACAGTTCGTTTATTGAGATCACTCTCAGCTAGCTAGGTACTTTTTAGCCAAATAAAAGAGGATGGGGGAAAGTAAGACGCCTGATGGAGTACAGGGGAAATTAATAAGGAAATTATTAGTAGTCCGTGTTAGAGTGCCCCAGCCAGCATTGCAAGCTTGGGTTTTGCACACCATTTTGTGAAATGCTATTTCTCCGTGATCAGTTTAGGCCTGTGTATCAGAGCTCAAGGAGAGGTACAGTTATGTTCGTGAATGATTCAGTTTTGTATTAGAAGTTTTATAAATCAATTTATTTATTTATTTATTTATGGTTTAAAAATTTATTTCTTTAGTTAGGCATGGATAGTTCAGTGGTCAGAGCGCATGACTTTTGTAAGTTCGTCTTGTGCGACGTGGGTTCGAATCCTGACTTTAGCAAACTATTGTGTGATTGCTGGATATTAGTGGCCAGTGCCTTGAGAAGCTCTCTGGTCCTGTAAGTGCTCTATAGAAGAGCAATATGTTTAGTGATTCGTGTAACAAGCTGCTGGTTTTTGCAAATCATTTGCACTTACTTCCATTGACCATGTCAGTTCACTTTACGACTTGACTTGGCTCGTGTGTTCAGTAACGATGGGGAGTGGCATCGTGTGCGGAGTCCAGCGAACAAATTGTTGATGATTCCAAAAAAAGTGGAAAACTTTCTACCTGGAGTCAGTCCTGTGGCAGAGGACTTTGTCCACCTGATCAGGCAACGTCGTGACAAGGACAACGAAGTCCCAGACTTTTCCTTGGAGCTGGGACGCTGGAACTTAGAAAGTAAGTGTACGGAGAATAAGGTCATTTCAGTCTGTTGTAAAATGCTCACACCGACAAACAATCATTGCCACTATTTCGCTTGTACGTACCTGGACTCTCAGGATAAACATTGAGAGGTGTTGTACAAAAGGTTTTATCTTACCGCCTTGTCCTTCGAAGAAAATACGAGACCATGTCACTCCAGTCTTAAAACAACAACAATTCTTCTTCTTCTTCTTCTTCTTCTTCTTCTTCTTCTTCTTCTTCTTCTTCTTCTTCTTCTTCTTCTTCTTCTTATTATTATTATTATTATTATTATTATTATTATTATTATTATTGCTGTTGTTGTTGTTGTTGCTGTTGTTATTATTATTATTGCTATTACTATTATGTATCCTTCTTAGATAGTGCTTTTCCAGCTCAAGAGCTGCCCAAGGCGCTGGCCGATACAGTATCTAACTCAGGCTGCCCGAGGTGTCCACTGGCTACTGTTGCAGACCGCATTAAATACAAGATCAATCTTCTTACAAACAAATATATTCACGGAATCGCTCCTGTTTATCTCTTTGACCTAATCACTCTGTACGGCCCATCAAAAAATCTCCGCTCTACCGACGACTGCTTGAGACTCAAAGTGCCTCGCACCAGGTTTATGTCTGACAGTCAGCGCTCTTTCTTATATTAAGCTCCCGTCATCTGGAATTCACTACCATTTTCACTCCGTCAGAAACAGTCTGTATCTTCTTTTAAAACTGCCCTCAAAACTAATTTTTTTCTTCCATAGTGGCTAATTTGATCTCACTTGCGCTGACCGGCTTGTGCAGCGTCTACAGACCTACCACAGTAAATAGTGATGGGTTGTAGCATGAGTGGTTTGTCTGTGCGCGTGCGGGTGCTGTTGTTGGGTGGGGCGGTGTGTCTGTGTGGAGGAGGGTGTGTGGCGTGGCAGGGGTGGGCGCGTGCTTGCGTTCATGTGTAAGGATGTTGAGTTGGGGGGATGTTGTGATGGGGGATGTTGTGATGGGGGATGTTATGATGGGTTTGTGTGTGTTGTGTGTGTGTGTGTGTAGGTGTGTTTGTGTGTGCATCCTTGATTATACAGTGTTATCTGGACAAATCAGTGAACATCTACATGACTTGTATTGACATGCCTACTTGTTTTGACGTCAGAACAATGATCCGTTAGGGTTAGGGCTGGGTTAGGGTTAGGGTTCGAACACTTCAAAGTACTTAAAAATGGGGACGAAATATGACCCATTGTCAGCACAACGTATGTGGTGTTTCGGGAAAGTCATGATACTACTGTGTAACCTCGGCTGAGCGTGTGTGTGTGTGTGTGTGTGTGTGTGTGTGTGTGTGTGTGTGTGTGTGTATGTGTGAAAGAGAGAGAGTCAGTCTAGTGATAAATAATACATATATCATTTATGTTATATATTATGCTGTAATGTCATTTTTCGTGTAAGCGTGAACGCGCGCCATAAAGTGTGCAAACACGAGCAAAACATAGACCTACTATTTTACTACACACAAATTTTTCAATTCTAGTCATTCCGTGAGGAGACATTGTGTTAATCTATAATTGATTTAACCACCCTAGTGTCGGAAGGTTGTTGTATGTATGATTGTGTTTGTCATGCTGGATTGCTTGCTTTTAATTGTGTGCTTTTCTTCTGTATAAACATAAGCAAATTATATTATATAGGCCTACACAACAGAGTACCCCATGCGCACCAAGATTTCTTCGATGTAAAAGTTGAATCCAAATAAAATGTCTTATGTCTTATGTCTTAATCTAAATTATGTATGTCTTTTTTCCCTCTTTTTCCCTATTGTTTTTTTTTTTGTCCGTCGCAAATGACATCCTTGTCAACTCTGTTACGTAATCTCGTTAAGCAGTAAGCACAATTAATGAACATAAAAAAATAATGAACACTGGCTTACACATTCTTGTTATCACATTCTTATTACTATTACGTGTTTTCTAGTTCTTGTCTTAAAGAACCCTTAAATCACACATTTCCCGCTTTTTATTTTTAATTGTATTTCTTTTTTTTTTAAATGTGTGCACCTAGAGCTTTTTTTGAAATTCACAGTGAGTGTTCCCACACAAGGAAAAATAACATATTTACCCCCCTTCCTTTGTCTCCTTAAAAAAAAAAAACTGTTTCCAAAGCATGGTTATAATATAAAATCCATATTTTTGTGTTTGTCTATTCATAGCATCTAGTTTGATTCTAAAAATAGCGCCGCTGAAGATGTGTGTAGAGTAGGTACACAGTTGTTTGTTTACAAAACATGGAAAAGACCCGTCTGCAAAGTCAAAGCTTAGCTTGCTGTTTGGTTTGAGCCACGATCACGCATTATATCATCTCTGCGATAACAATGCAAGTTCCCAAGGCAACTCATTGCCACAACAACAACAACAACAACAACAACAATAACAACACCACCAACAACACCAAAATTACAATAGGATTTAATAAGTTCTATTCTCTCTTTTGTACTTGTGTTTCATTTGAAAAAAAAATCTATTATTTTTGGTTGTTGAAAAAGGCTTAAATAAGCAAAAAAAATTTTTGAAATTTTAGAAATTTTGAAAAAAAAGAAAACAGACATGAATGTTTTTTTTTCTCTCTGTACCATTACAGAAATACTGATTTCGTTTTATTCGTTATTATTTATTATTAATTATGGTTGTCTATAGTTATGTTTATGAGCAGTGTATGTCTTTTGATGTTTTATGCGCTTTGAGCAGATATATTGTCTGATATGTGCGCTTTATAAATAAAATTATTATTATTATTATTATTATTATTATTATTATTATTATTATTATTATTATTATTATTATTATTATTATAAAACAAAGACTATTCCTATTCCTATCCTATCCCGTAACTCGAAGGTCGTTGGGGCACCACAGATGATCGTTTAACCAGCGTACTTCATTTTCCTCTGTCCTCAGCAACCCTCATGGCATCCATCAGTGTCGAGTCAGCCCATTCTAACTATAATAGTTTTTGTTTAAAAGTCACAAAATCATAAAATGAAATCCTCGTGACCATAGCCTTTTAAACATAATGCAAATGAATGTTTTCCACAGTTTGGCGTGGGCCCTTCACACCATGATTAACTATGTAGTTTTTGACAGTGAAGCATGTGTGCCAACTTCACGGTCACCTTTGGTCGTTTATTCACAGCGCCTAATGTAAACGTTGAAGACGTTTCTACTTTCAAACCTTTTAAGGTAAAAACTAGATCTATGTACTCCTCCTACAACTAGGATGTTTTATTTAAGAAATCTATGTACCGTGAAATGTGTTTGACGGCTTGTCGTTAAACGTATGTGTGGGATACAGTTGGGGGGTGGGGGATAGGGCGAGGTTAGGGTGGGGTGAGGGGGTGAGTGTTGGGAGATATGTGTGTGTGTGATGGTAAGGGGATGTACTTCCCACACCTAAACTTTTAAAAACAACCACGTACCGTACCGTGAAATGTAGTTGTGAGGGTGGGTCTATTGTTGCTGGGCTCTGCACAATGGATTGCTATTACCCACTCGTCGTTCGTCTGCGGGGATCGTCTAGTAAATCACCCTATGACTAATCCTAATACATTTATAAGTTTGGCCCGGTCTGTGTTAGGATGGGGTTACAGAGATAGGGAGAAAAGTGTAAATACTACTACTACTACTACTACTACTACTACTACTACTACTACTACTACTACTACTACTAATAATAATAATAATAATAATACAGGATGCTATAATATGTACGCGCCTTTCCCCAAATCAATCAGGCTCAAAGCACGGCGATCTATACCAACATACACGCTCACCTGTCTCATCCACCCTCACACACACCAAATACATATCCATCACTCAAACATGTGGTGTAAAGGCAGAGAGATCGCTATTGGAAGACAGAAAGAAAATCGAATTTTTATTTTTGAAATTTTTATATTGACTGCGTCCTGTACCATTATTGAAGGAAAGTAAAGATTCACTGACACACTAGCTCTCACACGACTATGAAACATAGGTAGTCCATCCACTTGTTAACAGTAAATATCACACATTTATTTCCTCTACTCTATACAAAATCTTCTAATCACTATACTAACTTAAATGTCCAATTTTCACTTCGAGTAGTTCGCTCCTTGATAGGTCTATGCAGCTACTGTCTCATCATTGGGATAATAGGGCTTTCTGTCCTATTGTTCGTGTTTCTGGAAGAGTGGACTATCGCACAGTCCTTCTAGAGCAGTTTTGGTGCACGGTTTCTAGTGACTTAACTGTCTCGTCGATGAGCGGTGTTGTGGTCTCGTCTTCTGGGTAGTAGACCAGTGGAGCACACTGCTCTCGCTGCTCAAGGTTGCAGGCCACGTGTCAGGGTTGCCTCTCTGTGGAGTTTGTTCCCAGCCGTGGACCAAGATGCCTGCTCGTCTTCTTGACAATGTCAGGCTCTGGTTATACTGTCGATGAATGATTTTCACCCGTCAGCTGCTGAATCTTCCGCTAGAGAGGTCTATCAACGTGCGTCTTGCTACGATGATGTTCGGACAAAGACTAACTATCGTCACGCTGTGGTCAGCCCAAGCGCGCGAGATCACAAGACTAGTAGCGCCACTAGTAGCGCCACTGCGGGGTTGGTGGGTGATTGGTCAGCTGGGTGACGTCACGGCTTATCTTATGAAGCTGTAGCCTACGTATGCTTAACACAACCTTCTTCTGTCGTCTGCTAGTCAGCGAATTAACTGTACACAGGTCAAAGCAGACTGACCGTGTAGGCATGAAGCTTTAGTGCTAGGTTGAACTTGCCTATCGCGACAGTATTTTACGGTCTGTTTTTTTAAATATGTGTTTGCGGTGTGTGTGTGTGTGTGTGTGTGTGTGTGCGTGTGTGTGTGTGTGTGTGTGTGTGTGTGTGGGTGTGTGTGTGTATGTGTTTGTGTGAGGTAGGGTGTATGGGAGAGGAGAGGAGAAAGGGTGCTGAGGGAAACGTAGGTGGCGTTTCGGGAAAGTCATGATACTACTGTGTAACCTCGGCTGAGCGTGTGTGTGTGTGTGTGTGTGTGTGTGTGTGTGTGTGTGTGTGTGTGTGTGTGTGTGTGTGTGTGTGAGGTAGGGTGTATGGGAGAGGAGAGGAGAAAGGGTGTTGTTATCTAACTGTTGATGATGGTATAGGAAACGAAGAAGGGACGTAATCTGGTGATGTTCGAATCGGGGTTCACACGACCACGTAATACACTTTCCTTGCACTGATTGCTCTAAGAAAACGAACAGTTCAATACTACAATATTAAAATGATAAACTGCTTTCCAAATGCTCTTAATACTTATAGACTAATACTCTAATTTTTGTTGTTTGCAGCTGCCGCCATGAACCTGTTCAGCAAACGCATGGGTTATCTGAACGATGAGGCAGGGCGACAAGAAGCCAAGGAGGTGGTGGATGCCATGCACGAAGTGTTTGATCTGACCATGCACCTCGCCTACAGTCTGCCACTGTACAAGATGTTCAGCACGCCCAAATGGAAAAAGGTCTTCGCCGCGGAAGAGCTCATTATCAGGTTTGCCACTTGTTATAAACAATCATGCTTTAACATTTTATCATATTTAATTCATTGCTGGAAGTAATTTTCTTGCGTTTCATTTGAAACCACACATAGAAAATATCCCCAATACAGGCACACAAATGAGCAATCAACCTCACCTTTAATGGAAAGCATGCACAATCTATTAAGTCTAGACGATGTTTTGTTACCTCTTGCAGGGTTGTGCAGAAGAGACTGAAGGAGGCGATGGCAGAGCTGGACAGGCAGGTGGCTGACAAGACGCTGAAAGAGAACAGCTTCCTCTTCCTTCGTTACATGCTTAACAGAGAGGAACTCACCCTTCTGGACATCACCACCTTAGCTCACTCTCTTTTCACTGACGGCTTGCCTGCGGTTAGTTTATTATTATTACTCCTACGTTGAAATGTTCTTATAATGTTACAACGCTGGGCGAACTCAAAGAGCTGCTCAAGGCGCGCATTCCGTTGCAGGGACTGTAAAGATCCTGACGCTTATGTCCTAGATGGGGGGGGGGGGGGGAGTGTCAGCTACACAAATATAAGATTACCCAGCAAACACTAGGTCCCTTTTCTCCCTTTCCCGGTCGTGAGTTCACTCAGCTGTCGGCCTATCAGGCGATGCGCTTAAAGCAGTTAGATCCGGAATCTGACAGCGCCTTGAGCAGCTCTTGAACTGGAAAAGAGCTAAATAAGAACGATTAAATTATATAAATGTTCAGTAGGTTTGGTTTCGTGTGGCCAAGCGACAAATGACAGTAGGCCTATCAGTCACAATACAATTTCTGATTTTCTGACCGAAAGGTTTGGAGGAAAAACAAAAGCACACAACTCAACCTTTGCCTGTTGTTATCGGTATACAGACAACTCCGCAACTGCTGTTCATGCTGTACCTGCTGGCGACCAACCCTGAAGCGCAAGAAAAGGCGTACCAAGAGGTGATGTCTCTCGTCCCACCTGGTACCACCCTCACTGTGGAACACGTGGCACAGATGGCCTATCTCAGAGCCTGCTTTAAAGAAAGCGTCAGGTAGGCAAACCTTTGCACCACCTTAACAATGCCATTGGATGGCTTGATAGTGCAGTTGGTTAGGGTACTGGATTCCTATGCCGAAGGTCGCGGGTTCGTGTGTGTGGGTGTTGTATGTATGTATGTGTGTGTGTGGGGGGGGGAGGGATGGGTAAATGTATATTTTTGTGTATGTGTGTTTGTGTGTGTGTGTTTAAAATAATTACTTCCCGTGTTCGAGCAGAATGCATTGATTCTGGTTGTTTATATTATTTTTCCTAAATCGAGTGATTTCTCATTGTATTTATAATGCGCATCAGATAACCTGTGGGTGTGTGGGTTTGTGTGAACGTGTATTCAGGAAGAAATGGGTTGCTAAACTTGCCTTTTCATGCACAAATGGGGTTTTTAGCTAGAGCCCGACGTTTTCCCAAAACCCGCCTTTTTTTTAGGACATGGGAGTGTTCTTTTAGTGCATGGAAGTGTTTTAAGTACATGGGAGTGTTCTATCCGGGACGGAGCCAATCTAGCTGCTAATAGACAAAATTTCAAGTAAACGTGAACCTATTTCGTCCCTTGAAGGTGGCGAAATAGGTCAACTTTTGAGCATGGAAGGAGCCAGTTTTAGATCTGAGTCTTACATCATTTTTAGTTGAATTTTGTGGTCTTTCCGTTGAAAAAGCACGTTCCGATTCCCAAATTCTTTCAAAACTTCTTTTGCCCTGAATACACGCTTTTGTGTTTGTGTGTGTGTGCGCGCGTGTGTGTGTTCGTGGCTGGTCTGTCAAGCTCTGTGTATTTTTTTTTAAAATCCGATATCCTTCCCGTATTACATGCATTTTCCAATAACAAGCATTACATGTAGGCCTACTGTACAAAGTTCAGGAAAGGGGATGATGTTGCTGTGTTTTCTTGTTCAGGATGTTGCCAATCATCAACGAGACGAAACGTGTGACGAAGAAGGACCTGGTACTGAGCGGTTATTATGTGCCTGCTGGGGTTAGTCTAAGTCTGTTCTCCTTATCATAGTTGTATGTCCAGACTTATCTGGAGACACTTTGACATAGTCGGGAATCTGAACGAGTCAAACCTCTGTCGTTCCGTAGTTCCGTCTTTCTTAAGACCCAGATTTTGACTAAACTTCATGCCAACATTATTACCTGAGTAACTTATTGGCCAGCCTCTTGTGCAGTTGTATCTGCTTTATCTCAGAGGTCTAGGTCGCAGCTGGCAAATCTTTGCTAGAAACGTTTTGTTCAATATCTACTTAAAAAAAAGAAAAAAAGCTTGAGTGATTTTAATATATCTTTGGTATACATGCACTTCAACTTCATTCAGTGTATGGCCAATCATCTTGTGGCTGCCCGTTGGTCGGTCGGTCCGTCGCAGGGTCGGTCGGTATATCGCCTCTCTCATACATTGTTTTGTGGCATTAAAAAATTACTGCAACGATTTTGTTTTAAAACTATGTGTATATTTTAGAAAAATATATAATTCATATTTGCACTTTCTCAAAGGTCAAGGTCGCTGAGGTCAATCTTTTTTCAAACACATAGTGCGCTCGTTCTAAAAATTAACATAACTAATGCTGATAAAAATTAGCTTGCACATAGTTCATTTAACGTTTCATATTTTAAATGTTATTCTTTATGATAGCACCATTAAAAAAAAAACTGGATAAAAAGAACAGGCACAAGAATCTTTACTGTTTTGAAACAGCTATTTTTCATTAGATAGGTAGGTCACAGAGTGATCACTCAGCGTCCGCAATAAACATGTCGGTTATGGTTGGATGTCTTCAAATACATTTTAATGGTTTTCCATCTTTTTTTTTAAACTACCGGTAAAAATTCAATGAAAAACTGAATAGCAGTCTATACTTTAAACTAACCACTAGAATGGTGATGACGACGACAACGATTATTATTATTATTATTATTATTATTATTATTATTATCATCATCATCATCATCATCATCATCATCATCATCATCATCATCATCATCATCATCATCATCATCATCGTTAACACACCACAATCATCACCTTCTTCATCATACCACTATCACCTTCTTCGTTTCTTCTTTATCTTCATCATTGCCACCACCACCACTACCATTATTATTATAATTATCATCATTGTCCCCCCCCCCCCCCCCCCCGTAAGGGGGTTTCTGTATAAATAGTACCCCTATTTTCTGGAAATTTAGTGCTTTAAATTCCCACTGTCACCGTCTTTCTCCTTTGTTCTTTCTCATTTCTACTCTGTTCTATCAATCTACTATCTTCTTCGCTAGACCAGTCACCTATCGTTTTTCTAGAAAACTCTCCCAAAACTCCTCATTTGTGTATGGGGTCTGTTGTTGGGTCAGCTTGGGGATTTTAAACGCCTTCAATGATTAATTTTAGTTTAGAAGAAAGATGATGTGTTATTAGATGTATTATTATTATTATTATTATTATTATTATTATTATTATTATTATTATTATTATTATTATTATTATTATTATTCTTGTTGTTATCATCATCATCATCATCATCATCATCATCATCATCATCATCATCATTATTATTATTATTATTATTATTGCCATTGTTGTTGTTATTATTATTATTTACATCATCATCATCATCATCATTATTGGCGGTTGCAGAAGTAGTTAAATAGATTAATACAGGAATGTGGGATAATTATTCTAATGATTATTGATGTGTTATTAATGGACATTAATTATTGCCAAACTTTTTATTCAGTTAAGGGTCTGTTGTGATGATATTAGAATTTAATAAGAAGTAAGAAGTAAGAATGTTTTTTTTATTCTTTGAACTAGCTTTTTATTCTTAAATTTAATGTGAGGGCATTTACTGGACTCGTAGACCATGTACAGAGTCTTTGCTCTACTGTTTTTACAGATAAATCAATGTCATTATTCTTATTATTAATTTAATATAATCTAATGCGTAAATATCTACTGATAATGTTCGATGCATTATTCTTATTATTAATTTTAAAATGACAATTCTTATTTATTGATAATGTTCTATGCATTTTGTTTTAAAAGAATTTCTTTTAGGAAAGAGATAGAGAGCGAGAGAGGGAGATAGAGAGTGCATGTGTATTTGTGCGTGCGCGCGCGAATGGGGGCATTTGTAGAGAAATGTATAATGTGTAAACCTGAGTCATTTTAATTAAATCATTCTCCTACCCTCAACCTTATCCCATCGGCGAACCTTTCAGGCCTATTTGTCTACAAAACAATCTTCCCACCCTAACATTACCTTTCTTCCTGACCTGCTTTTACGGTAAGAGCCATCAATGTAGAATAACTTCCTTAGTAGGAAAACAAACAATGACATATCCTCCTTTGTGGAATTTCAGCATTCTCATCCCTCCTGGTACTTGTACATCCAGTAATAGTATTCCAAGTAATCCAGTGTGTAACTTCACTTTTCACAGCTTTATTTTGTCACACCTGGCAACCCCTTGGGGTCATGAGCAATCTTGCCACTGTAGATTGTTCTAACCTATAAAGGGTACAGTGAAAGCCCCAGTTGAAAACCTGTCTTGCCTTTGTAGGCATGACAAATTAACTGCGGCAACAGTTCCCCCCGTTGGAGTGCCGGGGGTTTCAGTATAAATAGTATCCCCACTTTCTGGAAATTTAGTGCTTTAAATTCCCACTGTCGCTGTCTTCCTCATTTGCTCTTTCCCATTCCCGATCTGTCCTACCACTCTGCTATACTATCTTCTTCTTCGCTAGATCAATGACCTACCTTTTTTCTTGAAAACTCTTCCTGGACAAGACTCCTTGTTTGTGTATGAGGTCTGTTGGATCAGCTTGGGAGTGTTGGACGCTTTCTGCCGGGTGGTCACTAGGGCTTCCTATGAATGTACTATTTAGCACTATAAGCATTTTATATGTATGTTTTTTGTTGATGATTTATAATGATGTTTGTATTCTATTTTGTTTTTGTAATCGGGGAGTTCGCGTAGTTGAGGTCAACCCTCAGCCGTCCCTCGCGTGGGATGTCTTTATTGTAAAGTGACTGGCCGGTGGAGGGCATTCAATTTTCCCACTGGGGTTGTTTCAGCAGATCTTTTATACGGATCGGGGGTTGTCCGGTCCTGATTTGGCTCGGAAGAGTCCGCTGGACCTAAAGCAATAATAAATCAATCAATCAATCAATCAGTCACACCTGGCAGCGACACAGCGTGATTCCGATTCCCCTTAGACTGCTAAAATCACTAACTCTATTTCTTGGATCTGTATCTCCTTTATAATTATATGTCATAACTACACCATACAATAGGCCTATATTATTTAGTTATGAACGTGGCATGAGTGAGGGGTTGTGCAGCTGGATGCACCCTCTGTGTGTGTGTGTGTGTGTGTGTGTGCGTGTGCGTGTGTGTGTATGTGTGAGCGCATGCTTTTTTGTTGTTTTCTTTCCTTATTTTGGTAGTCTGCTTTTTTGTTTCGTTTCCTGACAAAATTTGTGTGCGGTTCGCTGATGCTTTGTGGATGTGAGTGAATGATTGAAGAAATTGTTTTTAGGTCCCGAGATATTCACAGATGTCGGGACCAATTGTGTTTTTAATTGTTACTTTTAATGATTTATGCCATTCCCAGACGCGCAAAGCAAATTCTTCTGTGTGTTACATTTGAAGCGAATAAAGAATCTTATGTCTTATGTCTTATGTCTTCTGCCAAATGGTCCTTAGAGCTTTCTATGGTATTATTATTTAGCAATGAAGGCATGTTATAAGCTATGTATGTGTTTTGTTAATTTTTTATAATACTGTTTATATTCTATTTTGTTTTTTTATAAACGAGGGACTCGATAAATTAGAGTACAGCCGCAGCGTCCCCTGCATGGGATGGTTTTATTGCAAAATGACCGGCTGGTGGAGTGCCTTCAGTGTTACCATTAGGGTTGTTTCAGCAGATTTTTTATACGGATCAGAACGAGTCCTCTTTCAACCAAGTTGTGGTCTTGATTCGGCTCTTTGCAGTCCGCTGGACCCTGTAAACAATGACTAACTAACTAATCACTGTTGTTGCAGACATTTGTGAACCTGCGAAGCCACGTGTTGTTTCGGCATCCAGACTACTTCACGGAGCCCAACAGATTCCTACCGGAGAGATGGATAAGAGAGGACGGAAGTCCCAGCGAAAGGCCCCACCCTTACGTTGTCTTACCCTTTGGATTTGGACCACGCATGTGTATAGGTAGGCACCCATTTCTCTTTACTATTACATTACATTACATTACATTACATGATTATTGCTTTAGGTCCAGCGGACTCTTCCGAGTCAAATCAGGACCGGACAACCCCCGATCCGCATACAAGATCTGCTGAAACAACCCTAGTGGTAAAACTGAAAGCTCTCCACCAGCCAGTCACTTTACAATAAAGACATCCCACGCAGGGGACACTGAGGCTGTACTCTAATTTATCGAACCCCCATTTACAAAAACAAAATAGAATACAAACATCATTATAAATTCTCAACAAAACACATACATATAAAATGCCTACATTGCTAAATAATAACATCGTAGGAAGCCATAGTGACCACCTGGCAGAAAGCGTCCAATATTCCCAAGCTGATCCAACAGACCTCATACACAAATCAGGAGTTTTGTCCCGGAAGAGTTTTCAAGAAAAAAGGTAGGTGACTGGTCTAGCGAAGAAGAAGAAAGTATAGCAGATTGATAGAACAGAGCAGGAATGAGAAGGAGCAAATGAGAAAGGCATCGACAGTGGGAATTCAAAGCACTAAATTTCCAGAAAGTGGGGATACTATTTATACTGAAACCCCCGGCACCCAAACGGGGGTCTTTACTATTACAACGCGTCGTATTCTGTATAGTTCGATTATCATTCCCTTCGTCGTCGTCATCACTATTGTGATCCTCGTTGTGATCGTTATCATTCTTATTGTCATCGTCTTCTAGGATCTTTAAAAGGCCGCGTGGCGGAATGCATGTTTGAACATACCTCGGTTAATACGCTCATCCGAAGGAGTGACACTCTAAGCAACTCCGGTAATGAACACGGTGCAGCACATCACCCAGCGCGGGAAAACAATAAACAACAATGAAACGAGCGAGTGAAATGAAAGGAAAACATAACATTCAGCGTGGTGGCCAGGAAAAACCGCATTCAATGCAGAGACATGTTTAAGCTAGAAATGTGGATTTTGGAGTGTGTGCCTACTGTCTGTTGCAGGTCGTCGGTTTGCGGAGCAAGAGACGATGGTGTTCCTGAGCCACGTTCTGCGAAACTTCCGTTTGGAATGGCACCACCGCCCCATGGGGCAGAAGTGTGTCACTCTTAATATGCCCGACTGCCCTGCCAAATACACCTTCCTGGACCGATGATGGATGCAAAGGTGCAACAATGCAAAGATTCAAGGGTACAGAATACACAGATTCAAGGGTAGAAGAATGCAAAGATTCAATGTTACATGACTACAAAGATTTAATGGTACAAGACTATAACGATTCCATGTACAAGAGTGAAAAGATTCAATGGTACAAGATTACAAAGATTCAATGTACAAGAATACAAAGTTTCAATGTTACAAGAATACAAAGATTCAATGTACAAGAATACAAAGATTTAGCGGTACAAGAATACAAAGATTCAAGAGTATAAATATACAAAGAGTCAAGGGTACAAGGATTCAGGGGTACATGAATACAAAGATTCAAGGGTTCAAGGGTACACGAATACAAAGGTTAAAGAGTACAAGGATTTCAAGGGTGCAAGAATAGAAAGATTGAAGGGTACAAGAATACAAGAGAACAAGAGTACGAGGATTTCAAGGGTACAAGGATAAAAGGATACAAAGATACAAGAATACAAAGGTTCAAGGGTACAAGGACTCCAGGGTATAAAAGATACAAGGGTACAAGAAGTTCAGGGCATAAAGGATACAGGGATACGAGGAAAAAAACGTACGAAAATGGTAGACCGATACAAGGTCGTAGACTGCAAGAATTCATGCTTACCATTACTATTTCAAAATGGACAAGAACTATACGTGCAATAATACTGGTTTTGCGACTTCGTTGACAAGAGACAAGTACACATCTTTTTAAAAAAAAAGTGTTATGGTGGTAAAGATTGCTCTCCAACGTTTCAGTCATTGGTTTTCTTCAGGGAGTGATGGAGGAGATGGACACTGCAGGGAATTTACTCTCCTCAACATTGACAAGACTCCATAACCTTCATATTCAGTTTTATAGATGATTAGGTTGTGCGAGAAATGAAGGATCTCGATGGTTTATAATTCACGTAAGTGACATTACCCAAGGAACGATTTCCATTCTTGGCACTATTGAACTTCGTTAAAAGAGCATACTATACCTAATAGTGGGCCTGACTTCTAGACCAAAATGCGCATAATTTTATTTAAAAAAAAATACTTCACGCTAAGATAGGCATAGGCATACATTTTTGTGTGTGATTATTGCAAAATTTGAATCTAAACGTCATGTCCGCACGTTCTAAAGGCCAACAATCCCCAATGTGTTGCTGTGAATTAGCAAGGGGAGAGAATTGCGTGCCTGTCTGACGTGACAGCTCTATGACTGCATTAGAGGCCCCTCTGCTGCAAGCGAACCTCCGTGACGTTATCTGGGACCCCAGAGCATTGGGGCCGAGTGGTCTAAGGCGGCACTAACTTGCCTTGTCCACAGGCTAGAAACCAGTGGCGCCTGAAAGATGTGGGATCGATCCACCATCTGGGCGTTTCTCCGAATATTATATACTTTCGACTCGGGCAACGTCTCGAGGATTTTCTCCGGGTACTCCCCAAGCAAAATGTTAAAAACACGACTAATATTAGGTAGGTTGTGTTTGGGCACACCACAGGCTGCGACTACGCCTTCCCAAAGAGAGGCGACCCAGAATTTCTAGATAAAAAGGGACAATGAAGTGTACAAAATCAAATCAAATCAAATAGCTTTTTAAGCTGCATGCACACTTATTAGAGATCTCTCACCTCAATAATGTATATTAATAAACTCTTCTAGGATCACACTATCTGGAGTAAAAATGGGGAAAAATAAAGTTAGGCTCACTTTAAATTAATCATGACCAAAAAAAATGCAAATACTCAAAACAGTATCTGTTGTATAGGTTTTGGTAAAACAATTCTGCACCAAAATAACATAATTTTGTTTGAACCTGTTGTTGTTGTTGTGAAATAAATTTTGATAATGATAACATGCTTACAACTTTAGACTTGTTAGACACAGAACTCCATGAAAAGCCATGCTCAGTGAGCCTATCCTATCCTATAACTCAAAAGTCATTGGGGCACCAGAGATGATTGTTTAACCAGCGTACATTATCATCATCCTCATCTTCTTCTTCACCATCATCATCTTCTTCACCATTATCTTCTTCTCCTCATTCATTGCCATCATTGTCGTCGTCATCTACATGAAAATTTGCGTAAATAAAAATGCTCAACCATTTGTATGCTCACCAATCATTATTGTTCCCCTTATTATCGAGTTTTTGAAATGTACATATTTTGTTCCAATATACATTTGTATAAAACAAAACAACAAACGTTTATCTTGTATTTTAGTGTACCATACAGTATATCAGCTTTTGTAAATATGAAATTTCCGAATACAAAAACCCCCCAAAAACCCACATAATAATTTTCTGTAGTAATAATTTCACCACTACGTATCTTTTTTAATTTTTAGGAACCTCAGTTGAATGCAGACCAATTTCACCTTTTTTCTCCCCTTTTTTTTCTTTTTCTTTCAATCAGGTTATTTCAGGTCTTCTTCATTGGTTCTTTTTTTGTTTTTAATGTTTCCTTATGTGGGGACACATGTTATGTCTGTAAATTAAATTAAATAAAATAAAACAAAAAACAAAAACTAAAAAAATTAAAAAGCAACAATATGGCTAAACCATGTTACAAAACCCTTAAAATCATTACAATAAGAGCACTTGTTATTGTCCCTGACTTTCATTTTAGACTACATAATATTAGTAGGGTAAATATTTTTGTAAAATTTTCCAAAGAAGGACCCGGAGTCTAACCTCTTTTGAAGCATAAACAGCAACTGACCAGTAGCATGAGGAAAATGAAACACAATTGTACATATTATCTTTTTTTCAAATATTGTTTTTACATGTAAGGAGAATCCACGTGCTGGAGTGCCTGTTAGTGTACTATATGTGGGTGCTTTTTCTTGCGCCTTTTGAAACTAAATTTTATGAGTGGATGTATTTCACGAGGGTTTTGTGGAATAAAGAATTGAATTGACAGACTTGACTGCGTCAAGAGAGAGAGAGAGAGAGAGAGAGAGAGAGAGAGGGAGGGAGGGAGGGAGGGAAAGAAGGAGGGAGGGAGGGAGGAAGGGAGGGAGAGAGAAAGAGAGACAGAGACTCAGACTCAGACTCAGACTCAGAACATTTTATTTACCCAAAGGATTAACATTTTAGGCCGAGGCATAGTCTTCCAACGTGTCCTTTGCATTCTTACACATCCACACGCATTCTGCAAACGACATCGATAAACAGTTAAAAGAGAGAGAGAGAGAGACAGAGACAGAGAGTGAGAGAGACAGAGAGACAGAGAGAGAGATTATTATATTACGAAAACCAAATGCTTTTAGCATGAATTTTATAATCTTATACAATCAGTCTTTCCTTTAGTCATTGACTCAAGGTTATACATGCGTATAGAATATACTTAAATGCTATAAAGACTAAGTATTGCAAAAATGTTAAATCTGTTTGCAACGAAACGTTTTCTTTGAAACATTTGCTCTTTGAATGCAATGATTTAAGAGGCCTCTTGCTTTACAATGTACCACTACTAGGCAGAATTAGTTTTGACAGTTGCATTATTTTAGCAAAAACGTTTATCGGTTCTTCTGTTGGTTCTTTTCTCTGATAAACAATAATATATCTTATTTAATGATGTGTCGGTAATATTATTTATAGTACTGATTGTGATTTAATATCTGGTTTATTATCATTTTTACAATTATAATTTATTTAATTATTTTTAATTAATTAATTTATACTAATTTTTTTACCTATTATTATTATTATTATTAATTTATTTTTATTAATTTAATTTTATTTCATTTAACTAATGTTTTTAATTATTAATTTAAATTTTTTATTTGTTTTTTTATTTCTTTATATTTTTTAAAACTTGTAATTAATTAATTTATTTCTTATTTTCATTGACTTATTATTTGGAGGGAAAAAAAACCATTAAAACAACTGAATGGATCATTCACACACTTAGTTTAATCATCATGCACCTGCATTCATGCACAAACATAGATGTAAAATTAAAGGAAAACATAAAACTATCTTCGCAACAAGGAGAAAGAGAGAGAGAGAGAGAGAGAGAGAGTGAGAGAGAGAGAGAGAGAGAGAGAGAGAGAGAGAGAGAGAGAGAGAGAGAGAGAGAGCGCTATCATATCCTATCCCATAACTCGGAAGTCGTTGGGGTAACAGCGTACCCCATCTTTCTCGGTTCTCAGCAACTCTCATGGTTTCTTTCAGTGTCAAACCAGTCAATTCTCGAATGTTGTCCTCCCACCTCTTTTTCTGCCTTCCTCTTCTTCTGCCTCCTTGCACCGTGCCTTGTAGGATGGTTTTTGCAAGGCCTGATGCTCTGATCACGTGGCCATTCCATCGGAGTTTCCGTTGTGACATCGTCACAGTTCCTAGTATCTTAGCTGGGCTGGGAGCGAATGGGAGCATTCTGATTGGTCGACGCGTTACAAAATTCGACGCATGCGCACAGTGCTATCATAGTCTTCGTAAGGGTTAGGGTTAGGGTTTGGGTTAGAGTTAAGAGTTTAGGGTTAGGGTTAGGGTTTGGGTTAGGGTTAGGGTTATGCCGCCTAAGAACTTCGTGAAAAAGCCGGCCCGACATGACCTGGCGCATGCGCAAATGCGCTCGGATAAACTAGGAGACCCGGAACTTGAAGGATGTGACACCGTGTCTACACCACTGTGACCATGTCATCGTGTTTTCCAATGGCTTGTGTGATGGCCTGTCGGACTTCGTCGTTGGTGATGTGCTGGGTATAGGAAATGCCCAAAAGTCTTCTGTAGCACCTCATCTCCATGCTTTGTATTCTTCCTTGTAGATCTGCTGTGAGGGTCCATGTTTCGCAAGCATATAGGAAGATGGAGATGACAAGGGAGCGCAACAACCTTACCTTAAGGTGTGGACTGATTGTCCTGTCTTTTCAATTGGGCTTCAACCTAGTACGGGCAGCAGTTGTTTGTGCAATCCTGGAGAGAGCTATGAAAAGAGAGAAAGAGTGAGAAAGAGGTTGGTGAAGAGGAGAGGGGAGAGAAAAGAAAGATAGTTTGTATTTTATTGAAATCGTATTTGGATAGTATAAAACACCAAACAATTGATTCAAGGTAAACAATATTTACACAGTAAAATAGCTAGTAAGTCTTTTATAAACAATCGTTTAACTCCTATATCAACAACCATAACAAACGACACCACCAACAACAACACCAACATACCCATCATCATCATCGTCAGATCATCATCATCATCATCATCATCATCATCATCATCATCATCATCAACTCAAAACAAAAACGAATGACCAACAAATCAAAATTAACAGCAACAATAGTTCACTTGCCTCCGTCGCAACTATAAAAATGATTTATAAAACTTGTTACTGTAGTAGATGGTACATGATTCGAGAAAACTTACTTTTGACAGAACCCGGATTTTTGCGTAGATTACCAGTTTGAATCACAGGCGTTTATGAAAACCATATAAACCATAGGCGCTTGTGTCTTGATACGCGAGCGCCTATGCCTGTGACGCGTTTCCCTTTGGTTGTGACGCGTCTCCTTTGGTTATCTAGATAACCAAAGGGAGACGCGTCACAGGCTTAGGCGCTCGCGTATCAAGACACAAGCGCCTATGGTTTATATGGTAAGTCGGAAAACACTTGGTAAATCTATGTAAACAAAAAAAAATCGTAAAAAATAAACAATAATAGATACAATTAATATAAAGATGGGCTTCCTGCAAAATAAAACATTTTTCAATAATGATAATTTTACAGAAGTGTTCGATTTAAACAACCTAAACAGCTTCAGAGTTAGTATTTCACGATCTATTGCTTTTGATTTTTAATGAATAGCCAGACATCGAAACAAGCATAAATTATCTATATGTCGCTCACAGCATTTATTTTTTAGTAACGAGAATACTCCACGATTATTTTTACTACAGCGAGACAAGTCTGTAACAGGGGCTCCTAGCAACAGTCCCACTTGTTTGAATACATAAAAGGTGATGTCGGTGATCCATTCCACATCCCATTCTCTGCAACAAATAACTTATAACATGTTTAATGTTACTTACTTTTGTGAACACACACACACACACCCACATACACACACACACACACATTTTTCTAGAAACGACGTTGTGATGACTGTTGTGAAAAAAACAGACATTATTTTGACACACTTTCCATTTCTTTGACATTATTTTGATATTTTCAAATTTTTGAAGGTATCCCTAATCCTAACCCTAAACCCTAACCTAACCCTAATCCTAAAACAGCTGTAACTCTACGGAGCACTATTTTGATGTCAAAATAACGGGGCCGTCAAAAAAGTCAAAAGAAACACACACACACACACACACACACACACAAACATATATAAATATATATATTTGACATATTATATATTATATATAATATGTAATAGCTTTTTCATTTTTTGTTGGTTAATATAGTTATAAAAAATTGTACCAATTATATAATAATATTTGTATATATAGTTATAATAAATCAATATAAACATTTACTTACGTGCTAGCACGTCATTGCAGTCCGATAGTTGCAATAAGAAGTGCTCTCAGTCTTCTCAATGGCGAATTATTACACTTTGCTCAAACACAGAAAAATTGTTCCAACATTGATACATTAAACGAATTTCAGGTCCTCGCACAATTTGGTTTCTAATATAACGATTGTCATTGTCATTGTAACAAGCAATAATCTCATATAAAATGGGACTTTCTCTCAAACATTGTTCAATAACATGTTTAGCTATAAGATCATCATGAACTTGATCTATATTAGGGTTGTCACGAAACCGTCTCTAATATCTTGTTCTGCTTCGTCATCTGAATGTAACTCCATGATCACAACAAGTCATGGTTATCAACGGTCTTAAGTATAATCTCCTTCTGTCAATCATGTTAACACGCCCCTCCTCTTGTTACTCAGTTGCATTTTATCTGTCTCTGTTCACTTATTCACTCCCATTCACCTCTTCACCCCTTTATATAAAAAAAAACTGATCGAAAGGCGTCGTATATACTACTACCGCGTGTCCAAATCTTCATCATTAACGTGATGCCCTTGGTCATAGCCGACAGCGACGGCCGAACAACAGTATCACACAAACCATTAAGTTATTAATAAAACTCAACAGTAATCAAGAAAGAATAAAATGTAAAAGGGAGTATGGGTTGGACCTAGTTACATGGAGTTGCGGGTGTACACAAATGCACAGACACTGACTGGGATACATTGTACTAAATTGGACTGGAATCAGACTGCATTTGACTCGCAGTGCTAGCACTTTTGGAGGGCCGCATCTACAAAGAATGTTGTCACAGATGCTCTCACTAACCGGTTTTAGATAAGACTGCCCATTAAAAGGTAGGTATCTGTTGTCTCGCCTAAAGAAAAGGAATTGAAATGAAAGCGTCTTGGGTATAATTGTTATTGAATGCTGTCCTCAGGGGGAATAATCCCATGATAGGACAGAGCTATCTCCCCTTCTCTGCGGCCAATGGTGTTAGGTTTGTGGACTTGTGCCATAGAGACTGATGGCCGTTTCGCTGCGTTCTCAGCTATTCACTATAACATCAGTCCTCTTTCTTGTCATGCATTTCACCTACAACCTAATCAACTCTATCTTTGAGGAATTGTATTGTATCGTATTGTATTGTTCAAACGGTTATTTAAAGTCCTACATGGGGTCAAACATTGGTCTCGTAAGACTGGTGTGAAACGTTGGACAGCCTAGATCCGCAGCTGGACACTAACGTCGACCGTGACGCCGTTACTCCGGCTCCTAGTGATCCCTGGCTCCAAGCCTGCATTAACATACAGACACAGTCAGACAGGAAGACATATAATAGACATGTACATACGTAGTCAGACAGACAGATATAAGCCTACATAATAGATGTGCGGCATAAACACAGACGCGCGGATGCGCGCCCGCTCGTACACACACAGAAACAAACACACATACACAAACACAGAGACACACACGCACAGCACGCACGCACACACACACACACATGCAGGCGCGCGCACGCACTCTCACACACTGTTGGGATTAGTGAGAGTTTACTTGCGTGATGTTTCTGTGATGATTCACTAACACACACACACACACACACACACACACACAAACATACACCCACACACCCATACACACACAGTATTATCATGACTTTCCTGAAACGCCACATACGTTGTGCTGACAATGGGTCATATTTCGTCCCCCTTTTTAAGTACTTTTAAGTGTTCGAACACTAACCCTAACCCTAACCCAGCCTTAACCCTAACGGATCATTGTTCTGACGTCAAAACAAGTAGGTGTGTCAAAACAACTTATGAAGTTGTTTACTGGTTTGTCCAGATAACACCGTGTTAACATGCCCACACACACCCACACACACTCACACACCAACACACACACACACATACACATATGCACATGTACTTACCGGTGTTATGGACACAGATTGACTATTGTCAACAACAAAAGCCATGTTTTCAAACGCTTTCCCTCTCTCTGTGGCTTTATTAGTGAAAGGGTCTACTTCGAAGTTGTCCACGTAAGTAATCAGTTCTCGGTATTTCGGCAAAGCTGGACCCCATAACCGGGTAGGTAACGACAGGAAACGCACTTTCTGCACAAACAATATTAATAAATAAACAATTTTCGTGTATGCGTGAGTGTGTAGGTGCGTAGAGGGTTGGGAGGGTGGTGGATGTATTTATGTGTATGTGGGTGTTTTTCTTGCTTTAAAACGTTTGATACACTTGACAATTACACATGCTTAAAGTAAGTGATGATCCTCAAATTGCGGATCAGCATGATGATGATGATGATGATGATGATGATGACGATGATGATGATGATGATGATGATGATGATGATGATGATGAAGAAGAAGAAGAAGAAGAAGATGATGATGATGATGATGATGATGATGATGATGATGATGATGATGATGATGATGATGATGATGATGGCAAAGGCTATAGCGAATGACGATGGCGACGACGATGAAGACAATATGATGATAAAACAAACACACAGCTAGAGGTCTACTACCTCTATCAAGTTGGTGCCTTCTTCTTCTGTGAAGATCTTGTAGACGATGACGATGGGGAAGAAGATGATGATAAAAACGGTCATGAGCCAGCCCAGGGCATCAGCCCAGCCTGGATACTCGTAGTCGCCGTAGGTGGAGGGACTGTAGTCCACAAACATGAAGACGAAGATGAACTGCACAGACAAAACAGCATGGCCGGGCTGTAATCATACATGTGCAAACAACAGTATCACACGACACTCGAGTGCTCTCCAAATATGCTCAGGTAATATTTTCGACCCAGCCCATCCAGCTTTCTCTGTGTTGTTGTTTTTTTTAATGTTTTTTTAAACCCTGCCCTCTTGGGAGCGGATAAGTGCAGGGTGTGGTAAGAGAGATAAGTCAGTTAGAGTGATTGTTTTGGTCTGTGTGGTATGTTTTTTTTACATGAATGTGTTATCAACACAATATGTAACAATATGTGCCAGGTGCTTTTGTAAATATGTCTCTAGGCGAAATTAAGTCTTGTTAGCCGTTCTCTGAAGAGATGGGACTGCAGTTGAGATGACAATATCTCGGTAGACAATCCTTATTTGATGCAATCTCCCAAAACAATAAAGGGTTTTAAACATCCACCTGATAAAATGCTGTCTAACAAAAAAAAAAAAATCATAGAATTTTGCATTTCATTTTCGATTCATACTTGCTATGAAATACGGTGTATGAAATTTGGGTCCATGGGTGCAAGTGCAGTTTGATATGCGTTCCGATTGACGCAGTGCTGGAGGAAATTTGTTTACAAGCCTGATTCAGCGTCTAGGAACAGAAAATTGATAGTTCATGCAGACTTGTAATTTGAGAACCCACATGCACCCATGAATTTAGGTTCTCTCTCTCTCTCTCTCTCTCTCTCTCTCTCTCTCTCTCTCTCTCTCTCTCTCTCTCTCTCTCTCTCTCTCTCTCTCTCTTTTGCTAGACTTGCTTTGGATCGTGGAGACCTTGGGCTGTTTAATACTTGTCAGCAGCTTCACAGTCTGGTAGGCCTTCTTGCTGTTGTTCTTGTTCAGACTGTTCTCTATTTCCTGGCATTGCTCTTCTATCCAGTTCTCCTTTGCTGTGCACATGCTTTTTCGGATGTTATTGTCGATTTTTCGGTAGGCATCAGCTCCCTGTGAGGTGTTCGTTTTCTTTTTCATCTCTCCTCGTTTATCACACAGGTCCAAAAGTTCAGGTGTGATCCACCGCTTCTTCTTTGGCCGGCGCTTTCCAAGGATCTCCGTGGCGGCATCTGTCACAGCTAAGTTGAAGGTGGTGGTCATGGTGTTGACATCTACTTCACCAGATCCCAAAATGAGCAGTGGTGCAAATTTCCCTCCAATTGTGGCCTGAAATAGTTCTGCCTCCTCCGGGTCTTGCAGTTTGTCCAGGTCGAACTTCAGTCTAGTGCACTTTGCTGTGTTTACTCTCTTCAAGTGGAGCCGGAAAAACATCATCACGAGATCGTGGTCACTTCCGATGTCTGCTCCTGGAAAATTGCGTGTCCTGCCAATGTTGATGCTTGATCTGAAGCGTTTTTTGACCATGATGTAGTCGATCTGGTTCTGATGCTCCCCGCAGGGACTGTGCCAAGTCCATCGTCTGGAAATTAAATTGGGTTGGATTGTTTGGGATTGGATTGCACTGGATTGGATTGTATTGCTTTGACAGGAGGATATTTTGACTCACCACTATAGTGATAGGGCTAAGGGCGTACCAAGTGACTTGCCAGTAGATGAAATGCTTAGTGCCCAGCATCGCGTTGATGTCTCGACAAAACCGCTTACAACCTGCAGATACAATACAAAAACCGATTTGGGTGTGGTTTGTAACTCCTCATCATTTACGCAATACTTTCTTTTTCACAAAGCAAACAGTATTTTTATCAAAGAGAAAATAGGCAACTTTATTTTACAAAATTCAAAACTGATATAAGTGTAATCTTTCCATGATATATAAACTTAAACATCCACCCACAAGAATCCCTCTATGTAAAAACCAATGAATTCAAAAACATGTGATTTTGTACAAAAAAATAGAGATGTCTCCTCCGCGTCCTTCTCTACATCTGTTCCTCTTCTTCCTCCTCCTCCGTCATCATCATTATCATTATCATCAGCAGCATAATCACTTCTTCCTACTCCTCCCTCCTCTTCCTAATCTTCGTCATGATCGTCATCACCATCATCATCATCATCATCATCATCATCATCGTCATCATCATCATCATCATCATCATCATCATCATGACTGTATATTCTTTCCCCTGCCTCTTCCTTCTCACCAACCCTTAACCCACCATACCATAGACATAAACAACGGCGATGATTTCGAAGAAGCCGATGATGATGAGAGTCAGTCCACCTGCATAGTTATCCATCAGCTGTAGCAAGTACATCCCTCCCTGTAAAAAAACAAAAAAAAAAACAAAAAAAAAACACCACCAGAAGGTACGACAACAATCCAACAAATATGACCAAAAGGGAAAAGCTAAATCGTACTTAATTATGATCATTTCCTGTCTGTCGTATTATTAAAGATCACATGAACATCAACCTTTTTCTCAAACAGCCTCACTCGCTACCTATTGCTGAACGCATAATTTGTAAGCTGAACATTTTTTTCCCGTCGTTTTTATTAAAGTTCGCAATGACATTTTTTTTTTCAAAAAAAGCTTCACTGGCTACTTGTTGTTGATCGCATAACATATAAATTGAACACTCTTTCATCAATGTTTTTGAAAAAAAAACGATCCTGGGGTTTTTGTTTTAAGCTGCATTAAAGTCAGCTGTAGTCTTTGACATTGGTCTTAAACATTCTCATCAATTTAATCGTAATTTCTGCAGATTATTGAACATTAATCAACATCAACCTACTCCACATAAACAGCAGTTGATCCGAAGTCTTTTGATGATTCTAAGGATCGTTGCACTGCCAAGATTTACTCCACTGGACTTTTTTTTAACCACCCCAACCATTTTACATTTGTAGTCTATAAATGACAATTCTTCCATGTCTTACAAGAAAGTAATTATATCTCAGACAGGATACAAAGTATGTTAATATTAGAAGAATTAGAATTCTGTCATTTTCCACAAACAGCAAGAACGTATGAGTAGCGAAACAAACAGAACAAGCTGTCTATCCCAATCAATATTTATTTCTACACAATGCACACAAAGATAGAAATACCTGTTTTTTGTTGTTATTGTCCTAATTCTTTTTATACTTTAGTTTATTTATGTCTTTTCCATCGAAATGACAAGAAGAAGAAAAATAATTTTCATTATTAAACTGCCCAACGGGAGAAATAGTTCATGTTTTGGCTAAATCAACAAATAACTGTATATTTTTAAAAAAAGTTATTACTTGCTTGTCTATAAGTTTTATGAGGTTGTTGGTAAGTTCGTCGCTTGAACTTTTAGAAACGACAACAAGAGGACCAAAACAGTAAAGTAACGTGGCTGGTAAAGTAAAGGTAAAGGTGATCCCAGAGCCTTGTGGCCGTAGGGGAGCGTGATGTTGGAGATCACACTTATCTTGGGCCAGCGTAATGAGGGTGATGCCCATCTCTCTCCCTCGCTGCTTTACCTTCCCCACCTTTAAGAGAGTAGGTACTCAGTCACAGTTGAGTCAACTGGGGGCGTTGTTATTTGTCGCTTCACGGTTTGCGGTCACCCATCCAAGTGCTAACCACATTGGACGGTGCTTAAGTTGCTACACAGTAGCGAGTGCTCCAACCACTGCGCTATCCGACACCCCAACGTGGCTGGTTTGTTTAAAAACTCGAGAATAAAGATAACAGGGTTGATCATATCATAGGCATTTGATCGAGCAATAATGTTAACAGTTTTTTTATTTTTTATTTATTTTTTATTTTATTTTACCACGTGCTATCCCCGTGAGTGGTCTTACCGGACAGGCCAGAGGAAGGCCGAGTAGAAAGAAGACAAAGCAGATGAGGAAGATGATCAGCGTCTTCCGGGGTCGTAGGAACGGGTACTGGTCAAGAACGCCTGTCAACACCGTTTCTAGCATGGCGAACTGAAACACGAGTTGGAGTGAATCTGAGATGGTGTTTTCAAACGTTTACATTAGTAATCATGGTCCTAGAACAGTGTGTAAAACCACGTTATTGAGGTGAAAGCTCTCCAATAAGTGTGTACGCAGCTAACTTCAAAGACATTCCGTCTTTACTATAACGTCACTGCACCTAGCAAATTTTTGTGCAATGTTGACCCAGACTTCACACACATTTTAAATCAGATAGAGATTCTGTTTTCAAACAAACTAACAATATATTTAAATGTTTTTCTTTATGACGACGATGCTGCTGCTGCTGCTGCTGCTGCTGCTGATGACGACGATGATGTTGCAAATGATGACGCAGACGACGACGCCGATGACACAGATGATGCTAATGCTGCTGCTTCTGCTACTGCTGCTGATGATGACGATGTTGATGCTGCTGCTGCTGCTGCTGATGATGATAACGATGATGATATACCTGACTGTCCAGTCCCAGTGTGAGCAGCATGATAAAGAACAGGATGGCCCACAGAGTGGAAGGAGGCAGACTGGACACTGCCTCAGGGTACACCACGAACGCCAGACCGGCACCTGTAAACCAGCACAGCAATACTCTTGTAGTTACAGTGCTCTCTTCCCTTCAGCCATGAAGACGGGGGAGGCTGCAAAATGTTCTTAGCAAGATGGGACCCATAAATATTGCTACAGAGAGTATGATACTCGTAGAGCATCTTTCAAAAAAGCAATCTTTGTTATAGTTCTGTAAATGTTGACTTTTGTTAGCCTTGACCTTACCGTCCTTAGCAACGTCCTTGACCTCTACGCCTAGCTGACCCGCCATGTAACCGAGGAATGAGAAAATGACAAAGCCACCTAGAACACAGGTCATGGAGTCCCCGAATGCCACGATCAGCGAGTCTCTGCCAGGGAAAGAATTAATTATTACAGAATTTTAACACAAACTGTGAGACAGTTTACAGAACGTACGAAAGAGACATTTAGCCTATCTTGAAGGTGTCGTACATATTTTATATAATATAAATAGAAGACCTCTGTCTTTCTTTTATTATTATCATCATTATTATCATCAATCACCGATGAATCATCTATGAATCGTTATCATCATCACCATCACCATCAGCATCATCATCAGCATCATCATCATAATCATCATGATATACATTGTTAATTTTAATTTTTTTTTTAAATTTTTAAATTGAAGTGGCTCTCTCGTGTCTCAATTGTCTCCGCGTTTGTGTGCATGGTGGATAATACTTATATTCAATACGTGATTGTGTCAGCATCGACAAGTTTTTGAATCACTGTAAATGCTCAACAGAGTTAGCTCAGTGGTGTACGCCTTGTACTGGAATGGCAGGCGATAACATCGCAGCCTGTACAGGCAGGGTTCACACGCCGGCAACAGCATGGGGGAGAGGGGGAGGAGAGGGGCACTTCGCTCCTACTCCTTTGAATGAGAGTATAAACCGAGGTCTAGTTTGTACGCGCACGCATTCCATCTCATGGACTTCAAAGATTCTGACGCTCATGTACCAGACATTGTGAGTGCCAGCTACACAAATACACCCAGCACGCACAAGGTCCCTTCCCCCTTCCCCTCAACCCCACCCCCGGTCGCACAGGATAGTGCTCAGTCGTCTGGGCCTCAGACTATGCACACAAAAGCTGGAGGTGGGCGCCTCAGGCGGCTCGAGATAGATCCTGTATCGGCCAGCGCACTGAGCATTCATCATCATCATCATCATCATCATCATCATCATCATTAATCATCATCATCATCATCATCATCATCATCATCATCATCATCATCATTTATGGTATGTTATGTTATGTTGCTATTGTAATTTAATTCAATTGTTTTGAATTTTGATATGCAGATGGACACTGCATGGAAAATCTTGTAATGTTTATGAGGATAATAAAGGATTCAGTATTCTGCATCATCATTATCAACATCTTCATTTGTTGTTGTTGTAGTAATAGTAATAGTAGTATAAGTGTATAAGTAGTAGTAGCAGTAGTAGTAGTAGTAGTAGTAGTAATAGTAGTAGTAGTAGTAGTAATAGTAGTAGTAGTAGTAGTAGTAGTAGTAGTAGTAGTAGTAGTTGCATTAATAATAATAATAATAATAATAATAATAATAATAATAATAATAGTAATAATAAAAGTGTTAGTAGTAGCAGTAGTAGTAGCAGCAGTAGTGTAGCGTGTCTTAATAAACTATGACACTGACAAGTGAATGAGGTGTAAGGCCTTTATTTTGCATGGTAAAAGCGTGTGGATATACAGTGTCACCTGAGAATGTTGTTGTGGAATCTGTTGTAGCTGGACAGCGTCATTAGACCTCCACCAGCGATAGACATGGAGAAAAAGATCTGGTTGGCTGCGTCCTTCCAGACCTGCCAGGTCCAATACAATACAATACAATTCAATACAACGCAACGCAACACAACACAACACAATACAACACAACACAACACAACACAACACAATTCAACACATCTTTATTGCCTCAAATCAGGAATATAAACAAAGCAGTTTATCCAAAGAAAAGTTAGATGCATTCAAACTGTACAGCAACAATTATTATCACAAACACATTGATCCATCGCCGTGGCTCAATAGGGCGATTCAAATCCTGTGTAGAGCAAGATTAAAAACATTTGTTTGCCATTTTTTTTACAGACCATCTTAGCAGTATGATTAATCTGGTGGTTCAGTGTTGAATTAGGCCTCGACCCCTCTTCCCTGCCTTATCTACAAGGGTGGATGTAGACCTTAAATTTTAATGATTATTCATTCATCACAAACGCTATTATTCCTTACTTCAAAGCCAAGCTCTACACTGAGGCATTTTCCAAATATGATCCAGGGCCGGACCTAAGTTTTTAAGGGGTAGGGGCCCAAATTTATTTTAGGGTAGTAGTGAAGGCGCGAATCGCCGAGCCGACGGCGCGAAGCGCCTAGCTTGCTAGGGGGGTCCGGGGGCATGCTCCGCCGGAAAATTTTTTGAAAAGGGAGAAAAAATTTTGCAATCTGAGCATGTAAATTGCAAAATTTTGGTGCTATAGTTTGCCACTGATTTTGGGGAGAAATTACCTTTAAAAAAGTGTGTGTGTGTTAGGAATAAAGTCATAACAAAAATATGACTTAGGTCTTTGAGGAACAAAATAATTATATATACATTTTTTTTTCTCTTTTTTTTTCAAAAAAGGGTAGGGGCCCGGGCCCCTCGGGCCTCTAGGGCAGGTCCGGCCCTGTGGTCCTCCTCTGCCAAATCTTTTGGGCAGATCTTTAAGCTAGAAAAACGGAGTTTCCTTTGACTCTATTGTCTTTGTGCAACTATCGTAGTAGCACCTCCTACCCATCATCCATTCCCCCTCCCCCATTCACTACACCCCACTCCTTCTCTGTGAGTGAACAGAAGAATAGCAAAGGAGAATTATCAAATGTCACAAGTTCCTGTCGTGACGTCACCAACAAAGAGACCAGTAACATATTTGTTATTAAATTAATGTCTTTATTATTATTTTTTTAAATTTATTTATTTATATATATATTTTTTTTATTCTTTCATTTTTTAAATATTGAAGTGGCTAACTTGTATATATCTGCCCCTGTGTGTGGTTGTGAATGTGCTTATATTATGTGGGTGTGTGTGTGTGTGTGTGTGTGTGTGTGTGTGTGGGGTGTTTGTGTGTGTGTGTGCTTGTGTGTGTGTGTGTCCTTGTCAACAAGTTTTCATCATTGTAAAAATCATAGTCATTGTTTATTTTTTAATTTTATGTTGCTATTACAATTTAATTTCGTTGTTTTGAATTTGTTATATGCAGATGAACACTATACGAAAAATTTCCTTGTAAATGTTTATGGGGACCATGAAGGATTCTGTATTCTGTATAATTTATGATATACAGTATGTAAGCTTATAGAAACAGCAACGAAAGTCGTCATGGAATATGTGTTTACTTACTCTTTAGTGTCTGGCAGGCTGTCCCACAAATTATATTCATCATGGAATAAGTGTTTACTTACTCTAGCATCTGCCAGCCTTGCAAAATCCGGGACAATGAAATAGTAGATACCCATGCTGGCGTTGTCCAAGGTGGCGCCTCGGATCAACAGTATGAATAACACCACATAAGGGAAGAGGGCTGTAAAATACACCACCTGTAACAAATATCATTACACCATTAGTATTACCCAAAAATCCATTCGTCCATATCCTCATGAGCATCAAAGCAGCTGCAGAAGCAGAAGATAAAGCAACATCGTCTGCAGCAGCAACAGCAGAATCAGCAGCAGCGCCACCACCACCATCACCAACACACCATCACCACCATCATAATCATAATAATAAAAATCATCATCATCATCATCATCATCATCATCATCATCATCATCATCGTCGTCATCATCATCATCGACGCCGTCATCGTCGTCACTGTGGTTGTAATCATCGTTTTTGCCATCTTGGGTGTTCTATTAAGGTAGCTGAATAATAAGCATAGAAGAAAAAAGAAGAAGAAGAAGAAGAAGAAGAAGAAGAAGAAGAAGAAGAAGAAGAAGAAGAAGAAGAAGAAGACGGCAACAACAACAACAACAATAGACGTTTTCTTTAAAAGGGCCCAACCTTGCCCGTGGTTTTGATGCCTTTCAATAGGCACAGAAAACAGACAATCCACGCCAACAATAGGCACAGGGACAAGTCCCATTTAGGCTGCCCTAGGACATCGATACCAGAACTCAAAGCCAGTGCCTTTCCACTGGGAAAAATAGAAACAAACCATACAAAATGAAAAAAAGAACAGTTAGGTAAAACCAAACACTAAAATATCAACTAACTAACCCCAGTAACAAAGATGCAAACACAAAATCTTCAAGTTGAAACATAGGTCGAGATCTATACAAAGATCAATTTATGTCCCCTGCGCTATGAACATGCTTCCTGTGCGGAAATATTTATGTGCTTAATACATTTTGATGTAGGCTAATTCGTTAATTAATCTATTCATTCATTCATTAAAAGTTGTTTTTTTTTTAAATAACGACAACTAATCATTCCTTTCAGCAGCGGAAGTTCTGAACGGCTCCTAAGCCAGGACTGGTGCATGATGAAAGCTGTGTCAGGATGGACTCGAAGTCATCACATTGGTCAATGTTTCATTTTTTGGCCTAAATAAACATATTCTGCACGGATTGTAATTTGAGATTTATTGCGGGGTGCCACTCACTCCACAACTATCGTGCGGGCAGCTCTTCAAAACTCCTAGTTTTAAAAGGAGTTTTTGGATGCCGGTCACTGAGTTAATTATAAGCATTTCACAAAGGAATTAAACTGCAACCTGAATTCTCTCAGCCGCTTACATTGAACGGGAACTCTTGATTCTGTTGGTGTTGAGAATAACAGAATATTTGGTAATAAAACTCTGTAGCAGCCTACATCTAAAGCATGTAAACGACTATTAGCCAAACCAGCATATTAAGATTCTTACTTACTTCCAGTATTCTTCAGAAGGCGAGGTGCGTTTTCGTCCCGTGACCTCCTGGAAAGTGGAAACATTCCACAGGCCCACAAATTCCCCGGAAGTGGAGTCAGAGCACGTGCCGTCATCCTCCTTGACGTTATTTTCGCACGGAACGATGGGTAACTTATATTTGCAGTCTGATATTTCAACACACAAACGTTTGTCGCAGAGTACAATACGAATACAGGAGCAATAAACGTTGGTCAGATCCCCGATGGCGCAGCAGTATATGCAACATAACCTTTGTATTTTAAATACCAAGGCTGTGTGGTATCTACAGCTGCACCATCGGCCAAAGTGTAATGCCCAATGTATAAGAATGTACAAGTTGGTTAACATGTTTGAATTGCTGTAACAGCGACAGATATGGGCATTATATATCAATGTGTTATATTTCGTAAAGACACAACTTTAACTTGTTACTTAGCAAAATGAATTTCAAAACTTCAGTGAGTGAGAATCACAAAACTTCTGATATATTCTTACATTTTCCGACGTGCCAAATAAATTTTAATTTTTATACAGAATAATAATACTAATAATTATTGAAATCATCACTACCCAATCACTGTCGTCATCATCATCATCATCATCATCATCATCATCATCATCATCATCATCATCATCATCATCATCGTCGTCGTCGTCGTCGTCGTTGGGCTCTAGATTCACCTTCTGTATTCGTTGTTATCATCATCATCATCATCATCATCATCATCATCATCATCATCATCATCATCATCATCATCATCATCATCATCATTATTGTCACTAGCATCATCATCATCATCATCATCATCATCATCATCATCATCATCATCATCACCACCGTGTGTCTAGACTCACCCCGTGTGTTCCACGATTCGTCACAAGTGTCCCAGGGCAAGTGTGAGGTGAAGGAGGCGAAGAGGTAGTAGAAGGACCAGGCCAGAATCATGTTGTAGTAGATGGCTGTCAGCGCCGACACCAGCACCATAGATATACCTAGTCCTGCACGTCGTGAGCTGAAGCATTAGAACAGTTATGAAACAAGTCACAAGACACTAGCTAGGCATGTCAGCTGTAAGGACAGATGTTTGTGTGAATTGACAGCCATTAGAGTAAACTTTATATCTCATAGCTGCTTTGCTTTATGTTTTTTAATCACTCCCCCTCTTCCTCTTACCCCTTTTCACGCGCATTGAGCATGCCTACCGACGTGGAGAATCGCGATATACGCGGCGTCAACATCAATAAAAGCTACTAGCCTTTACGTCCTGGTGCTGAGGGGTCTAGAGGAAAAGTGGCACTAAATAGTACACTGAACTAAATGAGGATAAGAAATCGTTGGACATCGTTGGAATATGTCTATTCGTGTCCTGCACGTAGCCTAATTTTATATTTTTATATTGTTGTCATTCTGAAGCTCCTTAATGTTTGGATTTGCCTGTATCAAATATTTAAGTGCACATTTAAAAACCGTTCCAATACTTTTCAAACAGGTAACAAGGCAAGATCAGACTATTATAGCAAGTCATCGAAGTGTTACTGTCAGTCAGCGCCGATATTAGTAAGCTTACCATAGGATGATATTCATACACGGTCCCTCATTCCATACTAATTAAAATATAGTACTAATAGTTAATTAGAAAGTAAGAAATGTACATGGATTTATCTCAGAGTAATTTGAAGTCAACGTGGAATGGAGTTCCGGAATATTGCAATATAATTTATGTGTTTTTAGTTTAATCTATAAGTTCTACAGTGTACTGATAACTTAGAGCCCCAATTATTTTCTCTCTCCTATATTGAATATTGCTGTGTATACATAAAATAGTGTGTGGTTTTTTCCATTGGCATCTATTTCTACAGTACGTTCCAAATACCTTGATTTATTAATAAAAGTATATTGCAGCGAAAAATTACCTTTACCACCTGGACATAATACTGACGCAGGCTATTTCACTGTTGCGTAATTGTGAGATAGGCTTACAGCAGATTTCTTGGAATCGATATAGACAATATGTTTATACCTTTGAAAATAGGTGCGAACTGCCAGCAAGCCATGGGTCCAGCACTGCAGAACTGGCCCAGTGATGCCTCCATAAAGAACAGGGGTAGTCCTATCACCACCATCATCAACAAGAATGGCAGGAGGAATGCACCTAGAAAAGGGAGACAAACAGTTTGTGTAAAAACACAAGAAAGAAGTTGTCTCCCCAGAGAGAGAGAGAGAGAGAGAGAGAGAGAGAGAGAGAGAGAGAGAGAGAGAGAGAGAGAGAGAGAGAGAGAGAGAGAGAGAGATCTTCAAGAATTATTGTAAACCCTGACATACAATATCGGCATCTTGGCGTGGAATATGAGATATGTCCAACTCGATCGATTCGATGTTTCAATCGGTGTCGGCTCGTGGAAACATTCAATAGATCTCGTTCGGCAAAATTATTATGTCATAACCCACGCCAAGATGCCAATAACATTTATGTATCGATTTCATCAAATCAGAATATTAAACGGGAAATTTTCCAAACCAATAAATACACCAAAGCTGTTCATAGGCCTACATCAAAGACCATTTCACACAACACGTTCCAAAGAATGCACCATAACAAAGTAGTTAACGCAGTGGACACGTATGCAGCACATTTTAATTCTCAACAAACGTTCAAGTTTCACGACTTCGCATTATATATAGACTGAAATATTCTTGGCAGATGCAATTAATTTGACGAAAAGCAGCATTACATGTCACGTCGACAGTAGGCCTATAGTGTCATACTGATTGGAAATTGACGACGTTGCCTATCCTATCCTATCCTATCCTATCCTATCCTATCCCATAATTCGGAGGTCGTAGATGATCGTTTAACCAGCATACTCCATCTTTCCCTCTCCTCAGCAACCCCGATGGTTTCGTTCAGTGTCAAACCAGTCCATTCTCGAATGTTGTCCTCCCACCTCTTTTTCGGTCGCCCTCTTCTTTTACCTCCTTGCACTGTGCCTTGCAGGATGGTCTTTGCAAGACCTGATGATCTGGTGACGTGGCCATACCATCGGAGTTTCCGTTTTTTCACCACTGTGAGCAGGTCATCGTGTTGTCCAATGGCTTGTGTGATGGTCTGTCGGACTTCGTCGTTAGTGATGTGCTGGGTATAGGAAATGCCCAGAAGTCTTCTGTACCACCTCATCTCCATGCTTTGTATTCTTCGTTGTAGATCTGCTGTGGGGGTGCATGTTTTGCAAGCGTATAGGAAGATGGAGATGACAAGGGAGCGCAGCAGTCTTACCTTGGAATGCAGGCTGATGGTCCTGTCTTTCCAAATTGGCTTCAACCTCGCCAGGGCAGCAGTTGTTTGTGCGATCCTGGAGAGGACTTTCTGTCTGGACCCATTGTCTGATACAATGGCTCCTAAATATTTGAAGCTATGCACTGTGTTGAGGGATTGGCCTTGGACTTTGATGTTCGCGTTGATGCCATTGGTGTTGTTGGTCATCAGTTTGGTCTTCTCTGAATTTATTTCCATTCCATTGGCTCTGGAGGTGGTGTCAAGCCTATGTACCAGCTGTTCAAAGTTCTTGTTCCTCTCCAGCCAATCCATCAATGTCATCCGCAAAATGAAGGTTGGAGATTGCTCTTCTCCCTATGCTGACTGTGCCCTTGTGTTCTGCAAGGGCATCTGACATAATGCGCTCTAGGAAGGTGTTGAAGAGTGTTGGAGAGAGTAGGCATCCATGACGCACACCGATTGTTGGTCTGAATCCGTTTCCGATGGGGCTGTTGTGGAGGACTGCAATGGTAGCCTTACGTCGATAAAATAAAATAAAATAAAAATGGCGGCATTTATGGAGCATGTTTTTGTTAGCATCCAGCACAGGTATAAGAATTTTGAAATTCCGTCAGGTTTATTGTTATGTTCGGAGTATCTGAATTAAATAGCAGCAAGAAGACAGTACTGGACTCTTCACTAACCATAGATTTATTAACTAAATCGAAGGCAGCAGGTTCATGACATGCAGTTCAATGTGGTTGTGCACTTTTACTTTCGTTCGATGACGAAACAGCTAATTTTGTTACATTTTTATGTGCTATTATTAGCGTCTTCTAGTAATACAATACAATACAAAACAACTTTAATGTCCGATAAAACCCTTAAATGTGCCTTTGAGTACTAAAAGGTAATAAAAAGTCAGATCTGTTTACATGCAACCATCATACACACATACAATATAGTTAAATGCGCAAACATCAAGTATGCAATAAAACGTATAACGCTATCAATAACACACGATCTACCTCTCAATCACTGCCACGCACGCCAACTTACACGGCCGACTCGCTTGCTCCTCCCTCTCCACTACAGACGCCAGCAACTAGGCACCAACAGGTTAACACACAACACATCCACACACCGTCAAGCCTACCCAAAATCCACAATTCAAGGCAAACAACAATATAATATATGATCAGAAGACATATATTACTCTACAAATGGATGGAAAACAAAACAAACAACCCATAGTTCGTTAAAAAAAAGTCAAAAACACAAACAGCAAATGAGTATTATAGTTCAAAGAATGCCTATATCACACACCTATGGGGGGATATAACAGACAGTGGTTAGCCTTGTTACCAAGATGCAGCTAGAAATAATAGGGAACATATTAGATTTGTGTTTGAACTTGTGCAAAGGTTTGGCGCGTTGAAGCCAGGTAAAAACGCCTTTTGGTAGTTTCGCAGAACAGTTTTATATGGATATTACTAAATGGAGCGCAGCAAAGGCTCGTGACGGATTGCTTGTTTTTGCCTTGTACCCGCGTGTACTCGCTTCAAAGCAACTCGCTACTGGTAAGCTGTAATGGTGTGCAGTTGAAAAATATCATATCATGTTTACACATTTTTATGCAATATTATAACCTAAGATTGGACAATGTGTGTAGATTTATACCACAGTAAACTCCAAGAACAAGGATCTAGACTTCAACAATAGGTGATTAAAAAAGTAACAAGCCATCAAATAAATAAAAAGTTAAAAATAAGTAAATAAAAACATAATTCTTTTTTTTTAAATTCTCGTCATGCGTCTTCATCAGTGGTTTCAGCGGGCGGGTAGTCAACAATCTATCTTCAATCCATAGAGGATCGACATTTCGTTTCTTCTCTTTTACGTGGACAACCGTCGTAAGTAGTCCGTGTATGTATTCTTACGACTTTCATATTCCTAGCTTTGCTAGAAACATTGCCATCTGTGATTGGTCAATTCCATCGCGACATCAGGTTTTAGGAACTCTCTACTTGGACAATGAAAATCTTAGACACTTGTGGAAATCGATACATTTTCTGTTGTTATATATATTTATGTTGTTAGATAAAATAAAGGACAAATACAATATTTATATATGGAAATTGTCATTACCTGATCACTATCATCGTCATCGTCGCCGCCAACGTTAGCCTCATCACAACACAATCATCATCATCATCATCATCATCATCATCATCATCATCATCATCATCATCATCATCATCATTATCATCGTCGTCGTCGTCGTCATCGTCATAATCATCATCATCATCATCATCATCATCATCATCATCATCATCATCATCATCATCATCCAAACTAAAGAAGAAGATTTATTTGATGATGATGATGATGATGATGATGATGATGATGATGATGATGATGATGATGATGATGATGATGACGACGATGATGACGACGACGGCGACGAAGAAGAAGAAGTAGAAGAAAAAGAACAACAACAACAGCAGCAGCAGCAGCAACAACAACAACACAGAAGAAGAAGATAACGATGACAACGACGACGACGACGGAGAAGAAGAAGAACAACAACAAAAATAATAACAACATCAAGAACAACAACAACAAAAGCCTCAATACCACCACCATCACCACCACCACCAAATACAACAAAACCAATGCCACCAGCCTCATCAATATAGCATAAAGAAGAAGAACATCAACACGACAACAGCAACAACAATAACAATAAATGATTTCTTACCTCCGCCATTGCGGTAACAAAGGTAGGGGAACCGCCAGATGTTGCCCAGTCCGACAGCATAGCCAAGCATGGAGAGAATGAAGTCGAACCTGCCTGTCCAGTTGCCGCGTTCTTCATTTTCGTCCACGCCGTATAAAGGCTTCTTGTCGTTAGTGGTTGTCGTTGTAGCTAGGCTGGTGGATGTGGCTACGCGATTTATCTCGTCGCCCACGCTGCTGCTGCCGTTCCGCCCAGAGCCAGGCTGATATAACGAAGTCTGCAATATATTTATGTATATTTTATATGGGGAACTATGAATTGTGTTCTTTTCATGACTGACGGGGAGGTAACTCACGGCTGTAGGAGAGATTTGTTCCTCCCACAAGTATATCAACTAACAAGTTAGTATCTCGTATTGCCCCCAGTCGACGTGCGGTGGTCCCGTTGCCCTTGGTTTTAGCCACAAGCTGAGACGGGGGTATCCCAAACCTAAAAATAGAATAGAGAATTCTGGGAAATCTGTTCAAGCTACGGTTGCAGTCATGGTCGCCATTTCTCGCGAAGATGTGCAGGTTGAAATTAAACGAAAGTTGGGAGAGTAACTGCATATTTCTGATAGTGAACAAAGGCTTTGCTCAATTATCGAAGGAGAACACGATGGATTTATAGAAACACTCAGTGAACGATTGTTCGCCATTCTGCTCAGATCTTTCGATGTGATGGTTCATTTATCGCTTGAAGCACACTGTATAATGCACATGCAAGGTCTGTTAAAGATATGATGATTTGAGCATATGTTCGATTCCGTACCAATTGGAAGGTGGGGTGGAAAAATTCAATCATGGTGATGATCAATCCTATTTTGCAATGGTGGTTAGGCCTACTTTATTGTGTATGGTCACGGGTACTTACCTTTTGTAGTTTGTGTGCTTTTTGTTCTGTCGGCCTTGAGTGTTTGCCTCGCCTTGGCTCGTTGTACTTTGTTGTGGTCTCGCTCTCTTTTGATTTTTGAAAGCAAATTCAAATTGCATTGTTATCCAGCAGCATGCGAGGTCAAATTAGACGAATTCAGATCTATTTATTATTATTTATTATTTAATCGTTCTTATATAACCAATCTTCTTATGACGCCATTTTGCGTGTGTCTCGTGTGCCATGCACCAATCTCGAAGAGTCCTGCCGACGTCATTTCAGAAAAGGATTTCCCTACCCATAATTCCCCTGGGTTTTGAAGTTTCTAAAAAAATTATTTTAGGCCGTCGACGCTCTATGGAGCGCAGAGCATGTAAAGGGAAGCAACCGGTTGTACGCGCACGTCGACAGAGACATAGAAGGGAGATACTAACTTGTTAGTTGATATACTACAGTGTTCCCCCTTATTGTCCCTTTAAGGTGTCACTGCATCTTCATCATCATCATCATCATCATCATCGTCATCATCATCATCATCATCATCATCATCATCATCATCATCATGACCACCAACAACACCACTACCACTATCACGACCATCATCATCATCATCATCATCATCATCATCATCATCATCACCATGACCACCACCACCACCACTATCACCACCACCATCATCATTATCACCTGCGACTCGGTGTAAGAGGTACTGGTTCCAGAACGACCGTTTCTCTGACCATCTCCCCGGTGTACCCCAGGACGCACCAAAACAGTGTTTAATACGTCATCGAAATCTGTGTTACCGTTCCTGTGTTTGCGTCGACTTCTCCTATCATCATCGATGTCGTCACGACTTCGACGAGCAGCTGAACCCTGAACAAAAAGTTTTTTTGTTTTTTTTTGTTTGTTTTTTTTTTTTAAATAACCTTTTGCGGTTGTCATTCGCTTATAAACCTTTCACTTCTCAACATCTTACCCCACTGAAGGAGTTTTCTCCGAAGGCCCATGTTTTATCCACTTTCATCTAGCAGTTTTACCCACATCACAACCTATTCAAGGTATTGTGTTACTTGCTCTTTGCAGGCCTATTTGATTGCTTTCACCTCAATGCTGTGGATTAAGAAAATCTTTTATGATCACACTATCTATTGTCAAAGCTTGTATAATTATGACCTCACCACATTCTGTTCACTTTGTCTGTGTATAGTACGTTAAGTTTCGAGTTTTCTGTGTCTCCAAGTTGCTACAACTGCACTGAACTGTCCGTACGGATATTTCTTTTGGTGCGTTGTTTTCATTATTTGGAGAAGGCCTGATTTCAATATTTAGATTTCCGATGATGATGATAAAGAAGAAGAAGAAGAAGAAGAAGAAGAAGAAGAAGAAGAAGAAGAAGAAGAAGAAGAAGAAGAAGAAGATTAGAAGAAGAAGATGATGATGATGATGATGATGATGATGATGATGATGATGATGATGATGATGATGATGATGATGAAGAAGAAGAAGAGGAAGAAGAAGAAGAAGATTAGAAGAAGAAGAAGATGATGATGATGATGATGATGATGATGATGATGATGATGATGATGATGATGATGATGATGATGATAAAGATGATGATAAAGAAGAAGAAGAAGAAGAAGAAGAAGAAGAAGAAGAAGAAGAAGAAGAAGAAGAAGAAGAAGATGATGATGATGATGATGATGATGATGATGATGATGATGATGATGATGAAGATGATGATGATGATGATGATGATGATGATGATGATGATGATGATGGAGTTGGCAGAAATATTTCAGGCCACAGTTGGAGTGAAAGCACCATTGCTCATTTTGGAAGCTGGTGAAGTAGATGTCAACACCATGACCACCACCTTCAACTCAGCTGTGACAGATGCCGCCACGGAGATCCTTGGGAAGCACCGGCCAAAGAAGAAGCTGTGGATCACACCTGAACTTTTGGACCTGTGTGATAAACGAAGAGAGATGAAAAGGCACAGGAACACCTCACATGGACCTGATGCCTACCGAAAAATCAACAATGACATCCGAAAAGGCATGCGCACAGCAAGGGAGAGCTGCATATAAGATCAATGCCAGGAAATAGAGAACAATCTGAAAAAGAACAACAGCAAGAAGGCCTACCAGACTGTGAAGCGGCTGATAAGTGTTAAACAGACCAAGGTCTCCACGATCCAAAGCAAGTCTGGCATATATGCCTTACAGAAGAACAAGAAATCTTGGACAGATGGACACAGTACTGCTCTGACCTTTACAACCACTCACCAAACGGAGACCCATCAGTTCTAGCATGTACTGAAAACAGAGAAGAAGAAGAAGAAATCTTCCCAATTCTCCGAGAAGAAGTTGAGGCAGCAGTACAATCGCTGAAAAATGGGAAGTCAGCGGGATTGAACAACATACCCGCGGAACGTCTTCAAGCAGGAAGAGAAGCGATCATTGACGCATTCCCCATTATTTGTAACATGATCTGGCTGAGTGGGGAGTGGCCAAAACTATGGACATGACCCAGTCACTTGTGATCACTTTTTTCCAAAAAAGGTAACATTCATGAATGTGAAAATTACCGCATCATCGGCCTCACCAGCCATCCCAGCAAGGTCCTCTTGAAAATAATACTCAACAGGTTGAAACCTCAAGCTGAACAAATCATAGCTGAAGAACAAGCAGGATTCAGGGCAGGGCGAAGTACCACTGAACAGATTTTCACCCTCAGAATAATCTACGAGAAATACCTACAGCACCAACAACATCTATATCATGTGTTCGTAGACTTCAAAAAGGCGTTTGACCGAGACTGGCATGCAGCAACCATGAGAGTGTACAACATCAGCCCTAAAATTATTGAAGTCATCAAAAGACTGTACATGACAAGGCTACCAATGCAGTCCTCCACAACAACGCCATCGGAAACGGGTTCAGAACAACAATCGGTGTGTGTCAGGGATGCCTATTCTCTCCAACACTCTTCAACATCTTCCGAGAGCGCATCATGTCAAATGCCCTTGCAGATCACAAAGGCACAGTCAGCATAGGGGGAAAATCTTCGTTTTGCAGATGACATTGAGGGATTGGCTGGAGAGGAACAAGAACTTGAACAGCTGGTACAGAGGCTTGACACCACCTTCAGAGCCTATGGAATGGAAATAAGTGCAGAGAAGATCACAATGATGACCAACAACACCAATGGCATCAACACGGACATCAAAGTCCAAGACCAATCCCTCAACACAGTGCATAGCTTCAAATATTTAGGAGCAATTGTATTAGACAATGGGTCCCGACAGAAAGTCCTCTCCAGGATCGCACAAACAACTGCTGCCCTAGCGAGGTTGAAGCCAATTTGGAAAGACATGACCATCAATCTACATTCCAAGGTAAGACTACTGCGCTCCCTTGTCATCTCCATCTTCCTATACGATTGCAAAACATGGACTCTCACAGCAGATCTACAACGAAGAATACAAAGCATGGAGATGAGGTGCTACAGAAGACTTCTGGGCAGTTTCTATACCCAGCACATCACCAACGACGAAGTCCGAAAGACCATCACACAAGCCATTGGACAACACGATGACCTGCTCACAGTAGTGAAGAAACGGAAACTCCGATGGTATGGCCACGTCACCAGATCATCAGGTCTTGCTGTTACACTCAGTTTGATGTTGGTGTTTTCTATCAGTATCTGATTCAGCCCCGATGCTTGAATTCCTGATAGTTGTGTAACTCAGATTCGTTTATTCACACAGCCCGTCCAAACAGCATACAAGTCACAAAGTCGACGTATGAAGTTTTCCACTTTTATTCAGCACACATCAACAACTGCATACAATTCTCAACTCAACTCAACAACTTTCACAGCAACTCTCCAGCTTCACTATCAACAACTTTACTCTCTCAACAACAATCTCGGCACACGATTAAATAACCTCTCTCTTTTCCGGAAAGATTTCGAATACCGTAGAAATGACGCACTGCCACCAATCGAATAAAAGATCGTCATCACTGACTTACGTCATTACACATTTCTTCTCCTTCCGGATCGTTCCTTCAAATTTCTACAATTATCCCGAATCTTCGATCGATGATAAACATGCCGATCCAGAAGATTCTACAACAATATCGACTAACGGAAATTATCAACGTTATACAAAGCCTTTCCTAACAACAATGCAAACTCAAATCAAAGGTAAATAAACTCTATTATTGAATACTTTGCAAATCGAAACGATTAGATCTATCGTACACGCTTCCGGCATACTTTCGTTCGCGTTTCAACGTAACATAACCCCCCACTCAAGAAGAAATTTACCCAATTTCTTTCAACAACGTTGAAACGTAATGCACAAACAAAGTACGGAATTAAGACTTATTTCAGACTGTCTGAATACTGTAATTGCGCTCAGCTTATTTACACAGAGTCAATGGTTTTCATCTTCAAGTCTATCTGGATATTGTCAATGTTCACAGTTCATCCACACAGTCAATGTTCTTTATTCACACACTCTGCTGAGGAAGTCCGCACCAACATTGTCCGATCCTTTGATAGATTCTACTCGCATGTTAAAGTTCTGCAAGTACATAGCCCATCTCATGATCCGACTGTTCACAAACTTGGCAGAGTTCAAGTAAGTTAGCGGCTTGTGATCAGTCTGTAGCACGAACTTCACTCCTTGAAGGTACAGTTCGAACTTCCGGATTCCCCATATGATGGCAAGGCACTCTTTCTCCATGGTCGAGTAATTTTTCTCAGCCCTGGACAGCTTCTTGCTGGCGTAACTGACCGGAAATAGTTTCCCTTCGTGTTCTTGCATCAGTATGGCGCCGATGCCTTCGTCCGCTGCGTCTGTTCTTAAGACGAATTCTTTGGAAGTGTCAGGCAGTCGTAGCACCGGATCCTTCGAAAGGAGGTCGCGCACAGTCTGGTATGCCCTCTCCTGAGACGGTCCCCACTGCACTTGGTTTGGACAGCCTTTCCGCACCAGGTCCGACAAAGGTGCTGTGATGGCTGAGTAGTTCGGTACGAACTCCCTATAATACCCAGCCAATCCCAGGAAAGATCGTACTTGCTTCTTTGTTTGGGGACGTGGAGCGTTCAGAATTTTGGTGACGTTTTCTAGCAGAAGCCCCTTTTGTCCTTCTTTCAGCGAATGGCCGATAAAGTCGACGTTGTCAGTCCCCAGAATGCACTTACTGGGTCTCACGGTCAGGTTAGCTTCTGTTAGACGGTGAAACAGCTCCCTCAAGGTCTGCAGATGCTCTTCCCAGGTGCGGGTGTGGACTAGCAGGTCGTCCCAGTAACACACGACGTTGTCCATCCCTTTGAGCATCTTCCTCATTCCTCTCTTCAGGGTAGCTCCGCTGTTGACCATGCCAAAGGGCATCCTTAGGCACTCGTACGTCCCATCAGGAGTTATGAAAGCAGTCTTTGGTATGTCCTGTTGACGCACGGGGACTTGCCAATAACCCTTGCTGAGGTCAATCTTTGAGAAGATTCTACTCCCCGATAGTTGGCGGAAGAGGTCTGCTGCGGTAGGCATCGGCTCAGGGTCAAAGACGGTGATCTTATTAACCTTCCTGTAGTCGATGCATACTCTGTTGCTGCCGTCCTTCTTCTTCACGACCACGACAGGGGACGCGTAGGGGGAACTGGACTCCCTGATGATGCCCATCCTCAGCATCTCATCGATGTCTTTCTTCAAGGATTCGCGGGCCTTGAAAGGGATCGGGAAGGGCTTGGATCGAACAGGGATATTCGAAGTGAGGTGGACTTCGTGTTCGACCAAAGTTGTAGAGCCAGGGACATCGCTGAAGTTGTGGGGAAACTCGCCCATAAGGTCCTTGAGCTCCATCTTTTGACCTTCCGTCAAGCTTGGTCCTAGCTTAACATCATCGATGCCTTCTTTGCTGTGGAAGTCTCCAGTTCCAACAGTTCTTCGCTGTCAAAGCTGTCGTCGGTCACAGCTGCTGTGGCTGCGTGCACAGTCTCTGTTGGCCTTTCCACGTACAGCTTAAGGAGGTTGGCGTGGTATATCTTGGAATGCTGGCCGACCTTCACCTTATAGTCGTTGATCCCCACCACGGTCTCCACTTCGTACGGGCCTTTCCACTGCATCAGCAACTTATTATGATCAGTAGGTAGCAGCACCAGCACTTTGTTGCCAGGTTTGAACTTCCTGTTCACAGCCCTACGATCGTAGTAGTGCTTTCCACAGTCTTGGGACTTCTTCAGGTTTTCTCTGGCTATCTCGAGAGTCTGCTCCAGCTTCTCCCGTAGCTCAAACACGTACTGGTAACTGTTCTTCACCTCTGGGGGTGTCCACTTCTTTCGTCCACAGTTCTTTTAGGATGTGCATCGGCCCTCGGATGGTTCTTCCGTACAGCAGCTCGAACGGAGAAAAGCCGGTGGACTCCTGCGGTACTTCTCTGTAGGCGAAAAGTAGGGCGTTGATGTAGCGATGCCATTGTCTGGGCTGCTCGCTGCACAGTTTCTTCAAGGTGGACTTCAGCGTAGCATTGAACTTCTCGACGAGCCCATTGCACATTGGATGGTAGGGTGTCGTAGTCAAATGCCGGATGCTCAGCAGTCGGTTGACCTCCTTCATGCAGTCAGAGACGAACTGCGTCCCGAGGTCTGTCAGAATTTCTTCAGGCACTCCAAGCCTACTGAACATGTCCACCAGTGCCTCTGCTACAGTTTCAGTGTCAATCTTCTTCAGCGGCACTGCTTCTGGGTACCGAGTCGCATAGTCCACTAAAGTCAGTACCCATCGATGACCTTCTTCACTCGGAGGTCTTATTTCGCCGATTAAGTCTAAGGCCACCCTCTTGAAAGGTCGGTCGATCAGAGGCATCCTCTGCATAGGCACTTTCGGGACCCTTCCTCGAGGTATGGTCTTCTGGCAAATGTCACATGATCGGCAGAAACGGCTGACGTCCGCATGAAGTCCTGGCCAGTAGAACACCGCCTGGATTCTGTCTGACGTCTTTCTGATGCCTAGGTGACCTCCCATGATAGAGTCATGAGCTACTTCCATCACTTGGCGCCTTAGAGGTAACGGTACCAAGACTTGACGTAGTGGTTTCCCTCCGTTGACCCTCGGGTGCTGGAAGATTCGGTACAGGATCTTGGCCTTCACCTCAAAATAGACCGTACCACTGCCTTTGGTCACGTGGTCTTGGCGGTTCCTGTACTTGTTTAAAGTGCTATCAGCTTCCTGGAGCTGGATCAGCTTATCTCTGTCCACGATGGCAGCTTTGGAGTTGTCGGCGACCTTCAGTGGTGTAGACACCTTGTCTCTTTTGGCCTGGGCCCTGGTAGTAACAGCACTGACGATCTCTGGTCGGCAGGGCTGAGCCGGAGTAACCACATTGTCCCGTAGCAGCTCTGTAAGGTCTCCATCGGGAAACGGCAATGGATCCTCCTCCACAACTTCGACGCGTTGGGTTGAGGCAGGACTCCACTCTGGATCGGGGTCGTCGGGTCGTCTCGCGCCGTCGATATTCCCGATCATCAAATCATACAGCGGCTTCTTCAGGCAAACCGCTTCGACTTCGCCTATGTAGAAAGGGGTGTTGACATGAATTTTTGCAACTGGCGCTTTCACACATTTGCTGTCGGCCATGAGTGTCCATTTAGAATCGCCAGTGAACTGTTCTTTAGCGATTAGGTCTTCTCTGACGATGACCCCACTGCAGCCAGAGTCTCTTAGAACAGTCACTTCATGATTTCCGACGCGTCCCTTGGAAACAGGCATGTTCTGGACGGTCACAGCTGCGCTGGCGACGACGGGGATGGATTTTCCGTTGGCAAGGAGAAGTTGGCCATCAGTCATGCACTCTTGCACGTCCGCAGGGGTAGCTGTGCGCTTGGTCTCACTCGGAAGAATGATGACGCTCCCGCCGCACACTTGATGGTCAGATCTACTGTTTTGCCGTTGATTGGAGAACCGCCTCTGCCGGTTGCCCGCCGCTGCGTTGTCCGTACTGCTCCGCTGTCCGCTACTTTTGTTTTGAGGACAGTTAGAAGCTCTGTGGTCTGTAGCGTTGCAGGTGAAACAGCCCCTTGAATGCCCTTCCCTGGGAGGAGGCGTGGAGTCTGTCTGTCTCTGGCTCGTCTGGCTTCCTTGGATCTGGTTCCCATGGTTTGCAGTCTTCTGAAAATGTTTCGTCGCGCTGGGTGGCCCCAACGTTTTCCCATGAGCGATAAGATATCTTTCAGCAGCCTCAGTCACATCTTTAAGCGTCTGCAGCTTTTGTTCTTCTAAGTGGGTCGCTAGGTCCTTGTGACAGGCATTGAGAAATTGTTCTTTCACAATCAGGTCATGGAGACTGTCGTAAGACTTCATTTCGCCTGATAACTCCACCCACTTGTGTAGATATGACGACAGGCGCTCCACAAACTGCTTTGGCGTCTCGTCTGACTTAGGCCGGCATTCACGGAAGCGTTTACGGTAGCCCTTCTCTGTAAAGTTGTAGCACTGCAACAGGGCCTCTTTCAAGACGTCGCAGTTTTTGGCGTCATCGTTCGACAGTCTGGTGTAAACTTCGAGAGCTTGCCCCGTCAGAAGTGCACTCAGTCGAATTGCCCAGTCTTGAGGTTGCCAATTAGAGCTTTCAGCGAACCTTTCGAATCTCGCCAGATAACTGTCAATCTGGTCCTTCCCGTCGACGAAAGCTGGCAATTTTGGAGCCGTGTTGTCACTGATAACTTGTGGCGCATGCTGTTGTTGCTGGATGCGCGCCAACTCTAGTTGGAACTGCCGATCAGCTTCTCTTTCCTCACGCCTGCGCTCATCTTCTCTTTCTTGCCGCTGCTGTTCAATTTCCAGACGCTTCAGTTCAAATTCTCTTTCTTCACGGCGACGCTGCTCTTCAACTTCTAGACGCTTCTGTTCTAGTTCTATTTCTTTTTCTAGACGCTTCTCTTCCAATTCTCTTTCTCGTATTCTCTCCTGAGACTTGACGTACTCCGTCAGCTGCTTGCCTTTTAGATTCAGTTCAACCCCTTTCTGCCAGAAGTCAGCCATCTTGATGCTTCTGGAAAGTTCTTTTCTAGAAAGTTCTTCTTCTAGAAAGTTCTTGACTGTAGAGTTCTTTTTTTTTCTTTTTCTGGAAAGTTCTTGACTGTGCTGTACCTTTCTAGACTGTTCTAGAACAGCACGCTTTCTGCAGTAGCGCTGATGCTTGTCACTAGTCGCCTTCGCTGACGCAGGCCCCGCTGTCCTCGTCGTATGCGACGCTGCACCACGCTGGTGTTGATGTATACGCTCCTGTGCTGAAGTAGACGCGACGTCCGCTCGACGCTCGCTGTAACACTGGCGATGTAGCTCCGAGACTGTCCCTTGACGTAGTCTTGCGGCAGCCACGTAGTCCCGCTCTGTTGTTCGCTCACGAAGCAACTCTTCGGCGACTACACGCCCTTGCAGTCAACCCGAACCTATCGGATGTAGTCCCAGTATGTTGGCCCCTCTCGACGCAACTCGTTGGCGGCTACCCTCGATGACTGCTTCTCGTAACGTTGACTCGCTTGTTGTAGCAGTTGAACCCTTGGCTATGGCGTGAATCCCGGCTTGGCCCCCAAAATGTTACACTCAGTTTGATGTTGGTGTTTTCTATCAGTATCTGATTCAGCCCCGATGCTTGAATTCCTGATAGTTGTGTAACTCAGATTCGTTTATTCACACAGCCCGTCCAAACAGCATACAAGTCACAAAGTCGACGTATGAAGTTTTCCACTTTTATTCAGCACACATCAACAACTGCATACAATTCTCAACTCAACTCAACAACTTTCACAGCAACTTTCCAAATCACTATCAACAACTTTACTCTCTCAACAACAATCTCGGCACACGATTAAATAACCTCTCTCTTTTCCGGAAAGATTTCGAATACGGTAGAAATGACGCACTGCCACCAATCGAACTAAAGATCGTCATCACTGACTTACGTCATTACACATTTCTTCTCCTTCCGGATCGTTCCTTCAAATTTCTACAATTATCCCGAATCTTCGATCGATGATAAACATGCCGATCCAGAAGATTCTACAACAATATCGACCAACGGAAAAATTTTCAACGTTATACAAAAGCCTCTCTAAAAAGTAAAACAATGCAAACTCAAATCAAAGGTAAATAAACTCCATTATTGAATACTTTGCAAAATCGAAACGATTAAGATCTAACGTGCCGGCTTTCGACATACTTTCCGTACGCCGTTTCAACGTTAACAACAATACAATGCAAAATACAATCAATACAATGCACAGGAGGGAGATCGAAAAATACAAATGGGAGGACAAGCAATACAATGGAGCTCGTCCGATATAACAGTCAGGTTGCTGAGGACAAGGGAATGTGGGAGTACGCTTTCTCAAATTAGTCATCTGTGGTGCCCCCCTACGACCTGCGGGTATACAATAAACTAACGTGATTACATTCATTACATGCCTTTTATCTAATTGCTTTTTTTAGGTCGTCTGCCGGATCTTCCGAGCCAAATTGCAGGACGGTGGAACGTGATAAGGTGTGCAAGTAAAGGTATACAATACAACCCACGATGACGATACAATTCACGCAGCACGATACAATACTACACAATACACACGATACAATTTTTACAACACAAATTTATACAATTATTAAGCAACACGATACAATCTCCAATAGTGTGTGGGTCTGTGTGTGTGTATGTGGTGTGTGTCTGTGTGGTGTGAGTGAGCGCGTTTATGTTGGACTGCCATCATTTTGGTTTACCTTACAACAAAACTTGCATTTAAACCTTCGCATCACATCTCAAATCGTTTCTCCAATCTTTAAAATAAGACATCGAATACCTGCCACTACACTGACTAAATATTTCTCCCCTGGAAGCCGACACTCATGCTGTAATGCCTCATCACCAACAATTAGCCACGCAGTCTCTCTCCCTCATCTCAAATCTTCAACATAACAAATACTAAAACTGTATTTCCACAACAGTTATACATTATACTTTCCTCTATGTTTTCACATCTGCACAAACACACGCACTTCAGCAATTCCCGCTCTCTCATAACAATACATACACCCACATTAAAAAAAAAAATTTAAAGAAAATAATTCGCTTGTCCGACATGCATACATGCATGCTGTGTGCACATGTGTCAATGTTTACTATTTAATAAATTAAATTAAATTAAATTAAAACGAGCACAAAAAGAACAACTTACGTTTCTGGGCTCAGCCTGCACCCCCCCTGCTCCAACCATTGTGTGTATACAGGGGTACCTGAATGATTCACACACAGTCTGCCTACCCGGAAACTTCCACCCTTATGTCGTCACCTGTCGCATTCTTGTCAAATACCCGTGTGAATGACTATCAAATAACCACGGGTGGGTAAAAGTGTCTGCAAAAAGTACATTGTTTTGTTCACTACTCACACTAGTATTGGTCTGCTATGCAGGATACTTGTAAGTTTATTTGAAAGTCTGTTAAGTTGTGTGCATTTTTGTTTTATTATATATGTTACCGGCAATGTGTGAAATCCCGATATTCTATATGCATTTTATACTTTATCTAGTCATTCTATCTAGGCATTCTATAGAATGCCGGGGTTCACACATTGCCGGTAACATATACAATAAAAGAGCAGTGGCTCGCAGGTTGGTATGAAGCATAGTATGGTATGAAGTTGGTATGAATTTGGTATGAAGCATAGTAATTTTAAAACCCTACGATAGTATACTAGACACCAGACAACACAATTCAAATTACACCACAAAACAACACACCACCGCACCAGGCGACGGCCACACCACACCACACTACACAATAAAACTTTTTTTAATCTCACACACAAAAACATAACACAATTTTCCCTTTCTAAAACAGAGTGTAACATTAATATTTATGCTTATTAGAATTTTTGTTTTAAAAACTAAATTGAACTTCGTAGCTTTTAAAACATGCACTAGTTGTTCGGAGTTTTTTAATCTCTTTAACAGTGTGCATGCATAAATTGTAAACCAAGGACAAGAATTTAACATTGGACAGATCTTGTGGAAACGGAACTATGACTCTGTTTCCTAAGGAAGATTTCTCGTCAATGTTGACAGTCTCATACACTGCTTTATACTTTCAAAGTAATGTGATTGTCAACAGCTCTCGATGTAAAAGCATGCGGCTGATCACACTCCACAGATATAGGCCTCTAAGTTAGGCACAACGTTTTATAGTCAGTGAAGAAACTCCCCTGCACTCAGACTAATTATATCCTTTTAGCGAAGAATCTACAGCCCTAACTTAACTATAGACTCCACGGTTAAAAGTTATATTCACATCGCAAACGGATGTCGTACGTTTAAATATCTCGACATATATCGTCATCGTTAGTCATTCATTATGATTACACTTGCTGAAAAAGTACTACCCACGCTTTAATTACTAATTTAGGATTCACTGAAAGTTACACCCATGGTAGCTCACACTTAAAATTGACCTGTGGACAATTCATATTAACACTTCAAATTGAGGTAGGCTAACAAACGTTATACCGTTACAAACGTAATTCACACTCACTACTTCAGATTTCACTCCAAATAACACACACCGTTACACGTACAGCAACTACCACAAACTTAAATTATGCCTACTGCCTTCTGCAGCTGAAAGCCTTACAACGACGATGAACACAATAGACTATCGAACAGTCAGTATTACATAAACCAAACACGGAAGAGGTTGTTCAACTATACTAACGTACTTCTAAACACCTGTCAACCTAACCTGCTTTGCCTTGTCAGCACTGTTTAACTTAAACTCAAATGAACTGTGGTATGTTCTTTAGAGGAAGCCTACACGATCCAGTTGTATCCGGAAGCCATTTTGAATTTTACCCTTTACACTTGTCCTTCCACCCAACCCCCTTCCCATACCCCTTAACCCCATAACCCTGTCTCCCTCACCCTCTCAAACGCGTGAACGACAACAGACGACGTGTTACATGCTTCGCTGATCGCCGCCCTCGAACGACACACCTTAAATCCATAGGCACCTAATAATATTTAACTTAATAATTGTAATAAATTATACACGCACTAAATATGTGTAAAAATTGAATAGGGTTTAAAGGTTTTCGCATTTCTTCATTTTACCTTTAGACGTTAAGATTTAAAAAAAATGTTTTCGTTGGGGAGGGTGGACATTTTATTGTCCCTTTTTATCTGGAAATTCTGGCCCGACTCCCTTTGAGAAGGCGTAGTCCAGTCACAGCCTGTGGCGCGTCTCAAACCCAACCTACCTAATATTAGTTGTGTTTTAAAAGTTTGCCGGGGGAGCAATCTGGAGTACCCGAAGAAAACCCCCGAAACGTTGCTCGAGTCGAAAATGAATAATATTCGGAGTAAAATAACGCCCGAAGGCGGAATCGATGTCACACCTGTCAGGTGCTTTTGGTTTCTGGCCTTTGGGCAAGTCAAGTTAGTCCAGCTTTAGACCACGCGGCCACGACGCGGTTTCACAATGTTAACTTAGGGCACGCAGGTACTGGTGACAACGACTACGATGATAACGACAACGACGAGGACGACGATAATGATGATAATCATGATGCTGATACTGATGAAGAAGAAGAAGAAGAAGAAGAAGAAGAAGAAGAAGAAGAAGAAGAAGAAGAAGAAGAAGAAGAAGAAGAAAGAAAGAAAGAAAGAAAGAAAGAAAGAAAGAAAGAAAGAAAGAAAGAAAGAAAGAAAGAAAAATGATGATATGATGATGATGATGATGATGATGATGATGATGATGATGATGATGATGATGATGATGATGATGATGATGATAATGATGATGATGTCGAAGCAGATAAGAGTGGGGGGTAAGTGGGTAGGGTTTGGGTTATTGAGATTAGCTGACTAGCCAAACGAACCGCGATCACTGCCTGTAGGCTGAAAAGCAGTGTAGGCTATATAGACAATATAGCAATATAGGCTTGCATTTACAATCATAGCAAAAAACAAATAAGTAAATAAATAAATAAATAAATAAGTAAATAAATAAATAAATAAATAAATAAATAAATAAATAAATAAATACATACATTTACTTCTCTTAATCTTTATTAACAGCGTGGGCTTTTTACTCCTAATGAATATTTTAACTAACTGTGTGTATTGAGAATATTTCATTATACTGCATAGTTTAATTCTTTCGTTATTTTCTTTTATTCATTGCCTAAACTATAAATTAACCATTTTGCAGGTCTCTGGTAGTATATTAATAAGAAAAAAATATGAAATTATAAGTATAGAAAATAAATAAGTAACATTAAAAACATCATAATGTATCTCTTCTTTTGAAATATAAAATGTCTTTATTGTCTAATGCATGCAGCTGTATGGGTTCCACGTGGCACTAATTGTAGGGTATTTTGTGTTATGACAGTAAAATTAAAATTGTGTGGTTGAGCATAAGTACGTAAGATTCAGTATTTAAGTGCACGTTCAACTTTCATCTCAATTATTTTACAGGAGTCTGTAAAGGGCCGAGCACCGACGTCGCACTTTTGCCGCAGATGACCCATTAGAGAGAACGCAGTCAGCTCACTAGAGTCCGTGCTCTTTCCCATGGTAGTCCCATCGCAGAAATGCACCATTCATTGGCGGTGAACCCCATTTGTCATTCTTTTTTGTTTTCTTCCATAAAAATATAACATTTTAGTGATCCTTATCCAATCCCCAAACTCGAAGGCCGTTGGGGCACCAGAGATGATCGTTTAAAAAGCCTACTCCATCTTTCTCTGTTCTCAGCAACCCTCATGGCTTCGCTCAGTGTCAAGCCAATCCATTTTTGAATGTAGTCCTTCCACCTCTTATTCTGTCTCCCTCTTCTTCTGCTTCCTTGCACCGTGCCTTACAGGATGGTCTTTGCAAGGCTTGATGCTCTGATGACAAGGCCATATGATCAGCACTGTGAGCATGTCATCGTGTTGTCCAATGGCTTGTGTGATGGTCTGTCGGATTTCGCTGTTGGTGATGTGCTAGGTATAGGAAATGCCCAGAAGTCTTATGTAGCACCTCATCTCCATGCTTTGTATCCTTCGTTGAAGATCTGCTGTGAGGGTCCATGTTTCGCAAGCGTATAGGAAGATGGAGATGACAAGGGGGCGCAGCAGCCTTACCTTGGAATGTAGACTGATGGTCCTTTTAGTGATATTGTTTGTTATTTTAAAGCAAATACAATCTGCGCTAGAATGTTTCTTGAATTATTTCTAGTAATTGTAAAACTTCCATGGTCATGGGAGTAGTTTTAATTACCTAAATTAGCTGGTGGAAACAAACGTTCAAAATATCTTATCTTGAATATGAAAATATTGGGGTTTGTAGGAAGGATTGGCCTGTAAACCTTTGGCCTCTCAACACCTTAGCCCACTGAAGGAGTTTTCTCCGAAGGTCAGGCTTTATCCACTTTCGTCAAGCCGTTATACCACCTATCCTATCCTATCCTGTCCCGTAACCCGGAGGTCGTAGGGGCACCACAGATGATCGTTTAACCAGCATACTCCATCTTTCTCTGTCCTCAGCAGCCCTGATGGCTTCGCTCAGTGTCAAACCAGTCCATTCTCGAATGTTGTCCTCCCACCTCTTTTTCGGTCTCCCTCTTCTTCTACTTCCTTGCACTGTGCTTTGCAGAATGGTCTTTGCAAGGCCTGTGTCACGTCCCAACTGCCTCAACAGAGGTTCGACATGTGTGCTCTTTCACACGAGAAAAAAAACCAACACCTAAATAAACTCTAAAAGACAAAACCAGAAGTAACAAGACAATTTCTTTATTTCACTCACTCATTCGCACTAAAAATTAACTCCCTTTATCCCACTTCCCAACCAACCAACCCTCAATCCCACTAATATAACCCCAAACTAATACATAAACAATTCGCTCAAAATAACAATGATAATTAAATCAAAATGAAAAATGACTAACTACGAATGTACAAGAGATTTATAATAATGATGTATGGAACAGCTTACTGACAACAAGGTAAATATACAGTAAGCAACTGCTTTAAATCTTTATAAATATTCAAACTTTGTTCCACTTAAACTTCAAATAGCTGCAACAAGTCTTTTATAAAATGAATAAAAAAATTTATCCTTTATGCAAAATAGAATTTGTAAGAAATTAATCTAAATTATTAATTAATTAATATCTGGCGAAATAATTCCCCCAGACAAAACTATGTCATGAATTGGCTAGTTTTAACTCTGCTGGTTGACTATTTAGCCATGTGTAGTCTTTGTAACAGCAGAGAAGTTAGACTATTACACAGCAGCAATTAAATTACACAGCAGACCACACACGGCGAGCGAGCCACCCACATCGCAGTGAGTCAGCACTTGAGCTTTGAATCGGACCGTTTTAACCAATCAGAGCAGGCTCAGTGGGTAGAGCAGTTTGAATGTGTCAAAACCTAAGACAGTTTGAATCAGTCGTGTGTGAGACGAGGTAGAGTCAACATCTCCACAGCTAGAGAAATCTCTACACTCATAGACCAGGAAGCAGGACTTAGGAATCTTAGAATTCTCTCAAGTCATCACGGGCCTGAACTTGTCAAACAGGTAAATGAACACCCTTCTGTTTCATCGTGATATATTTATATTATTGTTGAAATTATGTTTGTGGAATTGGCTATGCATAAATGTGAATTATTAATCCGAATTTGCCGTACCACGTGGAAGAGCCGAGCACGAGGCGAAACACGACCGGTTGCGCCGCCATGTTGTATTCCGTACGGAACCACTGTTGTTTAACTTATATGTATGTTTGCAGACCAGTGGCTGTACCACTGAATGTTTATATTATTATTAATTCTGTATGTGTATAGTTAGACACGATTGATATTTATGTATGTATAGGAATTTAGAGTTGAGATTCCAGTGGAACCCGGAAGTAGCAGAATGTTCGTCGCTTATGTATAGAGATGTGGAGCTATCACTGAGGGCTACTTGGCTTTCAGTGAGACGCTCTGCACAAACCGATTATTCAGGGTTGTGCAGAATTTCGTCTCTTATATTACAGACGAGCAGGCGAGCTATCCCGAGCTATCCCGAGCTATCCTGTGTGCCCCACTCCACAGAAACGACTAGTTGGTTGAGGAGACTCTACCGCACAAGTCAGAAAGAGCCACCTTGAAACACACCCTGTCAGACCCCACAGCGTGGCAAGGGAACCCAACTACACAACTACAAAGGTGTACCAGAAGCTACCTCACAGAAGGACTTCGACCGCACCATCAGAAAGTTAAGTGTAATCTCCGAAAGTGCACTTAAACTGATCATAACAGGACCACAGTAGTCCAACTCTTCAGAAACTGTAAAACGGACCACAGTAGTCCAAATCTACATGAAATATTATAGCAAGTGCCCGAGGAAGATATAACAGCTGCCTAGACTATCAGCGATCGAACTATTAGCAGTGAAAGAGACTTTTTAAGTTAGATTAGTATTTAGAGAATCTTGTATAGAGTAGAAGAAATAAATGTGTGATTTTAACTGTTATCAAGTGGCTGGACTACATATGATTCATAGCCGTGTGAAAGCTAGTGTGACAGTACTCTTTTACCATTTTTCTATCTATTTCTGTACCCCAACCTTAACACAGAACGAGCTAAACAAATAAATTTATTAAAGTAATTCATAGGGTGACTTACTAGCAGTTCCCACCGAATAAACGTGAGGGTCCATAATTCCATTGTGCAGAGCCCATAAACCCCACGTGACACTTTAATTGGCGAGCCTAGCCAGGATCTGTGTATAATAGGAATTGGGTATAACCGGACCTAAGTACAATAAAATTAGATAACAGTAGGAGTAGTAGAATAACTTAGAATAGTGGTAACAAGGACTGATCAGTTGGGTGCACTATTCTTTAGTTAAAAACTTTTTTGCTTCAAATATTTTTGTGCCTGTATGTTGCATTGTTCTTTTGCAGGTTTTGCTTAAATAACTGTTGTATGCCATTTGACTCTTGTTTTATTCTATTATTGATTACGACTTGTATGGTCTTTGCATTGTTTTTATTGACTTGCAATATTGCTAGTGTTTTGGTATTCCACTTGATTCAGAGGGTGTTCATAGACACGTTTGGCAATGTCGGACCCAGTGGCCTTGAGATTGCGTTTCAAGGAATTGGGAGAAGCTTTACACTTAGCAGGGGGAGACCTAATTGCGTACATCAATGCCGAGGTAGAGAAACAGGAGGCTAAGGCAGAGAGAGCAGCAGAGAGAGAGGCAAAGAAATTAGAAGCTGAACAAAAGAAACTAGCATTAGAAGCAGAGCAAAAGAAAGCAGAGTTAGAAGCAGCAAGAGAGCAAAAGAAATTAGAATTAGAAGCAGAGCAAAAGAAAGCAGAGTTAGAAGCAGCAAGAGAACAGAAGAAATTAGAATTAGAAGGAGAACAGAAGAAGGCAGCATTAGCAGCAGAGAGAGAAGCAGAAGTTAGGAAATGGGAGTATGAGAGGGCAGAAAAGGAAAAAGACAGACAGCATGAGTTAGAATTGAAAAGATTGGAATCAGGAGCGTCAAGTTCTTCCTCAACCCCTCCCCACTCAGATCAGCTAGAGGTAGCCCCCAACCCTGTACAAGGAATGTCATTCCCACTGGGAACATTCAATGAGAGAGAGGAAGGTCTAGATCTCTATCTGACTAGGTTTGAGCGTCTAGCAACAGAGTACAAACTAGATCCCACTCATTGGTCGTTCAAGCTTAGTCAAGGGCTTAGAGGAAAGGCTTATGACATCTACAGTAAGCTACCGACTGACAGAGTGACTGACTATCACAAAGTAAAAGAGGCACTCCTAACGGGATTCGAACTGACAGGAGAATGCTACCGGCAAAAGTTCCGCACCAATCGGAGAGTGAAAGGAGAGAGCTATGCGCAGTTCGCGGATCGGTTGTCCACAATGCTGGATAAGTGGATTAGCCAGTCAGCCACGGCAAAGACGTATGATGGACTGACAGAACTGTTAGTATGGGAACAGCTACGGGAAACCATGACCCCCGAGCTGAGAACATTCTCAGTAGAGCAGGGCGCGGAAAGACTAGAAGAGCTGGTCAAGGTCGCAGATAGGTACGTGGCCGCACACGGGGAAGCCAAGAGCTTCAGGCGAGACCTAAAGCCTAACGGGAAAGAGGCACAGAAACGAAGCCCTACCCGGGAAGAGCGCACCGCGAATAAGCCGAATAACCCCAGACCTGGGCAGAATAAAGGACCCAACACGGAATTCGGGAAAAGAGGTCCTGCAGAACAGAGACGGTATTGTTCGTTCTGCAACAGAAACAATCACTCCACCGCAGAATGTTTCAAGTTGGCCGCACAACGTAGGGAAGAGCGCGAAAGCCGGCCAGCGCACAGAGTTCTAACTCAAAGTAGCGGTAACAAGCCACACACGATCGGAGATCACCCATCGGTGACAGACACGGTCAAGGTCAACGGAAAAGAAGCGAACTGTCTGTATGACACAGGTCTTTCATACGACGCGATAGTTAGCGAATCTCTTGTATCGCGCGCGGACTTGACAGACAAGACAGTCGACTTACAAGGAGCAGACTTGACGAAACCGACGACTACTTGCCCAATAGCTTGGATAGAAGTAGAGAGTAGGTACGTCACAGGACGAATCCAAGCAGCTGTTTTACAGAAACCCCTGTATGATCTAGTGCTAGGTTGTAGGTATGTGTTCTTAGGCACGCCCCCTAAAACTGTAGAGATAGCTGCAGTGCAAACCAGGGCCCAAGCTAAAACCCAACCACCCCAGCCCGAGTTCGCTCCGAATCCAGGACTCGAAGAGATCAAAACAGCACAGAAAGAAGACACCTCGATAGCGAAGTGCTTCCAGAAGCTACCCAAGGCGCACACACCCCCGCACAAGGGAGACTTCTACATGGAAGAGGGAGTTCTACATCGACAAGGAGATGGAGATCACACCCAACTAGTACTACCAGCCACCCTTCGAGCCCAAGTACTAGAATTAGGCCACAGCATGCCACTCAGCGGACACATGGGAATTGGAGCCACAGTGCAGAGAATCAGCGCACACTACTATTGGCCAGGAATCACGGAGGATGTCAAGCGCTACGTGAAATCTTGCCACCAATGTCAACGATATTCCCCGCGACATCACACCGTACCAGTTACCTTAGGACCATCAGTAGTAGTCGGCGTGCCATTCCAGCAAGTCTCAGTAGACATAGTAGGACCACTGCCCATGACCAAGAAGAGGAACAGATTTCTACTCACACTCGTCGACGCATGTACGATGTGGTGCGAAGCAGTCCCGTTGCCAGCGATCGACACCAAGAAGATCGCAGATGCACTCATCGCCATCTTTACCAGAGTCGGATTCCCGGACAGCATTAGAACGGACAACGGATCTCAGTTCACCGGCCGCCTGATGCAAGACGTGTTCGAGTTGATACAAGTTCATCACATTCGCACACCACCATACCACCCCGCCAGCAACGGACAAGTAGAAAGACTGAATGGAACCCTTCTCACCATCCTCAGGAAAGTCGCAGACGACAATCCAGAAGCGTGGGACACCTACGTGAATGCGGCACTGTTCGCATACAGAGAAACGCCCCATGCAGCCACAGGCTACACCCCGTCAACATTGCTATTCGGCAGACCTCTAGCAGGACCGCTAGAAGCCCTACGCAGAAGTTGGACGGAAGCCAAGATAGACGACACACCAAGAGGTGCCACCAAGTACGTCGCAGACCTGCAGGAAACCCTCAAAGCAACGTGGAAGAAAGCTGGTGAAGCACTGAAGAAGGCAAGAGCCCGTCAGGCGAAGTACTACAACCGCCACGCGAAGGACAGAGAACTGCAAGTCGGCGATCAAGTGCTACTCTTACTTCCAAGTGGAACCAACAAGCTGGACATCGCTTGGTGAGGACCGTACCGGGTGACTGCCAAGAAATCCAAGACAGTCTACCAAGTAGAGGTGAGCGGGAGAGCCCGATACCACCACATCAATCTCCTCAAGAAATACACGGACAGACCAGCGACCCCCAGCACTCACAACTTGTTAGCCATCGCCATCGCGGAAGAAGGAGAAAGCATGGAGACCAATGCAGTAGAGTATCCCCTGCACTCCAAAGAAACCTACAAAGACGTGATACTCAACGGAGACCTAGCCGCTAAACAGCAACAGCAAGTACGACAGGTCATTCGCCAACATCAGACTGTGCTCACAGACCGACCAGGGAGGACAGACCTCGTCGAAGTAACCTTAACGGTGACCGACCCAACACCCGTCCGCCAGAAGCTCTACCCGATGCCACTGTCTCAGCAGCGAGCCATCAAGGAAGAGATAGACACCTTACTGGCAGCCGGAATCATCTCAGAGTCTACTTCACCCTACAGCGCAGGCACGGTATTGTTGCGAAAACCCAACGGAGAGCACCGACTGTGCATCGACTTCAGACTGCTGAATGCCGTAACGCAGTTCCAGCCAGAGCCACTCCCGGACCAGACAGACCTATTTGCCAAGCTACAGCGCGCTAAGTACTTCTCACGCATCGACCTCAGCAAAGGATACTACCAGATACCAGTGCAACCGCAAGTCCGAAAGTACCTAGCGTTTAGCACTATGGAAGGACACTTCGAGTTCAATGTACTTCCATTCGGACTCCACAACGCACCCAGCATCTTCAGCGCAATGATGCGAAAACTCCTGGCACCCCTGAGCAGCGAGCACCTACATTCGTTTATGGACGACATCCTCATCGCAACACCTACGTGGGAGGAACATGTCACGCTCCTACAACAACTACTCGCCCGCCTCAGAGACACGGGATTGACGGCCAGACCCACCAAATGTCAGATTGGATTCACAGAGCTAGAATTTCTGGGACACACCATCAGTCAAGGAAGCCTGCGACCGGTAGAAAAGACGGTTAAACGCCTACTCGACGCGCCTAGGCCCAAGACCAAGAAGGAAGTGCAGTCGTTTCTAGGACTCTGCGGCTTCTACCAGAAGTTCATCCCCAACTACAACAGCATCGCCGTACCACTGACAAATGGAACCCGGAAAATCGCCCCGGACAAAGTAGTTTGGACAGCCGAATGCGAGACAGCATTCCAAACACTCAAGGACAGAATGACATCGGCGCCAGTACTCCACCTACCCGATTTGACTCAGCCATTCGTTCTACGCACCGACGCAAGCGACTTAGGCCTCGGAGCAGTACTGCTACAGCGCGACCCCAAGAATGCGGAGACGCTATTCCCTGTCGCCTACGCCAGCAGAAAATTGAGACCCGCCGAGACCCACTACGCCACGTCGGAGAAAGAATGTCTTGGACTAGTCTGGGCCATACAGAAGTTTCAACTCTACCTGTATGGGACCCACTTCACAGTTCAGGTGGACCACCAACCACTATCGTTCCTGGCAGCCTCCAAGTCTTTGAACTCTCGCCTGATGAGATGGGCACTCACCCTTCAGGCGTACTCATTCCAAATCGAGTACATCCCCGGCAAAGAGAACCACGGAGCCGACTACCTCAGTCGCCATCTCGTGGAGGACACAGCAGCTGTCGCCCACCCAACACAACTAAGGGCCACAGCACCAGAATTCGTCCCCGCCCAGTAATACCCTGTCACTAGTGTCCATAGCTACCTGGCACAGCATTGCAGCTCAGGTAGAGCAACTTAATTAGTTTGTAAATAGGACCCTAGGATAGTGCAGTGTTAAACTAGGCTCTGTAGTAGAAAAAGGTCGACTCCAGTAGTCATCGCCTTTTTTCAGTTGAGGGAGCCTGTCATGAATTGGCTAGTTTTAACTCTGCTGGTTGACTATTTAGCCATGTGTAGTCTTTGTAACAGCAGAGAAGTTAGACTATTACACAGCAGCAATTAAATTACACAGCAGACCACACACGGCGAGCGAGCCACCCACATCGCAGTGAGTCAGCACTTGAGCTTTGAATCGGACCGTTTTAACCAATCAGAGCAGGCTCAGTGGGTAGAGCAGTTTGAATGTGTCAAAACCTAAGACAGTTTGAATCAGTCGTGTGTGAGACGAGGTAGAGTCAACATCTCCACAGCTAGAGAAATCTCTACACTCATAGACCAGGAAGCAGGACTTAGGAATCTTAGAATTCTCTCAAGTCATCACGGGCCTGAACTTGTCAAACAGGTAAATGAACACCCTTCTGTTTCATCGTGATATATTTATATTATTGTTGAAATTATGTTTGTGGAATTGGCTATGCATAAATGTGAATTATTAATCCGAATTTGCCGTACCACGTGGAAGAGCCGAGCACGAAGCGAAACACGACCGGTTGCGCCGCCATGTTGTATTCCGTACGGAACCACTGTTGTTTAACTTATATGTATGTTTGCAGACCAGTGGCTGTACCACTGAATGTTTATATTATTATTAATTCTGTATGTGTATAGTTAGACACGATTGATATTTATGTATGTATAGGAATTTAGAGTTGAGATTCCAGTGGAACCCGGAAGTAGCAGAATGTTCGTCGCTTATGTATAGAGATGTGGAGCTATCACTGAGGGCTACTTGGCTTTCAGTGAGACGCTCTGCACAAACCGATTATTCAGGGTTGTGCAGAATTTCGTCTCTTATATTACAGACGAGCAGGCGAGCTATCCCGAGCTATCCCGAGCTATCCTGTGTGCCCCACTCCACAGAAACGACTAGTTGGTTGAGGAGACTCTACCGCACAAGTCGGAAAGAGCCACCTTGAAACACACCCTGTCAGACCCCACAGCGTGGCAAGGGAACCCAACTACACAACTACAAAGGTGTACCAGAAGCTACCTCACAGAAGGACTTCGACCGCACCATCAGAAAGTTAAGTGTAATCTCCGAAAGTGCACTTAAACTGATCATAACAGGACCACAGTAGTCCAACTCTTCAGAAACTGTAAAACGGACCACAGTAGTCCAAATCTACATGAAATATTATAGCCAGTGCCCGAGGAAGATATAACAGCTGCCTAGACTATCAGCGATCGAACTATTAGCAGTGAAAGAGACTTTTTAAGTTAGATTAGTATTTAGAGAATCTTGTATAGAGTAGAAGAAATAAATGTGTGATTTTAACTGTTATCAAGTGGCTGGACTACATATGATTCATAGCCGTGTGAAAGCTAGTGTGACAGTACTCTTTTACCATTTTTCTATCTATTTCTGTACCCCAACCTTAACACAGAACGAGCTAAACAAATAAATTTATTAAAGTAATTCATAGGGTGACTTACTAGCAGTTCCCACCGAATAAACGTGAGGGTCCATAATTCCATTGTGCAGAGCCCATAAACCCCACGTGACAAACTATACAATCACAGGGTTACTTAATCTAGTAGGTAATATTACTCAACAACGTTTGTCAATCAACCCAGGTTAAATATATTTCAATGTGCTGTAATTTATAATTTATCACATGTAAAACAATTATTGTTCCTCTTGCTGTTTATCAATGGTTATAGTTAATTGTTGTGTATGGTGGAGTGTGCGTGTGTGTGCTTTATAAACGAAATAAGGCTCCCTGGGCGAATACCACAACCTTCGCAACCGAGGTTGACCCACGGAAACACCGGCGTAATAGGCCGAGGCACACCAGCTTCACACCAGCAAGGTTTCAGCACACCATCAATGATCTGCTCTAAGGTTTTGGTTTTGGTACATCTACAACAATACATACAAAAATACGCAACCATTAATAATTATATTACAATATACTGCACAAGCATCCCGCTATCGGAATGGTTGTCTCCCTTTCTGCCATCTCTTCGTTACATAACAGCGAATTCTTTTATATCAATTTATCATTATTTAATTTATAATACATTTTAGAAAATTCTCTCTCTCTCTCTATTGCTAGGAATTTATGCAGCAAACAATATGAAACATAAAATAGAATTAAGAAAACATAATTAACTATCCATTCACACTGCATGCATAACCCAAACCCCCGAACGCTATGGCCAACTGAGAAATTGAGGTAAACAACTTACGGCTACCAGTGGGATCCTCCGGCCTGTTGACAAAGACACACAAACGATGGGACAAACGCACAGGCACAGATGGTTAGGCAAGGTGATATACAGGCAGAAGAAGTCCTAGACGGAGTCACAGGTCACCCGACGTTATACGTAGATAACTCAGATTTCACCGAGAATACACAGCTGGTATTCTAAACAGCTTAGAACAGTTCCAGTTAATCAAACACTTCCAAAGTGTTCCCAAAACAGTCCTCCTCTTCCGATAATTAGGCTCTTTTTCGTTGACGGTCTGATCAGTACGACCCACAGACAAAGTCACTAACTGGCACCTTGACCCAACTCGGATCTGTTGGTTCTGGCTACAAAAGCGATATGAAAATGTTACTGCTCCTGTCAAAATATACAGTGCATGGGGTTTTATACGATTAGCTAAGAATCTTCTAGAATATACTCGTTTTAATTATAATTCATTCCCTACACCGTTCGCGATTAGAGCACGCATTTCACACATAGAATATCGCATGGCAGCAATTAATCTTCTCAATAACAAAATAGCCAACTATGCTGTTTTCTAACATAGTGCGTTCCGCACGGGCGCAAATCATTCGCTACTTTTATTAATTATAAACTTAATTAATTTATTCTGATTCTCTCCCCTTGACTACCGTAACTTTTAACCTCTATGTACAGGCTGATGATTAAACTATATACATAGGCGCGCGACTGCAAACTGCGTAGCGTGACAGCCTGATGTTATGGTGACGTACGTGGCCATACCATCGGAGTTTACGTTTCTTCACCACTGTGAGCAGGTCATCGTGTTGTCCAATGGCTTGTGTGATGGTCTGTCGGACTTCGTCGTTGGTGATGTGTTGGGTATAGGAAATGCCCAAAAGTCTTCTGTAGCACCTCATCTCCATGCTTTGTATTCTTCGCTGTAGATCTGCTGTGAGGGTCCATGCTTCGCAAGCATATAGGAAGATGGAGATTACAAGGGAGCGCAGCAGTCTTACTTTGGAATGTAGACTGATGGTCCTGTCTTTCCAAATGGGCTTCAACCTTGTCAGGTCAGCAGTTGTTTGTGCGATCCTGAAGAGGACTTCCTGTCGGGACCCATTGTCTGATACAATGGCTCCTAAATATTTGAAGCTATGCACAGTGTTGAGGTATTGGCCTTGGACTTTGATGTCCGTGTTGATGCCATTGGTGTTGTTGGTTATCATTTTGGTCTTCTCTGCACTTATTTCCATTCCGTAAGCTCTGAAGGTTGTGTCAAGCCTCTGTACCAGCTGTTCAAGTTCTTGTTCCTCTCCAGCCAATCCATCAATGTCATCTGCAAAACGAAGATTGGAGATTGCTCTACCCCCTATGCTGACTGTGCATTCGTGATCAGCAAGAGCATATGACATGATGCGCTCTAGGAAGACGTTGAAGAGTGTTGGAGAGAGTAGGCATCCTTGACGCACACCGATTGTTGTTCTGAACCAGTTCCCGATGACGCTGTTATGGAGGACTGCACTGGTAGCCTTTTCATACAGGCTTTTGATGACTTCAATAATTTTAGGGCTGATGTTGTACACTTTCATTTTTGCCCATAGAGCTGCATGCCAGACTAGTTCAAACACCTTCTTGAAGTCTATGAACACATGATATAGATGTTGTTGGTGCTGTAGGTATTTCTCACAGATTATTTTGAGGTTGAAAAATCTGTTCAGTGGTACTTCGCCCTACCACATCACAGTATTTTAAAGGTATTGCTTTACTTTGTAAAAAATAAAGGGGTATAGCGGAGGAGTTTCGTATTATAAAGCATTTGGCCTCCATGCTGCTTACCTGTTTGCTGCACGTACCCCGCTAACGTGCACAACAAGTCTGACCTTAAATCTCCATCCAGTCGTGCCCTAGAGGATTCCTTAAGGGATAAAATCAATATTATTTCCCATGAATGTCAAACTTCAAGAAGAAAAAAATCAACAAGCTGTTCCATTTTTGCTGCCTTGGGGTTCCTTAGGCTTTCATGCCAGAAATCAAAAGTACTTGAATATTGTTAATCATGTGTTTATATAAACATGAACAATAATACTGTATATGATGACGCATTTCGTAGAGAAAGAGAGAGGGAGAATAGGGAAGAGAGAGAGAGAGAGAGAGAGAGAGAGAGAGAGAGAGAGAGAGAGAGAGACTCAGACTCAGACTCAGACTCAGAACATTTTATTTACCCAAAGGATTAACATTTTAGGCCGAGGCATAGTCTTCCAACGTGTCCTTTGCATTCTTACACATCCACACGCATTCTGCAAACGACATCGATAAACAGTTAAAAATTATAGAATATATATAACAATTATGCAAAGAGAAAATAGAACAGAAGCTATAGTCATAATCAATTACACAAGCAAAGGAATATATATATATCTATAAAACACACAAAAAACATTGAACCAATACACTAGGCAACATGGTCAATACATCACATATAATTATGTACATTAGTCAGCAACTGAGGTTAGAAAATCTTATGCAGAACCATTCGATTGCGAACAGTTTAAGTGTTCCTTTACTGAGGATTTAAAAGAACTAGCAGTTTTACTGGATTTGACATTCGAGGGAAGAGAGTTCCACATAGAAGGCCCTACAAAACCAAAGCTAGTTTTATACAGGTCTATGCGTGCCGTGGGCAAGAGAAATCTCTGAGAACCATATCGCTCTGGCGCTTTGCGTAATAAATCACGCAAGTAAGTTGGAGCAAGCTCGTTTAGTACCTTGAACATAAGCATTAAAATGTTGTAACCGAATTGCTGCTGAAGGGGAAGAATGCCTGCGGCTTCAAGTTTTTCCGAAGTAGTGAAGTGAGGGTTGCTGATGATTAGTTTTGCGCCCCTTCTGTGTAAGGATTGCAGCTTTCTTAGCAGATTGTCACTTGCACCACACCAAACAGTGGAAGCATAATTTATTTTTGAAAGACAGTGCGCCATAAAGAACATTTTACGCCCCTCAGTTTCCACAAATTGCTTTAATTTCGACAGAAGATGTAGATTCGTAGACAGTTTCCTACAGGTGTTAGCTATGTGACTATTCCAGCGAAGGTCCTGGTCAATTGTGACTCCTAACACTTCGTGCGATGTTACTTGTTCTATTCGGTCCGAATCTAGCTTAAGGTCGAGAAGAAGCGGGGCTCTCTGATGTTTTTGTCTGGAGGTTATTACCATGCTATTTGATTTTTGGGGATGTAGAACTAGCTTATTGCGAGCAGACCATTGAAATACGTCATTTATTCCGAGTTGGAGATCTGATTTCAACTGATCTGTTGTACGTGCAGATGTGTGCAGAGAGCTGTCATCGGCGAACAACTCACATGACACGTTTTTAGTGGTAATATGCAACGGCATATCGTTTATAAAAATACTGAAGAAAAGGGGCCCAAGGATGGAACCTTGGGGCACTCCGCAGCTTAGGTGTCCTTCGCGTGAGTGTTGACCATTGATGTAAAGTTTCTGGGTCCTGTTTTTAACAAAAGATGCTAGTAAGTTAGTGGTAGCGTCACAACGGGTGTATTGTTTTATTTTGCTGATAAGAAGATCATGATCAACCGTTTCAAATGCCTTTTTTATGTCAAGAAAAACTGCTCCAACAATCTTAAAGTCATTGATAGCGGACAACCAGGAACCACACATACGAGTAAGAGCTGTAGAACATGAATGGTGTTTCCGGAATCCAGACTGAAACTGGTAGAAAAGATTATGGTTCTCCATGTAATGTACAACATGGTTATGAATATGTTTTTCCAATGGCTTAGAAAGAACAGACAAGATAGAAATAGGGCGAAAGTTGTTTATGTCATAGGAACCTACCGTTTTAGGTATAGGGATTACTTTGGCACATTTCCAGCCGTCGGGGAAAGTACAAGTTTTAATGCATAAATTATACAAGAATGTTAGCGATTCGACAATGTAGGGAAGCGACAGTTTTAATAAAAGCGTACTAATCGTATCTATACCAACCGACTTCTTGTTTTTTAGACTAGAGATGTACTTGCCTACTTCATGAACCGCTATTTCAGGTACGATACACTCGTCCTTAGATCGTAACCGGTCATTGCAGAACGACGTCAGAAGGGGGTTAGGATACTTGGGGTCTTGCGTTGCAGAGGGATTAGATTGTTGGTGGAGGAGGGATGCAGTGGACAGAAAGTGGTCATTTAGCGTATCAGGTGAAATGTTGGTAGGGGGCACGGACTGACTACGCTTCTTATTAGTGATCTCATTCATGGCACGCCACAAGTGGGCCGTGTCGCAATTATTTTTAATCATTTGTCCAAAATACTGACGTTTTGAGTTTTTTACCATGACACTAATTTTGTTTCTTTGAATTTTATATTGATCAATTTTTTTATCCCTCTTGAGTTGGTCTCTTATCTTCATAGCCTCCATAATGTCGGCGGTCAGCCAGCTCGGTAACGTTTTATGCTTGACTCTCCTCCTTCGAATGGGGGCATGTTTATTAACAATAGGCACAAAAGTATCATACCACGAAGCTAAGGCACTGTTCGGGTCGATGCTGCTATACACATTAGCGAAGTCTACCTGATCCAAGTCAAAAAGAAACGCATTCTGATCAAAGTTTTTAAGTGATCGATACTCAATTGTAGTGTGCTCGCCTTTGACACGTTTAGGTGGTATCCATGACAATGTACAAAGAACTGGGCAATGGTCACTAATACTGACACCAGAAAGACGTACATTAGACACCTTTAACGTATTACTATTGTTTACATAGATGTGGTCTATGAGAGTAGACGACGAGGGAGTCACTCTCGTGGGCTGCTGCACAAGTTGTTGCAGTCCGAATAAGGAGTACGTGGATTCCCACGACGTATGCGCTTTAAGTAAATTAATATTGACATCACCCAAGATAATATAAGCAGCGTTTGGGTGTGCTGTTGTGACCGTATCCATCATATGAACAAAGTCATCGTACCATTCATAACAAGAAGAAGGATTCCTGTACAAGATACAGATCAGTGCTCCAGAATCCTTTGCACTACGTTTAAGCTGAACCCACAGGCTCTCTACGCCCTCAGTCTCAAGATCCGGACGTCGGGTGACGTAAGGCATCACGTCATTATGTACATAGAGGCCAAGGCCCGTATGGAGAAATTGGGTGGCATCCTTACGAAAGAAAGTATAATTAGTGATGGCTATCTCCGCATCAGATTGTAGTTGTAGGCGGGTCTCGGAAAGACCGAGGAAATGGAGACGTGGGGTTTCACTCAGAAGAGAAACAATGTCGTGCAGTTTGTTAGCTAAGTGATACACATTCGCATGCCCAATTTGCAGACCAGATGGAGACTTAAACAAATCGCTCATGTATACAACCAAAAGACAACCAAAACAAACGCACAAGAGCAAAATTAATCAAATGGGCAAGGACAAGTCAAATCAAACACAACATAAACCAAAACAAAAAAGGATTGAAAGGAAAACACAGGATTGAAAGGAAAACACAGCAGAAATCGAAAACGCAAAGCAATCAAAACACCGAAACAGGAAAACACGCAAAATTTAAAAAATGCGTGAATTAAAGGAAGGTGCAAAACAAAGTAGAAAAGCACAAGTACATGTACTTTCTTCTTTAAGAGAGAGAGAGAGAGAGAGAAAGAAAGAAAGAAAGAAAGAAAGAAATGGGGTGGGGGGATCTCGGTCATTAGTGAGGTGATGAATAAGGGGCTATAACTCACGCTTTACAGTTGATTAGTGCACTGATTTGATTGGATGTCGGGCGCCGGGCATGATGGTCTGGCCAAGACGTGACCCGCATGAACCTTACTTTAAATCTAAAACCGGTGTCGTGTGAAACTGTTCTTTAGTCGAAAAAGCTAGTGGGACTTATCACAAAGAAACAACAGCGACCGCAACCCACAAGTCAACATCATCATCAGAAACAGCAACAGCAGCAGCAGCTGCGGCACCTATCATTATCGGCCTCGACGTCGTCATCATCCATCTTTATATTAACAGTAGCGGCAATATGGATATCTTTATAATAACTCTTTGTCAGCATAATCACCTTCGTCATTGTCGATATGATCATCTCTATCGACACCAAGAAAAAGTAGTAGTAGTAGTAGTAGTAGTAGTAGTAGTAGTAGTAGTAGTAGTAGTAGTAGTAGTATCGTCAACATTTACTAGAGAGTGTAAGCAGGTGTGTGGGCTTGTGTTTTTCATAGTTGTTCAACTGTATTTGTACATATATATATTATGTATCTTTTGTCCAGTTTTGTCTGTCTTGTCTTCCCATTCCCCCCCCACCCAACCCCTTGCGCGCCTTGATCCTTAGGCTAAGGCGCCTTACAAATCACGAACATTATTATTATTATCGTTATCATCACCATCACCATTATTATTATTATTATTATTATTATTATTATTATTATTATTATTATTATTATTATTATTATTATTATTATTATTATTATCAGCAAGACACGTATTATCAGTGTAAGGATGATAAATTATCAAGTTAGATCCTAAATAGTTAATACTGTGATAACTTATCATTGTGGGTCCTACAGTAGATAAGGGAGAAATTATCAGTGTGGATCCAAGTATTCAATAATGTGATAAATTAGCAGTGTGGATCTTAGGTAGTCAGTACAATTATACATTATTGTTGTGGATTTAATTATTCAATACTATGATAAATTATCAGTGTGAATCCAAGCATTCAATTTTGTGATGAATTATCAATGGTTAATACTGTGATAGATAAATTATCGGATACTCAATACTGTGATAAATTATCGGATTTTCAATACTGTAATAAATTAGCAGTGTGGATCCTAGATAGTCAATATATTCATACATTATCAGTGTGGGTCCAAGTATACAATACAGTGATACATTATCAATGTGTATTTTAAATAGTCAATACAATGTTAAATTATTAGTTTAAGAGCAATTGATTACACCGCTTCCATACTGTGTATGGATGAAATGAAATTTCACGGTGATTACAAGGTCAAATATGCTGGGATTTTTGTTTTATTTTGTTTTTGGTAGGGGGTGTTTATTTTATTTTATTTTATTTTATATTTGGTTGCTTTTTTGGTGGTGGTGGTAGTGATGGTGGTGGTTGTGGTGTTGGTTTTTTTCTTGGCTAATTATGAAATACTCAGACCTATAATCCATATAATTTATTACACTAGTAACTATCTACAATCCACAAACTGACAATTTATCACAGTATCGACTATCTTAGGATCCACATTTATATTTTATTGTGGAGTTGTGTTTTCGTCTTAGCTGGTGGTTGGTACAAACCTATCTGAAACTAATATTGTCTTTGGTTCTAAATAGCCAAGCAAGTAATTTCTAACACCGAACACCTCAATTTATCTTCCAGTCAAGTCAAGTTAAGTCAATCTTACTCATTTTCTCTCTTTTTATGGTGTATTTGTTTTCCTTTGAGCTTATAGTTTGTACAAAACCATCTGGAATTGTTAATGAGCGTCTTTAGTCCAAGCCAGCCAGGTAGCCATCTGTCTTAGAGCGATTGTGCTCATTTAAGCTTGTAGTGACAAACATAACTTTACCTAAGAAAACTACCAGACAAAGGACCACCTTGTTACACTGTTATTTATCAGTAGTGGATTCAGCCCCGATGCTTGAATCTTGATATAAGTTTAACTCGAATTCGTTTATCCACGCAGACTGTTCTCTCAGAAACAAGGCAGGAGTCGTTGTATAATGTTTTTCAACTTTGTTCAGCAAACATCAACAACTGCATACAAGATCGCTTTCCGAAATCACTACAACAATCATCCTCACAAGGCAGGAATAACGAAGCTTAACGTCCTAATGCTTTAGCGTTAAGGACGAATCACCACGTCGCCACTTTGACAACAATGATCATCCATCCTCACAAGCAGATAGCCTCTCTGCAATCGAGAAAAAGTTCGAACTTTCCAGCATGACGCAATAACACCCAATCAGAAATAAAACTCGTCACCGGTGTGACATCGTCAAAGGGCCGAGTATCTTATTTGGATTGGGAGCGACTGGGAGCATTCTGATTGGTCGACGCATTATAAAATTCGACGCATGCGCACAGTGCTATCGTAGTCTTAGTAAGGTTTAGGGTTAGGGTTACGACGCCTAAGAACATATATATATATAATATATATATATATATATATATATATATATATATATATATATATATATATATATATATATATATATATATATATATATATATATATATATATATCTGCTGTGATGGTCCATGCTTCGCAAGCATATAGGAAGATAGAGATGACAAGGGAGCGCAGCAGTCTTACTTTGGAATGTAGACTGATGATGGTCCTGTCTTTCCAAATGGGCTTCAACCTTGTCAGGGCAGCTGTTATTTGTGCGATCCTGGAGAGGACTTCCTGTCGGGACCCATTGTCTGATACAATGGCTCCTAAATATTTGAAGCTATGCACTGTGTTGAGGGATTGGCCTTGGACTTTGATGTCCGTGTTGATGCCATTGGTGTTGTTGGTCATCATTTTGGTCTTCTCTGCACTTATTTCCATTCCATAAGCTCTGGAGGTGGTGTCAAGCCTCTGTACCAGCTGTTCAAGTTCTTGTTCCTCTCCAGCCAATCCATCAATGGCATCCGCAAAACGAAGATTGGAGATTGCTCTACCCCCTATGCTGACTGTGCCTTCATGATCTGCCAGAGCATCTGACATGATGCGCTCTAGGAAGATGTTGAAGAGTGTTGGAGAGAGTAGGCATCCTTGACGCACACCGATTGTTGTTCTGGCCTCGTGGCAGTGGTAACAAATGTGTTTGAGTCTACATCAAACATACGTGGAGAGAGGCATGTGTCCTTTATCACCTGCACAAACTGACTGCTCTTAGGAATGTAAGAATGTATTACATATACAATTCTGTTGTGTCGGGCCTGATAGAGCAGTTGATAGCGTGTGCAGCCGTTCAGAATATGAGACATAGTCTCTGTGGGGTGGTTGCACAAGCCACAACGGCGGCTACACTGCTCGGGATAGTACAACGCCATTAAGCTGTTGCACTGCAAAAGTCGTAAACGCCTCCTCACAGCAAAACTGATCAAACTATCCCTCAGTTTCACGTTGGATAGGAATGCTGTTGACAGTTTGTGATCGATTTTTGTGCTCACTCTAGCCACTGGACCCTGCCACTCTTTCTCTTTCCATTCATTCACAAACTGACTCACTCTCCTTTTCTTACACATCGCACTCGCCGTTCTGGCATCAGTCACACTCAAGCTCACCTCATCATCCACACCAAAGTTCAGAGCATACATTCCACCTGCCCGCTTCTCTAGCACCCCACTCTCTCGCACGCACAACTCCTGCAGGTGGATCCAGTCAGAGCGAGGCCACGTGACGCTCGACTGCTTAGCCAGGCCGCCCCCGTCGGTTGTCAGGTAGCCGGCAAAGGAGGTGGGTGCGCCTGGTGGGGCGTCGGACACCTTCCTTCTGGCCATGTGGAGGGTGAGGGAGGCGCGCGCAGTTTCGCGTACCTGGTGGTCGTCACTTTTCAGCACCGACAGCTAGAAGGAAAGATGTCGGGCTGCGTACAGGGCGGGGGTATTGAAGAGGCCGAGGCCACCCTCAGACTTGGGGCTGAACATAAAGGATCTAGTAAATGATTTGTTCAGTTTTAGCCAGCTGCGGACGCAGCCGACAATCTCATCTTCCATCTTTGTCAGGGCTTTGACGGCGAAGGGGACGTTGGGGAAGTGGAAGCTCAGCTTGAAGCAGACCATGGCGTTAATGGCCTGGAGCTTGGCAACAGTGGGGAGCGGGGAGGCATCGATTTTCTCCAGTGTAGAGACAACGTCCCGCACCACATCAGCCGCTTGCTGCATCGCTGCGTTGTTGCTGATGTTGATGTGGTGCCTAAGGTACGTATAGGACGGGTCCCTAGCGTACATGGGCAACGCCTCGTCCTGGATGGGGAGCTGAGCGCCGTCCGTCCGACATCCCCTCCAGCTGTTGCCTGACCGCTTACCGTGCAACACCCCGCACTTTCGATGCTTCACTTCCATGCCCGAAGTCGCCATGAAGACGTCCGTCCTCCGCACGGCCTCCCTGATCTGCTCTTCGGTGTTGGCGGAAGCGCTGACACACACACACACACACACACACACACACGCACACACACACACATGTTTAAAATTCTGTTGCATAACAATAACATAAATGGGAAATTCTTGAAAGCTGTTGTATTTATATATAGGTCAGTGTTGTAATGTGTTCGAGTGGAGGATAAGCTCACGGATTTTTTTGATTGTCCAGTGGGCCTGAGACAAGGCTTTATATTGAGCCCAGAAATGTTTTCCCTGTTTATCAATGAAGAAGCAACGGCTGTAGATATAAATAGTATGCATGGCATTCAGTTATTGCCTAACTTGGTTGATTTATTCTTGTTGTTACTTGCTGATGATATTGTGTTGATGTCCATCACTCCTCAAGGGTTACAAAACCAGATCAATGTCTTAAATGAAGCATGCAAAAGACTGTATCTGAACGTAAACATGGATAAGGATAAAATAATCGTTTTTCACAAAGGAGGGTTCTTGGGGAGGGCTGAAAAATGGCATCTCGAGGGAAAGAATATTGAAGTCGTAAACGAGTATAATTATCTTGGATTTGTATTTACTACAAAGATGAGTATTACAAAAGGTGTAAATGCACTAGCACTGAAGAGTAGAAGGGCTTGTTTTGAATGTGTAAGGAACCTCTCAAAGCTTAGAGAGATATCAAGAAATTGCTATTTTAAAATTTTTGATGCACTGGTTCAACCAATTTTGCTGTATGCCGCAGAGGTGTGGGGTCTTAACAGATTAGATAATATTGAGAGGGTTCATACCCTGGCATGTAAAAGATTTGTGAATGTACCCAAGGGAGTACCCAACAAATTTATTTATGGAGGGACAGGACGCTTTCCTCTGTATGTAAACAGTACAGTACGGTGCATACGATACTGGCTAAAGCTCTTGAAATCAGATGCAGATTGGCTACCTCAGCAGGCTTACCATATGATAATTAACTTGGATGAGAGAGGTAAATCTTGTTGGGTGACCAAAGTAAAAAACACCCTTTTTTCTCTAGGTTTTGGGTATGCTTGGGTACAACAAGGCGTGGGGAGTGAAAATGTATTTGTTAGTATGTTTAAGCAGAGGATGAAAGATGAATATGTAGGCCTACAAGAGTGGGACAGTTCTGTAATGAGAAAAGATACGTATCAGTGTTATAGAACATTAACCGAAACAACAGAAGAAAACAACCACCAGCGCCTGATTCAGGGAGATGCCTCTTCAGGAGGACAGATGACGCAGGATGGTGAAAGCCTCACGGAAGCCAGCCAGCTGACGAATCTCCTGACGATGAAGGCAAAAACCAAAATTGGAACCTGGAACGTGAGAACAATGTATGAAGTTGGAAAAGCAGCTCAAGTAGCACGAGAGATGCAGAAATACAATATTCAAGTACTAGGAATTTGTGAGAGCAGATGGAACGGGTCTGGCATGACAACACTTGCCAGCGGAGAGAAAATCCTTTACTCTGGGCATACAGAAGAGAACCACATCCACAGCGAGGGAGTCGCCATCATGTTGTCTCCAGCAGCTGCCAGAGCCCTTATAGAATGGCAGCCAATTAATCAGAGAATGATGACCGCAAGATTCAATTCTAAAGGGAGGAAAGTAACGGTGATACAGTGCTACGCACCCACAAACACGGCTGAGGAAGAAGCAAAGGAACAGTTCTACAACACTCTCCAGTCAGTAGTCAATGAGGCCCCGAAGAGAGACATCAAAATCCTCATGGGCGACATGAACGCCAAGATAGGGAAAGACAACCTTGGGAAAGAACTTGTGATGGGAACACAAGCCCTGGGTGAAATGAACGAGAACGGTGAGCTGTTTACAGATTTCTGCGCTTTCAATGACCTAGTCATAGGCGGCAGTGTATTTCAACACTAGGACATCCACAAAGAAACCTGGATCTCACCTGACGGCAACACCAAAAACCATGTAGACTACATCACAATAGCTAGGAAATGGAGAAGAAGCCTTTTAGATACAAGATCTCAGCGAGGAGCCGACGTGGCCTCGGACCACCATTTGGTGACCGGGTCTGTCAAGATCAAGTTGAGGGCCTTCAGAGACACAGCAGACCGCCCACATGTCAAGTTTAACACCCAGCGACTGAAGGAGAAAGAGCACAAGGACACTTTCTCTATCTCTTTGAAAAACAAATTTGAAGCCCTGAAAATGCTGACTGAAGAAACCCCCTTGGAAGAACACTGGAGGTCCATACGAGATACACTCGCAGGCACATGTCAAGAGGTATTGGGAAAAAGAGAAAGAACAACAAAGGAATGGATCTCTGGCAACACATGGACACTGATAGAAAACCGAAAAGGAATCAAGCAGAAAATCAACTGCAGCCAAAATACAGAGGAAAAGAAAACTCTGCGAATGGAGTACACTATGGTGAACAAGGAAGTCAAGAAAAGTGCCAGGACAGATAAGAGACTCTTTTACGATGAGCTGGCAATGGAGGCAGAGCAGGCGGCAGAAAAGAGAGACCTTAGCACTTTGTACAAGGTCACTAGGACTCTCTCAAGTAAGAAAACACACACAGATAGGCCAGTTAAAGATAGTACAGGTAACCTTCTCAGCAAGGAACAAGACCAGAGACAGCGATGGGCTGAACATTTCAAAGAACTCTTGAACAGACCCCCGCCGTCCGTGAGAACAGACATCCCGCCGGCAGACTCACCACTTAAAGTCAACACCAACCACCCTACCAAAACAGAAGTAATTAAAGCCCTGAAAACCTTAAAAAACGGAAAAGCAGCAGGACCAGATGGAATACCCCCAGAGGCCCTAAAAGTGGACCTTTCAACTACAGCTAACATGCTGCTGCCACTACTGCAGAGGATCTGGAAGGAAGGAAAAGTGCCAGCCGACTGGAAAAAGGGACACTTGGTAAAACTCCCCAAGAAAGGAGATCTAGGCGCCTGCAAGAACTGGCGCGGCATTATGCTTTTGTCCGTACCCAGCAAAGTACTGACTCGCATCATCCTCGATCGACTGAAAGATGCAGTGGACGAGAAACTCCGACCAGAACAGGCTGGGTTCAGGAAAGACAAGTCCTGTACGGACCAGATAGCAACACTCCGTATTATCATAGAACAATCCGTGGAATGGCAGTCAACGTTGTACCTCAACTTCATCGACTTCCGACAGGCGTTCGATAGTATAGACCGAGAAACCATCTGGTGGCTGCTCCATCACTACGGAATCCCCCAAACCTTCATAACCCTGATCCAGGATCTGTATGAAGATGCTACCTGCCAAGTCATACATAACGGCAAACTGACTGCGGACTTCGAAGTGACCACAGGCGTTCGTCAAGGATGCATGCTATCCCCAATGATCTTCTTGCTAGTGGTCGACTGGGTGATGCGACAGACAACCAGGCAAGGAAGAACCGGAATCCAGTGGTCCTTGACCCAGTTCCTTGAGGACCTAGACTTCGCCGATGACTTGTGCCTGATGTCCCAGACACGCCAGCAGATGCAGCAAAAAACGAACAACCTTGCTCAAGAAGCCTTGAAAACTGGACTTCAGATCAACCTGGAGAAAACTGAAACCATGGCCCTGTTTAAAAGACAGCAGCAACCAATCACCATTGGAGAAAGCAACCTAACAGAAGTTACCTCCTTCACCTACCTGGGTAGCATTGTAACAGCAACAGGTGGTTCTGACGAGGACATCAAAGCCAGAATTGGGAAAGATTCGCATTTGTCACCTTGAAACCACTTTGGAGATCTACATCTTTCTCTCTCCGGACCAAACTGCGGATCTTCAACAGCAATGTGAAGTCCGTTCTCCTTTACGGCTCAGAGTCCTGGAGAGTCACCAACACCTTGACAAAGAAGCTCCAAGTGTTCATCAATGGTTGTCTTCGGAACATCCTGAAGATCAGATGGACGGACAAAGTAAAGAACACGGACCTGTGGCAGCGGACGAATCAAGACCCCATCGACCGGCAGATTGCCAGGCGGAAGTGGCGCTGGGTGGGACACTCTTTGCGGAAACCCCAACGGGACATCACACGGCAGGCCCTACAGTGGAATCCTCAGGGGAAGAGGAAGGTTGGTCGTCCCAAGACGACCTGGAAGCGTTCCTGTGAGGAGGAGATGAAGAGCTGCAACCTGTCATGGGGTGAACTGAAAAAGGCTGCCCAGAACCGAGTGCGCTGGAGAACTGTTGTGGAGGCCCTTTGTTCCACGCGGAATTCAAGGAATTAAGCAAGTAAGCAAGCAAGTTATAGAACATTAAAAGATATTTTTTCAGACAGAAGCCTTCATTAATTTTTTGCAAATCAAATGCTTTAGAGACTGCTTAATTAAGCTCCAACTGGTAGTTCTAACTTTGAAAGCTTCATTCTTTAGGATAACCTTCAATGAAACTGAGGGAAATGTATTGTGTCCATGTTGCAACGTATTGGGAAATGAAAATCATTTTGTTACCGAATGTATTCTGTATAGTGACCTTACAGAAAAATATTTAACATTTCCTGTACATTCGTATATACGAGTACATATACTTTAGAGCGAATCAAAGTTTCATGTAGCCTATGGACATTAATACTATTTATTTTTCATGCACTAAAAATACGAACTGAATTTTATGAGCAGATACATTTGAGCTGATGTAATAACCTAACGAAAGTAAACGCCCCTTGTAATTCTTGAGAGATCAGGTACAACAATTTTGTCAACCGCGCGTGACCAACCATATTTTTTAGGGGGCTGGTGGCCCGAAGAATTTGTGTTTGTTTTATTGTTTGTATGTTTTTTGGTGAATACACGGACGATGTCCAAACATCAAACACACGCACACATACACACAATACACTACACTGCACCACACCACCTCACACCACACCAAGCGGTTTAATATGAGATTACGTGATGGCGTTAATGTGTTTGAGCGTATTCCCGATGGTCGATTAGATGTTTGACGGGAGAGAACTCGTCCTGAGACAAACCTATATTAGGAGTTGCCTCCCCTCAATACTGAATCCTCATAACTTGCAAACCAACCGACCACTTGACTCGCCATTCCTACACCTCAATGTGTGCATGCGCACGCGCGCTCTTTTTTGTGTGAGAGTGTTTGTGGGGGTGTGTATGTGTGTTTGTGAGTGAGTAGTGGAATGGACAGGAGTTTGTAATTAAATGTAAGCCCTATATGCCGAGAGGCAGAGAGATAAACAGAGACAGATACAGAGACAGACAGACCGACAGTCAGACTCCTCCCGATCCTTTTTATCCCCTTAGTTCTTCTCCGATCCGAACCCCCAAAACCTCCTAAACCCACCCATACGAACCCTTTGTGCGTGGTTTCTGTCCTCTCACCCCGGCCTATAAAAAGGGTCATTAAGAAAGATCTGAAGTTGGTGGAGTGAGGGATGCAATTAAAAAAGGAAGGTGATATTGATGCTGATGCTGATGCTGATGCTGATGATGCTGCTGCTGCTGCTGCTGCTGCTGCTGCTGATGATGATGATGATGATGATGATGATGATGATGATGATGATGAAATGACAACTATGATGATGATGATGAAACGACGATGACGACGACGACGACCACTAAGAAGAAGAAGAAGATAATGATGATGATGATGATGATGATGATGATGATGATGATGATGATGATGATGATGATGATGATGATGATGATGATGATGATGATGATGACGATGATGATGTTAATAGACGAAGCGGTAGACAGAGAGGAAAGAGGCGAAGGTGTGTCGCGATATAAGGTTGTGAGGTTCACATACCTGGGTTCCGGCAACCAGGGGCCTTAAGGGCCCGAGATTAATGTCCTTATTTGCCCAGTCTCTGCCTCTTAATTGCTCGCCCTCTCCCTTCAAAGTCTCACCGTTTATACCATCCAGGAGTCAGGGGTTGCAGGAGATTTGCCAGGTTGATGCTCAGTGTGCCTTCCGCCCAGACACTCTGGACTTTGTCTGTGCGTGCTCGCTTCTATAGCCAAAGGATTTTTACATTTTAAACGTGGACATACGGGCAAGACCATGCAATCATGTTGCCAGTATTTTGTGACATTCAGTTGTAATTTTAAGAGGTAAAAACAGAAAAGACTTGAATAAAGCTGAACATTGCAATTAAAATTAAAATATAAATTATTACACCGGTAACCTTGTAAGCCTGTTCAGTCGTAAGAGAGGGGCGAAAGTGACAAATTCCTTTTTCTCAAAACCATCTTCCTAAGGATGGTGACTATTTTCTGCCCCCGGACCTAAAGGAAATTAGGTAGGCCCTCCCAAAGCTATTTGTATACTTTGGTTATTGTAGTGCGCTGTAGTGTTGTTGCGGGTTTTTTTCTCCGGCTGTTCTATGGTTAAGGCCCATCAACAAGACAAAAATAACATGAAAGCAAAAACTTAGCAGATGTTGAGGATAAAACATGTACTTCGCAAACAAACATGTATGTGTATCATGATGAAGAAAATAAGTGAATTCGTATTCGTATTCGTATTCGTTGCTGAACAGTGCTAGAAACTCAAAATAAGTAGTCATTGTCTCCTTGACATGACCGATGGATTGGTGTCTAAACTATGGCAAACTTCCGTTCAAGCGTAGCATGCACAGTGCTGTGGGATACATAAAGGTTGATCGCAATCTATTAGTGTTGGACTTGCAAAATAGGGGAAACTTCACCTCCGGTGACTGGAGAGTGAGAAGGGGAAAGGGAGGCAATTTCACTAGCGAGTGAGAAGCGAGAGGAGAGACAATTACAGGTAAACGAGGTGTCTAGAGGGGAAATAAAAGCCCAGTCACCGCGTGGTTCCACATGTGTGTCGGTTCTCGCTCTGCCATGCAATGGCAAGGGATGAAAAATTGAAAATAAAGTATCATTTTAATGCCTGTGCCATTTTAAGATTTCAATTTTCAAAAATAAAACTTTATTTCTTTTTTTCCCGACTTCTATGATTTAGATTGCCGCTTTTTCTAATCGATTGAAGAATAAACCCGTGAGAGTATCCTGCATCATAATGATGATGATGATGATGATGATGATGATGATGATGATGATGATGATGATGATGATGATGATGATGATCGATATTATTATTATTATTATTATTATTATTATTATTATTATTATTATTATTATTATTATTATTATTATTATTATTAGTATATTCAATGCACTGGCAGTTTCGAATGAAATCTTGCGAGACATAGGCTATTCAAGGTACAACCCAGGTAGTAGTTGGAAATAATTATATCCCTTTGTGAGGCTATAGACATCAATCCGAGTAAGCTTATCCTGGATACTGGATGCTATATTACTAGGCCTATATACGCGCAGTCGGCTCCTAAATCAAACTCAAAGCGCGGTGATCTGTAAATAGCATACACGTTTACATGTTGTGCACGCTCTTTACATACACCACGAACATACAATATTCATCACTCAAACATGTGAGAGTCTGCTGAGGCATTCGTTCGTCTGAATTCTACCCACTTGAAGCCGGTGTGCTTGATAGATCTCTGCCACTGGGTTTTGGGGGTATAGGCATTATTTTATGGGTTTGAATGCAGTGGCAAAATATGCATTTTAAATGACGGTAGGTTCTGGAAGGCACATGGCTTTGCAATCTGCGGCGCTGGCAGGCAAGGCAGCAGCGGCCAAATGGCCTGTCTCGCGCAAGCAGGTAAAATGAACACCTACACCGTAATGTGCGCTCTGCTCGCTACATAAACTTCCTAGGCCGTATTTTCCAGCCCCGGCTTCTGCTTTTTTTTGAGCCATTGACATTCTTCGGCGTTTTCAATTCCACACTCCTAGAATCACGCAGTCGTAAAGCCAAAAATGAGGGAAGTGTGGAAAAAATATCTTGCCTGTATTGACGGTAAGCTGCGGAGGTTTATTGTGACGGCTTTATGGCCTCAGACGTAAGGTGGGGCTGATAGGGATCAACACTGCTTGCTGCATAGGTGTGTGTGTGTGTGTGTGTGTGTGTGTGTGTGTGTGCGTGTATGTTTTGGGGCAAAAATATGCCGTCGGAAAATTCATAACATACAGGAAAAAAACACTATTTCAAAAACAGCTATTATTTTGAAAATAGCTTTTGAAATTTTCTAATGCGTTCAAAAGGGCGAAACTGGTGTAACAAACAGCTGCAAGCAAGCCATGCCGGAAAAAAAGAAGCGATCATATCATTTTTAGTAGTCATAGGACAGGCGGAGTTGGGAGGGAGGGGGAAGAGAGAGGACACGCGGCGGGAGTGTGCGGGAGGGAGAGCTGACGGGTGTGTGTGTTGGGATGGTGAGAATAAATTTGACAACCATGCATAACCACATATACATATTTGCTAGAAAGAATAAATGTTTGCATTGAGGTGGCAGTGTGTATGATCATTCACAAAATATGTTTTAGCACAAACAGAAAGGTAACTAGCAGTAACCACAATATAACAATCCATTTTTTTAAAACACAGATCGAGACAGAAAGACTCACAGATAGACATTCAAACAGACACACAGACGGACAGACATGACAGATAATTATTAACTTATAGAACCAAAAGTAAATAAATTTATAGAAAATATAAAGTATAATACTAACAAGAAATAAGGGAGGCAAAATTCAATAAGAAAAAAAAAACAAACTTTCTTTTATCCATAAAACAAAAAACAACAACTTTATTTTAACAAAATTACAATCGAGTCGAGTATTAACCATACAAGTGCAAATACGAAATGAATGACAAACAAACATTATTCTTCATATACCAATTTCATGCACGCATTTATGCTCCAGATTAAAACCAAAAATGAAATGTACATCGCGTCTCAACAGTAACAACAACAAAATTATCTAAACACAGAAAACACGTCACGTGCTATTACATGCCGACTGTCTCTTTATACAAACACACCAGAAATATACAAACGTCTTGATCTGATTTACAGGCTACGGCACAGTAAATTAAAATAAATAAATATAAATAAAATTTATTTTGTTTACATCATCAATATCTTTTCCAAATCCCTCATAATAGCCAAGGGGGACGACGATGATATGCTAAAAACTGCATTATAATAGCTAATTAGCACTAATCTGATATGCTTATAAGCTTGGTTGAACTATGGACAATTTGCCGAAAGCAAAACAAAAGAAATCAGGCTGAACAGATTTTCGAGAAATGAACGTTACGCACTAGGATTATTAGAGCTAACAATGCGAAGGTCTTCCAGTCGCTGACGACTCAAAGCTTAACTCATCCTATTAGGATATTATCATCATGTCTAGAAAATATTTCAGTGTTGATATTGATGACGCTTAATAGTCTACATAACTGAAATCAAAGTAATCGTTTCGTTTTAAGGCCATTATAACTTTATTGTCCTAGATCTTGAAAATAGCCGCAATCCTAATTTACACTCTGCGAAGCTCAGACTAGCCGCTAGAAACTCGGCGAGTCAAAGTACGCGCGCTGTGTGCCTAATTTACTGACTGGAAGATAAAATTATATCAAGCTTATTTAAATAAGGGCAACACAACAGGCTTGTACAGGGAATGCGGTAATATAAGGATCGCACGGCGTAGGCACAAACTTTACAGGTAAACTCATCAGTTATGTGAACTTTCAACATTAAATTCCTGAACCGCGACAACAACAACCAAAAATCTGATTAAAACAGCAACAAGCTAGTTGTAAACTACTGGGGAAAAACCACAATGTATTATTGTGATAATAATAAGAAGCATGGCCTGTCCAGCTACACCCGACTTTGCATAAGGATCAAGGCGCTAGGCCCAGGTGCAGAAGCCCTATGTTGTCCCTATGTTGACGGATGCTTACTTGTAACAAGAAGCATTCCCTGTATGTACTCTGCGCAATATAAACAATGCTACATGTACTTCATGTTGTATCAGTTACAACTATTGTTCAAAAAATGTGGTTACAAAAAAAGTGAGGTCACAAATTACGAGTAAGATCCTATAAACACATGATATACGAAACAGTCATCACATGAAAAAGATTTTTTTTAAAATAGAAAACTCCAGCTGTTTTTATTTATTTGCACTATATTTACAAAGCATGTCAATCAAAATTCGATTTGATCATGATCATTGTGGGCATACTAAAGAGTTTTCAATTCGGACCAAAATCAAGTGACATGTTTTAAAAAGAAATAAACAATACAAAACAATATTATTCTCACTGAAATTACAACGAGTTTAAGTTACAATAACTATGGTACGTTCCTCAAGACTTGAGCAGTCGAGCAATAGCAAGAATTTTTGTTCAAAATTCATTCCTAAGAAAAGTAAGGGCACAATCCATCTGTGGACAAAACTGGTCCCCCTCATCAGAGGGTCTCCGAAGGAAACTTCAACGCCGCAGGTTTTGCTTTTTGTATTTTGGAAATAAATAAATCTTACGAACAAAGATTTTCTTTTTTTAAAGGTATATAACAATACTTTTTATGGAGAATTTCAATTTAGTGTTAATACTTACCGTCTGTTAACACAAAAAAGTTTGGTTCGGTTTCCACTTTTTGTTAATAACATGTTTGGATTACTTCAACCACATACTGTCTCTCAAAACGAAAGTTTGATTGTGTGCGTGTAAAATTTGAATACCTTCCCCATCCTTCAATTGTTTTCTCCCGAGTTAATATATAGACTGTAAACTGCTGAAGAAATACACTTAAATAAGGAAAGAATCACATATCAAACGAAAGAGAGAAAATACGCAGAATCATTTGATTTTGTGCGTTTTTTATTTTAAGTCTTGTTATTAATAAATTCTTGCTTAATGCAGGCGACCATATAGGATTAATTTCATACGTAAACTAAAAAAAAAAACACAACAAAAAAGCCTACACGAGTTATAATGTTTATTATACAACTCTTAGAGTGAAATTCATTTTGCCGAAATGAACAGAATAAAAATAATGGTATTAGAATAAACAGCCGCCGTTAGTATTATCTGTATTGCCATTGTGTGTCCTTTTTAGCAGTAAAGTTGTTTAAAGTCAGTGATACAGTCCTTTAATGTCTTTAAATAGTTGGGTTTTTTTATACTGTTTTTAATAAAATCGTAAAATGAAGAACTTGCGTTTTAAATACGTCCATATTATGTAAGTTTGTTAAACAGGTCTCTAAAAACTTCGCAATCGTAGTCTGCGCTGGAAGCTTGAAGTCTGCATCTTGAAATTTAAAACATTCATCTTGTCCAGCTTGAATCAGGTAAGTAAATTACTTTCACAATTTGTAGACGCTATCATTACTGCGATTCCGTTTTTCTACAAGGGGAGACTACTTAAAATGTTTTAACATAAATGTCTTCTTGTCTCCCTTCCTGTAAGCCGTGTTCTGGTATCAGTTCTTGTACTCCATGCGTTCCTTCCTCACAACAAAGTCTCTCAGTTTTGTCGTTGCCACTGCCTCTGCCTCACTATTCACTCCTTGTATAATATTTCCTTCTTTGGACGACCACTCTTCGTACTCATTTGTCTCTTGTGAAAAGCATATGTACCAATTCCAAAGCAAGCGTCTTCACACGCTACGTGCAAATAAAACGGCGTGGTAAGCGCTACATTGCAAAACAGCTTGTAGACCAAAGTGTGCAAGTCAGGTTTGTTTTCTCCCACATTCGCTCGTACATGCATAATCGCCATCATCACAAGTTTTACACACATTCGATGTTTTCGTGGAATCCACAATTCGCTTAACGCCACTGACGTCCCACTTCACGTAGTAAATGTTTCAGTGCTTCCACTACCCATGTGGCGTGGCGTCAGCGGTTGGTGTTTCAGTGAAGCTTTCTGCATCCTAGTCTTCTCATACGCACCAGCAGTCCAACATCGGAGGATACTGAGCGCAACATTTGAGGTCAAAACACCAAAGTCAGTTTAGCAGGTCATTCGGCCAGAAAAGAAAAGAAAACAAAACCAAAAAAAAAAAAACATCATAGTGTCATCCAGTATTTTGTGAGGTCATAGTCTTCGTCACAAGTGAACTCCTGAGCTAAAGAAAGTTGTAGCGAGACAACAAAATCAAGTAGAATTCCGGTAGACGGTGCGGTTTATTTACAGGTGTGGAAGTCAATCATGGTCTCGCAGGTCTTGCACTCGACGTAGCAGCACCAGTGGAACTTGCAGTGGCAGCGCTCTACGTAGCGCACCACCTGTGTGTTGTAGCCGCGCCCGCAGCACAGGAGATCGCAGCTGTCGCCTCCCGTCGAGGTGCGGTTGCAGACACGACCCTGCGTACCCAGAATGCCGCGCTTGGGGTTCTGGCGGCAATAGTTGGGCGACCGATGCACGTATACCAACTCTTCAGGACGAATGGGCACACGCCGCTTCGCCTTCTCTTTGCGCCGTAAGACGTTGGGCGAGCGGCGCGCCAGGCGCACGGACAGTTCGTAGGAACGCTTCAGCTGTCGGCCCACCTCGTGGAAGGTCGGCAACCCCCGCCAGCATGTCTTTACTGCACATGAACCGGAAACCCCGTGACAGCGACAACGCAGGCGCATCAGCTCTGACACCGTCTGAAAACAGGAAAAATACCGAAAATTATGAAAGCAAACAGTATCAGTAATAGGAACAAGTTCAAAATACTTCATAATGTATATGTAATTTATAATTACATAAATAAAGGTGATACGTTTTTCTAATATAAGACGATATGTAAACATTCCTTAAGATATCAAATCTGGACTAGATCTGTCTGTCTCATTTCCCCAGATAGCAAACACCTTCCTCCTGTCTTCCCTCATTATCTCCCTTACTAGTCGCTTTAAAAAAAAAACTTTTTCACCTCCCACTCCTAGCTCCGGTTTTTTCTGGGATCAGAGAGACGATCGTTTGATTCGCAAGAACGATAAAATGCAAACAACTTCCTCATGACAATCCATCCTCTCTGCACTACCCACTCCTTGGTCCGTATTTCTCAGTGAACGAACATTGGAGCTTAACGTCCACACCCACCCTTGGCCAAACGGCAGACAAGGATATCTACCCTAGAGAAGAGATGGCATGGACCAAAATCAAAACTGAAACACCAGAGCTATCATACTACTCAACAAAAAATGGCCCATTTTATCTTGCCCGCCACGAGGGGGAATGGAATCTGGATCCTCGGTGAAGCAGGCGAAAACTCTACTACTGAGCTTTGGCGTTGGGTCCCTGTCTTAAGGGCATGACAGAAGACCGTTTGGTAAGCGATATGACGATTGGGTGGGTTCAGCAGAAGCAACTAGAATGCACTGAAGCGGGAACAATTAACTGCTGAGAAAGCACTGACGTGGATTTTACAACAGCTCGTAAAACGTCGGCTTTCGCGGTCACTAGCTGACCTCTTGCCCACAACCCGTGGGCCTTGCACTCTAAGGTTAAAACGTACAGTGGACCTTTTCGATTTTATTTTGGTTTTTTCTTCTGGGGACTGCATATAGTTGGCCCAAACTGGTCACCATCGCCAGGCTCAGATTTGTGCCAGGATTCGATGAGGCAGAGAGGGGTGCGAGATGGCGATTGATATTAGCTCATAATACTGGCACCTTTTTTTTGCCACAATTAGGTTTGTTGCCGTTTCCATAACAAACAACGGGAACAAGCACGACATTTTCAGTTGGGAATGGGCAATGCTAACCAACCAAACCAGCTGCTTCCTTCTTTTGTTCTTCTTCTTGCATATATGTGTTCAGTTCTTTGTCAGTTTCTTCTTCTGTTTATTCTTTCTTAACTCCTCCACCTACCTTGCTCCTCATATTCTTCTTCTTTTTCCACTTTCTTTTGTTTTCACAGTTTGGGTCACATTGTCTTGTGTTTGCGATATCTACAAGCACATGATTTCAAAAAAAAAATTAAGTTCCGTGTAACCTGCATGAGACATTAGCTATACTACGTCTGCTCTGTTTCCACAATATAGTCCGCGTTGTTCTTTGGTAGATAGATAGATAGATAATCAATGTTGTATAGAGTCCAGCGGACTTGTTCGTTCTTTAGTGTAATATGTGCTATATATAGTTAAACGCCCCATTCCTTTTATGATAGCACACCATCCCGTTTTACTGTTCATCGCGCGCAGTGTTATGATGATTAGGGGGAACCTAGGACAACCGCCCTTTGACCCTGGCTCTGATTTGGCGACGCGAACGGCCAGTTAGAGTACCGTTGACGTTTTATTGTTGATTGGTTCCTGGCCTTTATGACGTTACTGCACGTGAGGCGAGCGCTTTCTTCTCGCCAGCTAACCAGCAGTTTAGCAATACTATCACCATCAGTATTAAACGCCACTATTAGTACTATGCGAAGCACTATTACTACTATACAGAGCGTTATCAGTACCCTATACTAAGTACCCAAACGAAGTGCCGGCCGCTATATTAGTTAGACCACTTCTATCAACTCCGTGTGGGGCCGGGTAGCTCAGTTGGTAAGAGCGTCTTGCTAGTAACCGAAAGGTCGCTGGTTCGAATCCCGGATTGGTCAACGTGTGATCATATTATTTTCCCCTTTACCAACAACTGGCCCGCTGGTGTCAGTATAAATCGGTCCAGTAGTCACCTATATGCGAAAGTGTCGTGTGACTATAATCTACAAACAACAACAACATCAACTCCGTACGACTGTACCACTTGCAAGCTACCTCGTTTAATTTGAAGTAAAAACGAGGTAGCTTGCAAGTGGTACAGTCGTACGGGAGAGGGCGCCGGGGATTTCGGTATAATTAGCATCCCCACTTTCTGAAAATTTAATTCTTTAAATTCCCATTGTCGCTGTCTTTCTCCTTTGTTCTTTCTCATTCCTATTCTTTTCTATCAATCTACTTAACTATCTTCTTCGCTAGACTAGTCACCTACCATTTTTCTTGAAAACTCTTCCTAAACTCCTCATTTATGTATGGGGGCCCAAGTTGTGGTCCGCTGGACCCGGTAAGCAATGAATAACTAAATAACTGACTTGAAGTAAAACAAACAAACAAAAGTGTAACAAACATGAACCCGTGAATGAAGGAATTAACCAAGATCTACATAACAAACTAAATAAATGACTTAGTAAATTTATTGATTACTAAGTACTAGACAAATAAATAAATAAATAAATAATTTTATTCAATCATTTAATTTTTTTATCAACATATGAAAATTAACTTTTGAAATCTTTTGTTAATATATTCCACGGACGATTCTCCCTAATAGAGACAAATTAAGACAGGAACATTTCCTGAATACTAATATGGAAGGCATTCAGTGTGATGGTATATCACATGATAATACCCGATGATTATTAACATTTTTCATACCAGACAGGCCTACAGTTTAATTTGATACAACCCGGCTAGTATATAATAATTGTGGGACTTTACATAATCTTATGCCTTTGCCGCAACTTAAAGGGATTTTAACCTATCACATGCAAGTGGTTTCGAAGGCGCATGATTACGTTTTATGTTCTAAAGTAAGAGAAGAAAAGCACTACACTATACGACGTAAGTGCTGTAAACGTCCAACAGACAAGGACACGTGTTGATTTTTTTTAAACCACTTAAGAATTAATAAATGGGGAAATTGAACAACAAGCTCACAGTGATGAAGAAACGGAAACTCCGATGGTATGGCCACGTCACCAGAGCATCAAGCCTTGCAAAGACCATTCTGTAAGGCAAGGTGCAATGGAGCAGAAGAAGAGGAAGACAGAAACAGAGGTGGGAGGACAACATTCGAGAATGGACTGGCTTGACACTGATCGAAGTCATGAGGGTTGCTGAGGACAGAGAAAGATGGAGTACGCTGGTTAAACGACCATCTGTGGTGCCCCAACCACCTTCGATTTACGGGATAAGGTAGGATAAGATAGGATAGGATATAAAATTGATTAGTCAAGCCAACTTCAATGGTGGCTCGTCGCTTCAGAGTAGCAGCGCGTCCCCTTCAATCAACCTTGGTAGAAATCATTGGTCGATCGTGCGGGTTATGACTACTACAGGTGTAATCAATGAAAGGTGCAGGTGGAGAAAAAGGAGTGACGTGGCAGGAGGATGGGGCTAATGAATAGGGTCAGCCTGATTCAGCAGGCACGTCAGGCAGTGCATAGCCAACAGGCGTTTAGCGTGGCAGTTGTAAGCCCCGGTGTCAATAGCGTTGTCATGTCGGTGAAAGGCAGTCTGTGGTTTACATCTTTTCCACGCGCCTTTCCACCTCGCAGGTTGTAGATCATCGTCAGCCATTCTTCTCTCCGACGCCCCCACCTTGTCTTCTAAAACCCGCTTAATGCCCCCCACCCCCACCCTCTCTTTTGTGCTGTTCCGTTCACACTCACTCCGCGCCCGTGCAGGTTCAGGCCCTATAACTACCGCTCCACAAAACGTCCTTTTCTATAGTCCACCATGAAGAGGACAGGCTTGATATGATGCACCTTCCGCGGGCAACCCGCGATTTGAACGCCCCGCGAGGTCCCAGCAGGCAGGAGACATTCCCGCCGTTTTGGATCTGGTCTCCCTTGGCGACGTCATTGAGAGTGAGGGAGAGTTAATGGGCTGTTGGAAGAACAGCTCCTTGTGTGATGCTACTTCTTAACAACCCCAACGGCTAGCGTAGTCTCTACTCTTTTGTGCTCCCTCAGTCGCCACTTGTCGCGATCCACAGTCGTAAAAAGCTACACAAACACACACACACACCCACGCACACACACACAAGCAACAGTCAACATTATTATAGTCAGCCGGGCGCTGGCGAGCACGGAGACTCCCGTTCGGCCCATATACTCCGCTCCCCCCCACTCCCTCGCCCCCACCCCCCACCCCCACACCTCATCTTCACTTTTATTTTCCTCCTTTCTGGGTTTTCAGTCACTGAATTCTCTCTCCCGGTCTCTCTCTGTCTCTTTTCTCTCTGTCTGTCTCTGTCCGTTTCTCTGTCTGTCTCTCTCTCTGTCTGTCTGTCTCTCTCTCTCTCTCTCTCTCTCTCTCTCTCTCTCTCTCTCTCTCTCTATTAGGTTACATGGACCACCTGTAGATTTGTTAAACCTACAGGCCATTGAGACACCACAACTGCAACGTACATGCTGCGGAAGTACAACCTCAATAGTTAAATTGTACATGAAAACACTGCCAGGATCGTTACGTGTGTTTCACTACATTTTTAAAAATTCTTCTTCATTTGACCAATGATTTAAACGACAAATATGTCACTTCGTTCCGTCAACTACATTCCATAAAAAAAATAAACAGATGAGCGGGATAATATAAGTGTTGTTTTTTTCATCGATCGTTGAACTGTAAAA